>CM042191.1:24105983-24119519 GCA_023539305.1 Ilex asprella
ATATATACCTCTGTAAAAAAATCATATTTATAATAACATAACATTTCATTAATATTTCACAAACTATTCAAGTTTGTAGAATATCAAAATGCAAAGACTTATAATTTAAATTTCTAACATCAATTGCTTGAACAACTTTAATATTAATAAAGAATTTTGAATTCAATTGAATAACATTGACAACAAACTTTATTTATTTTTTAAACCATAACTACTGAAACGCCGTTGGTTCACTGACTAGTGATTTTAAAATAAGTCATAGGGTAAAACGATGTCATTTCAGCCCGAAAAAAAAAATCGTCATGTATCGGACGTATTGTATCATCTCGTACGTATCGTACGATATGGTACAGAAATATCATACGATACGTTTCATTTTTTTGGTGTATCATGACGTATCGTACGATACGTATCGTATATCGTACAATACTAATAACTATGGTGTTGGGCAGTCACTCGTTGATCTCCCTTGGGCTGGGCAGTCACTTGTTGACATTCTTTGGTGTTAGGTTAGTCCCAAAATTGGTATTTAGTAGTTGGGCTGTGTGGAAAAGGCTCTTATTTGATGAGTAGGCACATCTGGAGCTAGTACAAACTCTAATAGTACCGAGAAAAATGGGTTGAGTTATGTAGGGACTCTTGGATACAATCTTTCTCTCCAGATTAGTCTAGTAAAATTGGATGGGAACAACTATTTGGCTTGGTCACGATTATTCCTTGGTCACGATTATTCCTTTATCAGCACAGGCAAGTGGGTTGAATGGATTCATGACAAGGGTCGGTAAGAAGCCCAAATCGAAACTTGATCTTAGTTAGTGAATTTTTGAGAACTCACTGTTAGGTTTTTTTTGTGGAGTCTAGTTTGTGTTGATCCGGATGGTGACCCGACTTGAAATAATATTGCGTGGTTTTTTAATAGGAATTTTTTTGAGGCTTAGTATTGGAGCAGAGGACATATAAAAACTGTTATTTTAGTGACTAGGGTTGGATCGGTATTGGATAGCTGTCCTCTGTATTCCTTCTTCTCAATAGTGAAATTCCTGCGGCTTCGTGAATTTAGGCAAATTGCCGAACCACGTAAATACTGTCGTGTGTGTGATTATTTTTATTTGACGTGTGTTTTCTCTATTTTTATTCCTCACAGGTTTGGGAATTTCATGCAAATTTCCTAACAATTGGTATCAGAGCTCTGGGTTAAGAGGACAAGGGTTTACAAAATGACTGAAGACAAAGTCAAGATCGAGAAATTCAATGGCATGAACTACGTGTTTTGGAAGATGCAGATGGAGGATATTTTATATCAGAAAGATCTGTATCAACCTATTGATGCCATGAAGCCAGCAAATATGGAGCAAACAAAGTGGGATGTTCTAGATCACAAAGCCCTAGGGACTGTGCGACTGTGCGTCGCGCCGCCAGTTGCGTCGAACAAAGCTCTAGAAAATGTACGAAAAGCCTTCAGCAGTGAATAAGGTATATCTTATGAAAAAGTTGTTTACCCTAATGATGTCTGAAAATACTATTGTTGCTGAACATATCAACGAATTTAATATGGTCTCGAATCAGTTAGAATTCATGAGTATTATTTTTGATGATGAAATTAGAGCTCTTGTCTTTTATCAAGTCTGTCGGAAAGCTTGAATGGACTTGTCGTGGCAGTAAATAATTCCTCTAGGTTTGCGAAGATAAAATTGGAGGATGTTGTGGCGTTGATATTAGGAGAAGAGGCTCGAAGAAGAGTATCAGGTGAGGATGTTACTTTAGGTTCAGTACTCAAAACGGTGGACAGAGGCAGGTCTATGAATAAGGGAGGCAATAAAAAGGGCAAAAAAAAGTCGTCTTCGAGAAACAGAGGCCGAAGTAAATCTCGTGGCGGAGATGAGGCGGCTGGAACTATGGTTAGAAGGGGCACTAGAAGCGGGACTGCAAGACACCGAAAAAGGAACAGAATGAGAATAATCAAAGAGGTAAAAATACTGCTAATATTGCTGATAAGTTAGATAATGATGCTTTGATTTGTTTGCTGGATTCTCGCAGTGAATCTTGGATTGTAAACTTTGGAGCTTCATTCTATACTACTCCACGCATGGATGTGTTACAAAATTATGTGCAGGAAAACTTTAGTAAATTGTATTTGGGCGATGATGAAACCTGCAATATAGTTGGGAAAGGGGGTGTGTAGATTACTCAGACAGACAGGACGGTTATGAAATTGAAGGATGTTAGACACATGCCTAGTTTAACACGAAATTTTATTTCAGTGGTTCAGTTGTCAGAGGGTGGAGTGGTCACATCGTTTACATCAGATGGTTGGGAGATGAGCAAGGGGGCCTTGATTTTTGCTCGTGGTAAAAAAGAAGGAACTCTATATGTATCTTCAGGTACTTACAGTAGCATCATGGTGATAGCATCAGGGATTGACAGCACTACGTGGCATCGTAGGTTGGGTCACATGAGCAAAAAAGGGATGAAAGTAATACTGTCGAAGGGGAAATTGTCGAGTTGTAGGCAGTTTCGTAGATGTAGGCAAATTACCGAACCACGTAAATACTGTCTTTTGTGTGTGTGATTGTTTTTCTTTGGCGTGTGTTTTCTCTATATTTGTTTCTCACAGGTTTGGGAATTTCGTGCAAATTTCCCAACACTCATTGGCAATGACATGGTTACTTAACTCGATACTGACTAACATCAATCGTGGTTTCCTATTTCTTGAGATAGCCCATAAGATTTGGTTAGCTGCAGCGTAGACTTATTCACAGGTTGGGCATGATGTCCGAATGAAGATTCGTGAAACCAAACAGAGATATATGACTATTACAAAATATTATGCAGAATTGAGTAGTTTGTGGCAGGAACTGGATTATTACAATGATTTTCAAGCAGATTGTCATGGAGACAGTGCTAAGTTTCAGACATTGGCAGAGAAGGATCATGTATTTGATTTTCTTGCTGATCTTAATATGGAGTATGATCAGATCCGTATACATATTTTGGGCAGAGATCCTTTTCCTTATTTGAGGCAAGCATATGCTTATGTATAGCCGGAGGAGAATAGGAAGAGGGTCATGTTTCATAATCTTGCCATGATCTATCTGCCCTTGCAACTATTCCATAGCGAGAGTACAGATCTTTTCAGCCTTGTGGTGATGGAAAAATGGGAGTCTTAAAAAGGATCTGTTAAAATGTGATTACTGTGAAAAAACGAGGCACACCAAAGACTATTGTTAGAAGCTACACGGTCGTCCATCAAGGGGCGTGGTGGTAACAAGGCTGGTCATGTATGCTCACTCGCTCTTTTCCATCTACTGGTGTTGATACTGCGAGTTTCACTATAGATGAAATGTAAGCTCTTAGGCATCTTATGACTCGACTTGATACTTTTTTTGCATCTGTTTCAACCTTTGTTGCTTCCAACTTTGCTCACATAGGTATACATGCCAGTACTTTTGCTACCACTTATTCTTCTAATCCTTGGATTATCGATTCTAGAACCACTTGACCATATGAGAGGTTTCTCTAGTCTTTTTTCTTCTTATTTCACATATTGCGGTAGAGATAGTTAGAGTAGCATAACTCATTGTCACCTGTATCTGGGAAAAGTTTCATCCATTGTTCTCCATTCCATCTATATCTTTGCATTCAATTATTTATGTTCCTAGTTTTTCTACTCACTCTCAGTAAGTAGCATTATAAAATCTCTAAATTACTAAGTAACATTCTTCTCTTCTTATTGTGTCTTTTAGGAACTGTGAACGGGGAGAACGATTGATCGTAATACAACTCATGATGGTTTATGTCTGCTAGAGGATCAACCTTCTCAGGCACTTCAGGCTTCTGGGTTTATGGCCCTTCAACAATTACATCAATGGCATAGAAGACTAGGTCAATTGTTACATAGCAAGGATTGAAGTGTTTACTTGTTGCAAAAATTTTCATAAACCGGTAAATGCTTAGTTTGTTGTCAAAATTAAGGTTTTGAGGACCGATAATGGGACTAAGTACTTTAATGGAAAATATCGGGCTTATCTTATAGAACATGAAATTCTTCACCAATCTAGTTGTGTGGATATACCTAATTAGAATGGTATAGCAGAGAGGAAGAATCGACATCTCCTTGAAGTGGCGCGCTCTTTGATGTTTACTATAGGTGCACCTCAGTCATTTTCTAGAGATGCAGTACTTACAGTTGTATATCTCATCAATTAGATGCCTTCGAGAGTTCTTGATTCTGCCACTCCTATATATAGGGTTACTTCATAGGCCAGTTTCTCATTACTCTGTTCCTCCAAAAGGTGTTTGGTTATGTGTGTTTTGTACATGATTATCGAAGGACTAACGAAAAGTTGGATCAAGGGCTTGCAGTGTGTCTTTATTGGCTATTGTGCTACCTAAAAGGGGTAGAAGTGTTATCATCCTTTGCCTCGAAAAATGTATGTTAGTATGGATGTCATATTTCATGTAATAGAGTCGTATTTTACCACTCTTCTACCATCTTTTTAGGGGGAACAATGTATTTAAAAAAAGATGGTAGAGGATGGATTCCTTCTCTTACCTCCCAATAAATGCTTGATTCGGGGAAGAGGTATAGTTAGGGGAGCGTCAGGGAGAAATACCAATGTAGGGGGAGCAGTCTACTTATGGCAGATTAGATAGGGATGATTTGTAGTGTTATACTCCCTAACAAACTAAGCAGATCACCATCCATGAGTCACCAAGTCGGTCATTATCTCCTGATTAATTTAGTGAGATGTCCTCCCCTCCATCAGGTAATGAGTTTCTTTGTAGTAATCTTGTTGATGATAGTTCTTTACCTACTGCTATTTGGAAAAAAAATTGGGCTTGTATCCAACATCTTATTTCTAAATTTATTTCTTATGTCTCTTTTGTCTTCCTCCTATTGTGCTTTTGTTTTATCTTTGTCTTCTATATCTCTTCCTCAGAATTGACATGAAGCCCAACCCTGATGGAAAACAGTCATGGTGGAAAAAATGAGAGATCTGGGAAATAATGAAATATGGTAGCTTGTGTAAGTGGGTGTTCACTGTCAAGCAAAATGCAGATGGTGCAGTGGATAGGTACAAGACAAAACTAGTAGTTAAGGAATTTACTCAAACATATGACATTAACTATCAAGTGACTTTAGCCCTTGTAGCTAAGATGAATTCCATTCGGGTCATTTTTTCTTGTGTTGCCAATCTGGGATAAGATCTACAACAATTAGATGTAAAGAATGCATTTTTTTCACGGGGACTTGAAGTTGGAGGAGGAAGTGTGCATGGTTATTCCTCCGGATTTCTCTTCTCCAGCGACGGAGGAAAATGTATGTAAGTTAAAGAAATCTCTTTATGGATTAAAGCAGTTCCCTAGAGCTTGGTTTGACAAATCCTATAAGGCAATGATCAAGTTTGAGTACAAGGAAAATCATGCAAATCACGCAATTTTTATCAAATTATGAAGTGGTAAGATCTTAGTTCTTATAGAATATATTGATGACATAATACTCACATGTGACGATGTAGAGGAAGTGACCAAACTAAAAGTCCACTTTGCTAAAGAGTTTGAGATCAAGGTCTTGGGATGTTTATGCAATTTTCTTAGGGATTGAAGTGGCGTAAAGGCATCTTCATGTCACAGAGGAAGTGTATCCTTGATCTTCTAGAGGAAATCGGTGTGCTAGGTTGTAAACTTGCAGACTCATCAATTGAGACAAATTATAGATTGAAAAATGATAAAGGTGATCAAGTTGATAGAGAAAGATATCCGAGGCTTGTTGAGAGATTCATATACCTTTCTCAAACTTGTCCAGACAAAGCATATGTAGTGAGTGTTGTTAGTTAGTTCATGTATGCTCCTCGAGTCCCTCATCAAGAGGAAGTTCATTGTACATTGTGGTATCTTAAGTCGTCTCTAGCCAAAGGCATATTGTTCTCAAAACAGGATCATCTAAGATTAGAAGCCTTCAGATGCAGATTAGGCATGCTCAATTGATGATAGGAGGTCTACTATAGGTTACTACACTTTTGTAGGAAACCTAGTTACTTGGTAGAGCAAGAAGTAAGCAATGGCGGCTAGATCGAGTGCAGAGATAGAATACAAGGCTATGACTCATGGTATTTGTGAGCTTTGTGGCTGAAAACTTTAATGGAAGACTTGAGAATCTCTAATGGTGAACCTATGTGTCAGTATTGTGAAAAGAAGACTTCTATAAATATTGTTCACAACCTAGCACGATAGAAAAAAGAGATTGACATAAGCTACATGCAAGTTGGGTAAGAAAGATATCTATGTTCCAACTTGAGAGGGAGTGTTGAATGTTAAGATATTTTAATTAAGGGTATAATTGTCATTTGTAGCTTATTTTTAGATTAAAATAAATATGGGTGATGAGAGGAGATTAATATCTTGTCCTCTCCTTAACCCTAATTTTCTTACATCTTTTCTTCTTATTTCTTCTCTTGTCTCTTCTCCACTCTAAACCTTAAAACACAACACTTTGAGATTTCAACTATATTAAATGCTTATATAATTATAAAAGAAACTGGTTGTTCTAAAGTTAAAATAAAAAGAGAACCATAATTTGTCTGTGAAGAGATGAATCATTCCAAGTAGTGACCCTGTTTTATTAATCAGATTTTCTTCTATGGTAACCCTACAGTTGATACATAGTCTGGTGCTCTTATAAAGTGTTTTACTGTGATTATCGTGAATTATATTTGGGCTCGAGATCTTTTATTGGCAATACATTGAGGTTTTGTTTGATATCTGAGATTACTTATCCAAGTATTGGTTTATTAGTTAAAGCTGAATTACTATGCTGCCATAGATATTCCTATAGTTCTTACCAGAACAATTGTGTGATGATGACCAATACTTTAGATCATGCCATTGAAGCCTGTTTTTGGATTAGACATCTAACTTGAGTATCTTACCTAGGGTTGATTTGTTGCTACCCCTGGGATGCGTAAAATAAATTTTAAACATGAGTCGTGCAGTTAAACAACATTGCAAATGAATGGTTATTGATGAAACATTTTAAAAATTTCTTTCCGAACTGTATATGTGTGCAGTGACATCGTTTCATGATAGAAAAGAAAAAATATCAAAGTGATACACAGAGGCCTGTATACCTTATTAGCCTAGCAGACCAGTTTGCCACATCAAAAAAGAATCACGTGAACTTGGATAACTTGCATTGGAATCAAGAATTTTATTAAAATTGGTTGCTAACCTAAATTTAAGTGAGGAAATCCTTTTCCTGATAGGTAACGTATGATAGTTTAATGAAAAGTGCAAATTGGTTGCTGAACTAATTTATATCATTCTCTTAAGGAACTCCAAGCTGTTAAACATAATAAAAGAGGAAATATGTGACAGGACACGAAGCAGCCAAGTTCAGTTAACTGATTATCTTGCAGTTTGGCTACGCAGGCAGGACTGCAATATTATGTTATTCATTACTCTAGTACGAGGATATGCATATTTTTTTTCCCTGTTACGATATTCATACATGTTGATGCATTTGCAAAATCATGAATTTCTGTTAAAAACTATGGCTCAGTAGATCCACGACTGCTACCCTGTGTGTCTCCAATGAGTGTCCTCTATTCCGGAAGGTTATTGGGCCAAATCTTATTTGTTGCTTCTTGTTTCTTAAGATTACAGGAGATTCTTTTATTTTTTTGAGCATTCCAGTTATCTTGTTCCTAAGCCTGTTGCATTCATATGTTCCTACATGGTTTGGTCTTGATCGAGACTTGCAATCTTTATTCTACAACTGCTGACACATTCATCCTAACAATTCAGGTGTTATCTACAAAAGCGTGTTCTCAACATCTCAAGAGGCCCTGCTGTTAGGGCATTGCGTGCGCAAACTGATAAGAGGGAATATGCTTTGGAAATGAAAAAAATTGTGGAGCGGTAAGTTTATTTACTCAACTTTTTAAGTTATTTTACTATTTTTAATTTGGTGAAACTTGTAGGAAAAAGGAATTTGGGGAAGGCTTCCCTGAACTTTTGCCTTTTGTGTTCCATAGTCTCTGGTTTTGCAAAGTATGATATGCAGAAATTTTAAATGATTGCAACTGATATTGATTTCTTGCAAACCATAATAATCTAAATACAACACTTTAAATCCTAATATAGGAGGTTATTTGAAGTTTATGTGTGATGCATAACACTTTCTGAAGTTGTATAAGAGGCAAGACGGAATAGGATTATACACTTTTGTCTATGATGCGCTATCCATTATTATTGAGAACATGTTGATCTTTGCACTTCCCTGTTTGTATTCGTTCATGAGTCATACTGACTTGGCATTGATGATAAGAGCCAATGGGCTCCATGTGCTGTGTGACACGTCAGTCCTCATCTCGGAAAGTGGTGCAAGTGATGAGGATTCAAATCACCCTAGCAATGTTGAGCTAGCAGTAGAGTCTAACCTTACACCAAGGTGCGGTAGTGCCTTTTGACTGGGATGATCTTGATGATATTGGTCAGGTGGCTAAGGTAAGGGCTTCCTCATGTTAGGGTGCGCAATACCATGGACTTGGTTCATTGTGCCAGTGCCATGGTTTTCATAGGGATAACCAAGGTGCTCACTTAATCATGTTGAGGCAACATTGGTCCTTATAGCAAGGATCGCCGCATGCATTAAGCCCTCAGTTAATGAGTGTTTAATTTTGGAAAAAGCTAACTAAGATTGCTTCTCGAGCTTTTATGTATTTGTAGCTAAGATTATTTAGTGTACTAGTGGAGGCAGTCTGATATAAAATGGACTGCCTACTGTCTATTGACTTCTCTCTAGGAATTTGGTAAGTGCTTAGGTACTTGACAAGTGTCACTCTTAGAGGGGGTTGGAAACTTATTTTCAGGGATTACATTAGTTTTGACATTTTTAAAGGTCCCATCAGTAACTTTACTTTTTATCTGGGCATAGTGGTCCAAATTTCGGGCTGTGCCCTTTTTCTGGAGTGCCAGCTGGAGCCTCAACCTTAGAATCAACCAGTGGAGGAAAAAATGGAGGGTCTCTTGTCCCCATCAATATCAGAGTCAGCATTAATTTGTTGTTAAAAATATTCTGGGAAGGAGAGGAAGAGCCATTTTTTAAATTCATTAAAAAATTAACAAATCAATGATATGAAGAATCAAAGTAGTATTCTTAATTAAAAATGTTTGGACTAGGTGTACCATTCTTTTTCAATTTTCATAAATATCCTCACATCTGAGGTTTGTCAAATGTGAGATTTCGTGGAGTGAAGAGAAGAAGAAAAGAGAGAATTATTGTTTCTCTATTATTTCTTTAAGATACGTACAACCTAATGAATAAATATATCCTAAAGAGAACCTCTAAGATCCTATAAATTAGGATCTGGACCACAAGACTAGGAATAACAAATCAACAGAATATATTAAGATCCTATAAAATAGGATCTGGACCACAAGACTAGGAATAACAAATCAACAGACTATATTAAAACAAGCAATTAAATAAATACTAATTAATAAGGAAAACTGAGCTAATAATCCGGAATCCCACACTCCCCCTCAAGCTAGGTTGTATATATCATACATGCCTAGCTTGCACCTCAAGTCTTCAAAGTTGACTCTTGGAAGTGGCTTGGTGAAGATATCCGCTGTCTGTTGACGGGTTGGAGTGTACACGAGTTGCACGACTTCACTTTCAATTTTCTCGGAGATGAAATGCCGATCAATTTCAATGTGTTTGGTGCGGTCATGATGAACGGGGTTCTTTGCTATGCTAATTGCTGCCTGATTGTCATAGTGCATAGTGATTGACCCATGACACTTCACTCCGATTTCTCCGAGGAGCTGCCTCACCCAGATTCCTTCACAGATGCCCAATGCTAAAGCTCTGAACTCGGCTTTTGCGCTGCTCCTCGACACAACAGACTGTTTCTTACTCCTCCATGTAACCAAATTACCCCAAACATACGTGCAATAGCCTGATGTTGACCTCCTATCCACCGGATCTCCTGCCCAGTCTACATCTGAGAACACTTCTATCCCCCAATTATCACTCTTTTGGAACAGAAGACCTTTGCCCGGTGTCATCTTCAAATACCTTAAGATACGATAGAGACTCTCCATATTTTCTTCAGTTGGGCAGTTCATGAACTTGCTGGCTGAGTTGACCGCAAAGCTGATATCCGGTCGGGTGTGAGAAAGGTATATAAGGCGTCCCACAAGGGGCTGATATCTACCTTTATCTGCTGGAACACTTGTCAAATCCACCCCAATTTTCTTATTCGAGTCCATGGGGGTATTGGCTGGCTTACACCCTAGCATCCCGGTTTCTTCCAACAAGTCTAGAGTGTACTTCCTTTGTGATAGACATATTCCACGCTTAGACCTTGCTACTTCCACACCAAGGAAGTACTTTGGCTTACCCAAGTCTTTAATCTCAAACACATCGGATAGGAGTTGTTTCAACTTTGCTAACTCTTTTGCATAATCTCCGGTAAGAATGATGTCATCCACATAGACGATTAAGATGGCTACTTTGTTATTGGGTGACTTCTTTACAAAGAGAGTATGATCCGCTTGACATTGTGTGAAACCCTGACCTTGAACAGTCTTGGTAAATCTATTGAACCACGCTCTTGGAGATTGTTTAAGACCATAGAGGGATTTTTGAAGCTTACACACTTTGTTGATGGTGCAGCCAGTTTCAAACCCAGGAGGTATCTCCATATAGACCTCTTCATCTAGGAATCCATTAAGAAAAGCATTCTTAACGTCGAGTTGCACGAGGGGCCAGTCTAGGTTAACCGCGAGAGAGAACAACGCTCTAATGGTGTTAAGTTTAGCAACTGGGGCAAAGGTTTCTTCATAGTCGATGCCGTAGGACTGAGTGAAGCCTTTTGCAACGAGATGAGCCTTCAATCGATCAATACTGCCATCAGGTTTATGTTTCACATTGAAGATCCACTTGCAGCCCATTGTTTTCTTTCCCTTTGGCAGATCTGTGATGACCCATGTATCATTCTTTTTCAATGCTTCAATCTCGGCATTCACAGCTTGTTTCTAGCCCGGATGCTTGAATGCTTCATGGATGGAGTTTGGAATTTGCACAGAGTTCATAGCCGAGATAAAAGCTTGATAAGAAGTAGACAATCCTCCGTATGATACAAACCGTTGGATAGGGTGATTTGTACAGGACCGAACTCCTTTCCTCAAGGCAATGGGAGTGATGGGAGGAGGGGCCTCAGGTTCAGGAGTGACTAGAGTATCCGTACTCGAGGGAAACTCGTTGGGATAAGGAATCGGATCAGAATCTGGAACAGTACCGGCTTGAGGTGTGTGTTCTGGTCGGTTACGCCTAGAGTAGACTTGAATTGTTGGAGGTGTAGGAATTTGAGAGCTGGCACACGGTGATGGAGTTTGTGGGGTTGGCACGAAAACAGGGGCAGATTCACCTATCGAGCTGGACTCATCAGTTTGTACAATGTCCTAAAGATGAGATTCCACGAATGTCTCCCCCTGAAGCTCGGATTTGGGAGAATAGCAAGGCTGATCTTCGAAAAAGGTTACATCCATGGAGTGATAAAACCGTTTAGTGATAGGAGAATAACATTTATATCCCTTTTTGTTCGATGAATACCCAAGGAAGATGCACTTAATTGACCGAGGATCTAATTTGCTACGAAACTGTTGGTGAATGTGCACAAACACTGAGCAACCGAAGATCCTTGAAGGGAGGCTCGTAGAGAGGAATCGAGTGTGAGGGAATATATCTAATAGAGACTTGAGCGGGCTTTGAAAGTGGAGGACTCTAGAAGGCATTCGATTGATTAAATACGCTGCGGTAAGAACGGCTTCGCCCCAAAAACATTTAGGAACGGATCTTGAAAACATGATACAACGAGCGACTTCTAACAAATGCCTATTTTTTCTCTCGGCCACCCCATTTTGATGTGGGGTGTCAACACAAGAACTGATGTGAACTATGCCACGCTCTAGGAGATGAGACCCAAGAGTGGCTTTGAAATATTCTTTGGCATTATCCGTCTTAAATACACGAACTTTGGTTTGGAATTGGGTTTGTACCATAGAATAAAAATTTTGAAAGATGATAGCCACTTCAGATTTTTCTTTCATGAGATATATCCAAGTAAGACGAGTGTGATCGTCAACAAAGGACACAAACCACCGAGCATGTGTTATATTACTAACTCTTGACGGTCCCCATACATCACTATGAATCATTGTAAATAGTTGAGATGGTTTGTAAGGAACACTCGGGTATATTGCACGAGTATGCTTGGCAAGTTGACAAATTTCGCATTGAAAATATTTCGAACTTTTATTAATGTATAATTGAGGAAACAGTTTTTCAAGGTACACGAAATTTGGATGACCTAAACGATAGTGCCATAACATTACTTCACTATCTTTATTGACACTCGACCTACAACTTGAAAGACGAAAATTGGAATTGAAACTTGGTTGACTTTTGGTGGACACACAACTAGTAGAAGATGATGGAGTGTTGTTGAAGAGGTAGAGACCGGAACACATCTCATCATTGCCAATCGTCCTCCCCGATTCCAAATCCTGAAATTCACACAAGTTTGGAAAAAATTTAGTCACACACTTTAGATCTCGAGCCAATTTGCTAATAGAAATCAAATTGCAGTCTAAGTTGGGGACATGAAGAACTTCAGTAAGGACAATGTCCTTAGTGAGTCTAACTGAGCCTTTTCCTGCTATTTTGGAGGCAGTTCCGTCTGCAATGCGAACCTTTGACAATTCAGTGCTAGTCCTATAGTCAGTGAGAAGAGAGGCATTACCAGTCATATGATCAGAAGCTCCTGAGTCAACAATCCAGGGCTCAGAGCTGCTTTTATGGGCAGCAAACACGGTAGGATTTGTATCCTTTTGAACAGTGAGGCTGGTGCTTCGGGTAGGGGTTTCGGATTGAGCACTATACCGAGCAAACAATTTCTGCAGGGCATCGATCTAAGCTGTGCTAAAGGGGCTTGAGTCAAGTGAGCTACTCTGTTCGGCGGTTGTAGCTGAGTTGGCCAGATGGTCACGATCAGCCGGTCCACGCTTTGGCTTCCAGTCGGCTGGTTTCCCGTGAATTTTTCAGCATGTTTCTCGGAGATGTCCCGGTTTCCTGCAATGATCACACCATGGACGAGATTGTCGCTCGCGATTATCAACACTTGATTGCGGTAGTCCTCTTGACACTAGAGCTGAGCCTTCAATCGCAAAATCTGTTGACGAGGCTCCTAACATCACTTTCCTTCTGCTCTCTTCCCGGCGCACCTCAGAAAACACTTCGCGAATACTGAGAACAGACCGTATTCCCAACACTCTAGACTTGACCTGATCAAGTTCTTTGTTCAGTCCGAAAAGAAACTTAAACGTGCGCTTCTGCTCCACAATTTTCTTGTAAGAGTTGGCATCATCTGCACACTTCCACGTATGTACCTCGAACATGTCAAGTTGTTGCCAGTATCGAGAGAGAGTGTTGAAGTACTGAGTCACGCTTTGATCTCCCTGCCTTAGGTC
>CM042191.1:24119619-24137904 GCA_023539305.1 Ilex asprella
TCTGCTTCTAATTCTTCCACTTGGTATCAGAGCACTTAGGTCTTCTTACTGTTCGCCATCACGGCGGACTCCAGTAACACCAAAAGCTCAAAGCTTTGATCCTTTATTTCTCTAACAAGCAATTCACCTGTAGGCATGTCTCTCTCACTACAACTTCAGTTCCTTATCTATAATATTCACTCCCTTGTCACAATTAAACTGGACTCCAATAACTATCGCACATGGAAAATTCAGATTTATCATGTTCTTCGGGCTCATGGAATTTTGAGCTATGTTGATGGTAACCTTCCTTGTCCGGATGCTACAGTCACCGATGCTTCAAGAAAAGAAGTTCAGAATCCCAAATTCCTTGAGTTGTCTCAGGTGGATCAACACCTAATTAGTTCTATAAATGCCACTCTTAGCCCTTCTATTTTGCCCTATGTCATTAACTGTCAAAATTCCCATGATATCTTCTCATCTCTTGAATGTCGGCTCAACTCGCCATCTCGGTCTCATATTATACAAATGAAATCAGACCTTCAAAATCTCAAAAAAGGCAATGTTTATGAAGGAGTATCTTGACAAGGTTTAGTCATTTGTCGATGATCTTGTAGCTATCTCTACCCCAATCGATGATGAAAACATTGTTCTTTTCACCTTAAATGGCCTCCCACGAGAGTATAACCCGGTGAAGACATCTATCCACACTCCCTTATCCTCGATTTCCATTGGCGATCTCTTTAGTCTTCTTTCTAGTGAAGACCTTAATATCGCACGTGAAACTTCTGACACTTGTTCCCCTGAAGTTGCTACTACCTTTTCTGGCCAGTAAAAGTAGCTTCAATGATCGTCCACACAATTCCTCTACTGCTAGACGTGGACATCACCAAGGAGGTCGCTTACCTTTTCAACCAAACATGTATCGTGGTCGTAATGGTCGAGGGCATGGCCACCCTGGTCGTGGTAGTGGTGGTTGGCATCAGTCTACCTTTTCCCCTTCTCGCACTATCTGCCAGATTTGTGGAAAACTCAATCACACTACGCTGCAATATTGATATCCTCTAGACTCGTCTTACCAAAGCCCTACCTATACACAACCATAAGCCTATAATGCTTCCCATCAATCACCACCAAATTCCAATTGGTACATTGACTTCGGTGCATCCACTCATCTTACTTCTGACTTGTCCAACCTCTCTCTTCATTCTCCTTATCTTGGCCATGACACAATCACCGTTGGAAATGGTACCAGCTTACCCATTCGTAATACTGCCACTGGTTTGCTTCCTACTCCTCATACGAATTCTCTGCTGAAACAAGTGCTTCATGTCCCTAACATTACTTCTAATCTTTTGTCTATCCATCAATTTGCTCATGACAACAATTTTATTATTTCCTTGGACTTTTTTGGTTTTGTTATCCAGGACAAAGTTACGAAGCAAATTCTGCACCAGGGGGACAATAATCATGGCCTTTACCCACTGCATCCTTTTATCTCTTCTTTGTCCTCTACTTCGGCTTTGGCCTCCATTCAACAATCAAGCACAACTTGGAATAACAGGCTTGGCCACCCATCTCTTTCCACATTGCGCAAGTTACTGTCTCATCATCACATTCCTGTTTCTGATCGCATTTTCTTAGATTGTGAACATTGTTATATTGGCAAGAACCATAAATTGTCATTTACAATGTCTTCTTCTACTGTTCATGAACCTTTATTTTTAATTCATGTTGATATTTGGGGCCTGTCCCCAGTGACCTCAGTCGGTGGTTTTCGATATTATGTAATTTTTATTGACCATTATTTACGCTTTTGTTGGCTCTATCCCATGAAAAATAAATTTGAAGTTTACCATAATTTTTTGCATTTCAAAAATTTGGTCCAAAACCAATTTTCCACCACGCTCAAAATCTTTCTTAGTGACGATGGTGATGAATTTGTTAATCATAACATGGTTGATTTGTTCACATCGTCGGGCATCATTCATTAATGGTCTTGCCCGCACATTCTTGAACAAAACGGGATCACCGAATGCAAACATCGATATCTAATTGAAACTACTGTCACATTGTTTCATACTTCTTCTAGGCCTAGCCTGTATTGGCTTGATGCTTTATGCACTGCCACGTTTCTTATTAATCGCTTGCCAAGTCCAGTGACTCAAAATTTGTCCCCTTATGAGAAACTTTTCCAAACACCTCCAGATTTTTCAATCTTGAAGACTTTTGTTGCTACCCTTGGCTCTGACATCACATAACAATGATGACATGATTTCATTGTTACACCAATATTTACTCAAAAACATGATTTCAAGATTTTTCAATCTTGAAAGTTGGGACTATCAAGCACAAACCAATTTTCTCTCTCACTGCCCGTTGTGCTCTTCTACCAATCATCGAGCCCACCTCTTATACACATGCAAACAAGCACCACGAGTGGAGAGCAGCCATATCTTTTGAATTCAATGTGCTTGTGACCCAAGGGATATCGGTTCTAGTTCCTGCACCACCTCATCGTAAAGTTATTGGGTGCAAATGGATATACAAACTCAAGACTAATGCTGATGGTACAATTACTCGTCACAAAGCACGTCTTGTGGTCAAGGGGTTTACTCAAGAATGTGGTCTTTATTACACAAAGAGTTTTAGTCCTGTTGTCAAGCAACCAACAATTTAGGTGATTCTTTCTCTAGCATTACACTATAATTGGTCCATTTGACAGTTGGATGTATCCAATGCATTTTTACATGGCTTCTTGGATGATGAAATTTATATGAGCCAACCACAAGGATATATTGATCCTAATCATCTTCATCATGTCTGCAAATTGTGCAAAGCAATCTATGGGTTAAAACAAGAACCGCATGCTTGGTTTACTACTCTTTCAAAATTTCTCCTCTCACATGGCTTTCACACTAGTTCAGCTGACACTTCCCTTTTTATTAATGCATGTTCCACTCGGATTATAGTGGTTTTGGTATATGCGGATGATATCCTCATCACCGAGAGTGACTCCTCATTTATCGATTCATTCATCAAGACTTTTAGCCACTAATTTAGCATGAAGGATTTGGGTCATCTAAATTATTTTTTGGGTATTGAGGTCAATAGAACACCCTCCAATCTGGTTCTATCTCAATCCAAATATACTTTGGAACTCCTTGAGCGTGCCTCCATGTCTACCTACAAACCTTATTCATTCCCAGTGACTACTGATGATGCTCTGTTCCACCTACTGATGATGCTCTGTTCCATGATCCCCAACTTTATCGCACTATTGTTGGTGCCTTACATTATCTCACCATCACTTGTCCAGATTTGTCATTTGTTGTAAACAGAGTTTGTCAACATATGCATCATCCCCTCAGTAAACATTTTACTGCAGTCAAAAGAATTCTTTGATATGTCAAGGGCACCTTATACCATGTTCTTGTATTCACTACTGGTCCGCTTGATATTATTGCCTATTTTGATGCCAATTGGGCCGGTGATGCTATTGATCATCGTTTACAAGTTTTTGTGTTTTTCTTGGACAAAATTTAATTTCCTGGTGTGCCAAAAAGCAACCCACTGTGGCTCGGTCATCCACTGAACCTGAATATCGACATATCAGGCTCTAGCTCAAACTGTTGTTGACATCAAAAGAAAAAAACTGCTGTTGACATCACTTGGCTCACAATGCTCCTTCGTGATCTTCAGAACAATTTCTCTTGCCTCTAATCTAGTTTTTCATGCAAGAACAAAACACATCGAGGTTGACTATCACTTTATTCGAGAAAATGTTATTGCACATCAACTTCAAGTTCGTAATGTTTCAACCACAGATCAACTTGCTGACATTTTTACTAAACCTCTGTCATCTAAGAGGTTCTATCTTCTTAAATCCAAGTTGATGGTCGACGACCTTCCCCATCAACTTGAGGGGGCGTATAAGAATGTCTCACCAGATCATTCATGCTAAGAGTTATCTGATAAGCATATGCTTGGCCAAAACCTTGTTATTTCCTAACCTCTAAAAATCATCCCTTAAAATGTGTAGTGTATAGATGAAGGGGAGTGTCACTCTCCCTTGAGATAGTGTCAAAAGAAAGGGCAAGAAAATGATGTAAATGTGATGTGAGAATGCACAAAAATGATTTCCAAGCGCAAGGAGACTTTTGCAGGACTTGGTGGTATTCCAAGGTTGTTTCCACGGGGAATGAAGTAAATCAAGGGGAAGGTGATTTTGGGTAAAAGAAAGTATAAAATCTTTGTGTTTGAAAGTTGTTTGGTGAAGTGTGTTTTGGTGAAAATGAAATGAGAAACAAATGTTGGCAAATCCAATAAGTCACTCCAATGGGGATACCATCTCAACTCGAATCCCACCTCCAATAGAGCATGAATGAACGATTGATTCGTGGGAAACTAGAGATAAGGTTGGTGAGTATCTAAGCATAAATCGTGACTATGCCTACGGAATATCAAAGACTCACAAACTTATCCATCCTCAACCCAGTCAAACCGAACTATTGAACTCAGAGAGAAGGGATGAGAGGGAGTTGAAATGGTACACCCAAGTGAAGGTTCTCCTTGGATTTGCCAACTAAAAGATTTAGCTACTCATACTTAAAATGAAACTAACAATGTAATGAGAATGCATTTCAAAGAAATGAAGTTCTTGAATAACTAATTGCAAGAAAACATAAGCTATAAGTGAAAGCAATGAAAACCCATTTTATATCTAAGAAAATGAAGAACTTTGATGCATTAATGGTAAAAGCTTCAAAAGGGCATTAAACTTGAAGGAGGATAACATTAGTGACATTAAATGAAGTTCTAAAGATCCATACAAGGGATTACAAGACAATGTATTGAAGAAATGCAAAAATCTCAATTTTCTCTCACTAGAATACTATTCATCATCTTCTTCACAGACCTTCTCTCTATGTCTCTCTAATGTCTTCAATGTGTTGAATGCTGAACCCTTGAGAGCTCCCTTGCCAAAAAACGTCCCCTGGAGTCATGCCCTAGCTTGGAGAAGTGACCTTCATCCATAGGGGTGCAGGGGAGAGGGGCTAGGTCTACACACCCAGCTTCTCTTCTCTTCTCTCTCCTCATTGATCACCATGGCTCTAAAGTCCAAAGAGAAGTGTGACAGGGATGAATAGTATTGTGGGCGTGTCAGGGGAGCATGAGAGATCGGCTGGTGGGACCCTCAAGGCTGCAGAGCAGCTCTGCAGAACTTGGGCATGTCAGGCAAAGCGTACCGGTACGTTGAACTCCAGTATCCTAAGCATACCGGTACGCGTACTGGTACGGTTTGGCTGTTTTTCCTGATTTACTGATTTCCTCCTCTCTTGAACTATCCCCAAACTATCTTTTCAACCTTATTCATCTCAAGTGGTTTGGGAAGGCCTTAAGAAGCCACATTTAGCCCTTTTTAACTCCAAACACAAAATATAATCGTTAAGAATTCGATTAACATAACTCCTACCATTTAATCTCCAAAAGCAGTAAAAAAATGAGATGATTAGCACATAAAAATATACAAAGTTTTGACCTAATCACATCCCGCCAACTTAAGTTTTGCTAGTCCCTTAGCAAAAATTAATTTCAAAACACAATAACAAGACTAACATATGACAATCCATAAGCAAATCACCCACTAATCAACATGCAAAATTGCAATGCAATTAACAAAATAAGCTTGGGCACAATTGAACAAGAACTTGTGGTTTTTCATTGATGTGTCTTGAATTTGGAGTGCATGGGGTAGGACATCAAAAGAAACAAAATATGCTTACGACTCCACGACCCTATCCTAACTGTGTACAATCAAACATCCACAAAACCTACTACACATCCCCCACTCCTTCTTTATGACCTCTATTCTACCCTAACATATATTCCACTTGAAAATCACCATTTGAACCATCATGCCCAAGTTATTACTGAAATTGCAATGCGATTTAAAATTTTGTCCTACTTTTAGATATCAACATGCACACCAAAATACAAAACATGAATTCAGTTCAAAACAACATTCCTAACTCTCTCCAAATATCCAAAACTTGAGAAATATTCCCTCATTTTTGAAAGCATGGAGCTATTTACCAAATTTCTCAAATGATTGAACTAAGTGTACATGAGCAATACCATAGTCTTAGACACTAGACTAAAGTATGCACCTACAAATTTATTTTCAACTTGTGTGTGTGTGATTTTAACAAGTAATTTGAGCACTTACGCAACGGGATTCACATTCGAATAGTTAGAAAAATTTAGTTTTAATGTAAAACTCACCAAGGGTCACTCTTAAGCAATGAAACACACTCAAGTTATCCTGGTATGCACTCCATGTGTACATGTGAGATAGAATCTTGTATTCAAAACAAAGTGATCACATGTAATCCAAAGATGAAGTTCATAAATGAAAATGAAGCGACCTTGGCATAGTCTCATGAACAGAATGCTAGGACATTGGATAGTAAGACTTAACTCATCATTTTCTTTGACATTATGTACCTCTCATGCTTCTCTAGATCACTTAGGACTTTAAGGGTTATAATGGGGCCTTGGGGTGATATTTAGGTAAATGAAATGAAGGATATAGGGTAAAAAATAGGGTTGTTCCGAGTGATAAACTTTTATTTCAAAAACACTTTCCTTTTCATGGGATTTTCATTCTCACACCATCACCACACTCTTTGTTTCTTTTCTTTCTTTCCTTTAACATTTTCCTTTTCTCTTGATCTTTCTTTTCTTCTTTTTCACCCATTTTCTCCTTTTCTTGAATTTTCATTGTTTTCCATTGAACTCTTTGAGTTTCAACCTCATCCATCCCTTTTGTTTGAGTTTTCACATCATACTTCCTTCTTTTGCAATCACTCATTTCTGCTTTAAGAACAACCAAGGTAAGGTGGATATTTCTTATTTTTTTTGGCTTGGTCAAATGTGTGGTATAGAAATGAACTTAAATTAGGCTCAATCACAACACTAGGGATAATATTTTCACAAGAAAAAGGGCAAAGGCTTAGAATAATCAATGATGGCCTAAGATCACTTCCAGGTCTACATGGGATGACATTATACGTTCAAGATAAATCAGTCTACTGTCCAAATACAACTAACCAAAATAAACATAATGAGACTATTAAACAAATTTGACATTGAAAATATGTTCTTTGAGTAATTGTAAGTTCCCTCCAAAAAGGGTTTGACACTAAAGCTCTCATGAATCCTTACTCATCTACACTAATTATGTCAAGCTTAAAACATGAATCCAATCCGTAAATTACCGAAATTATACATTCAAGAGTCACATACAGTTGAGTTCAAAAATCAATACATATGTGATACTCATGCATAGGATCAACTTCCATAGAATGCTCATGTGCACAAATTTCACCATAAAGATCAACATGTCATCCAACTCACACACTCTTCATGAAGGAATACAGGTCAACAATCATATATTTTTCATCAAAAAATTTCAAAAATTTCACTAATCCAAGCAAAAATCAAAAAATTTCCAACAACCTTGGTGTAACAGACAAATGGTGTACTTCACACCCCAACTTGAATCATGCATTATCCTCAATGCAACAAAAAAAAATATAGTATGCAATGAAGGATAGTAAAAATATAAGTAGGGTAAGAGAACACCTTGCAATTGAGCTTTTGACAAAAGCACCAAGATCTGGATCTAAGAGAAACAATGCTATACAACCAAAGAAAATAAGTGACATGAAATAAAAGCATCATAAGTAAATAAAAGAAATTGTACACTAAAAGCATAAACACTAGCTAGTCCTCCACAAACTCCAGATACACCGGGTCAATTAAATCCTCCTCCGCCATCTGTTTTTCAAAACCCTCAAAGAATGACTTAAGTCTTTGGCCATTGACCTTGAATGTTTGGCCATTCTCGGGGTTTTTCACTTCCACAACTCCGTTGGGGTAGGCCACCTCAACAAGATAGGGGTCATCCCAATAGGATCAGAATTTTTCTTGAAAAATTGAGAAGCAAGATTTGTATAAGAGCACTTTTTGCCCGAGCTCAAATGATTTCTGTATGATGGAATTATCATGAAGATTTTGGCCTGTTCCTTTGAAATTTTGGAGCTCTCATACGCATCTCGTCGAATCTCTTCCAACTCATTCAGCTCTAACTTTCTATGTTCACCAGTCATTCTCAAATTAAAATTTAAAGTCTTGATGGCCCAATAAGCCTTGTGTTCCATTTTGACAGGCAGATGACAAGCCTTTTCATAGACAAGTCGGTAGGGAGACATGCTCAAAACAGTCTTATAGGCAATACGGTAGGCCCATAAAACATCAGTCAATCTATCGGACCAATCCTTCCTATTAGGGTTAACCGTTTTCTCTAGAATGGTCTTGATCTCCCTATTGACTAGCTCGACTTGGCCATTTGTTTGTGGGTGATAGGCGGTGGATACTTTGTGACTGACACCATATTTGAACATTAGAGATGCGAATGGCCTATTACAGAAGTGTGATCCACCATCACTTATCATTGCCCGAAACGTCCCAAACCTCGAAAAGATATTCTCTTTGAGAAATTTGAGTACGACCTGGTGGTCATTAGTCTTGGTCGGGATAGCCTCCACCCATGTGGACACATAATACACTGTCAGGAGGATGTACAGATAACCATATGACATTGGAAAAGGACCCATGAAGTCGATGTCCCAACAGTCTAATATTTCTATGACAAGCACATGAGAGAGGGGCATCATGTTTCTCCGGGTTACGCTACCCAATCGTTGGCATCTATCGCATTGCTTACAGAACGAAACACAATCTTTGATAAGAGAGGACCAGTAGAAACCTAATTGAAGAATTTTAGTGGAAGACTTCTTCGCTGAAAAATGTCCGTCGCATGCTTGTGAATGGCAAAATGCAAGGACGTCCCGCTGTTCGTTTTCAGGTACACATCTCCTCATGACCTGATCAGGGCAATACTTGAACAAATACGAGTTGTCAAAGTAGAAGTACTTCACATCTGCCATAAATCTTTTTCTATCTGCTGGGCTCCATTGCGGCGGTATCTGTTCTATTGCAAGGTAATTACATATATCAGCATACCAAGGACACACATAATGAATTGAAATCAAATGTTCGTCAGGGAAAAAGTCAGGGATAGGGATGTGCTCATCAGCCTCTTGCACCACAAGTCGAGATAAATGATCCGCTACCACGTTCTTAACTCTTTTCTTGTCCTTGATCATCAAGTCAAATTCTTGTAGGAGGAGTATCCACCTAATGAGTCTTGATTTCGCATCCTATTTAGACAACAAGTACTTTAAGACAGAATGATCAGTAAAGACAACAATAGGCGAACCAATGATGTACGAACGAAATTTATCTAGGGCAAACACTACTGCTAGTAATTCTTTCTCAGTGGTAGTGTAATTCATCTGAGCCTCATTCAGTGTTTTGCTTGCATAGTGGATCACATACGGTCTATTTCCCACCCTTTGACTGATCACTGTGCCGACCGCGTAATCACTCGCGTCGCACATGAGCTCAAAAGATAGATCCCAATTAGGTGGTCGCATGATTGGAGGTGTGATTAGCATGCTTTTAATTTTTTTAAAGGATGCCTCACAATCATTCGACCACTTGAATGGGATCTCCTTAGACAGTAGGTTGGTCAAGGGTCGGCCCAATGCACTGAAGTTTTTTATAAACCTGCGATAAAAACCTGCATGGCCAAAAAACGACCGGATGTCTTTGATGGCTCTCGGCATGGGGAGGTTGGAGATAGCCTCCACCTTGGATTTGCCAACTTCAATACCCCTCGCCGAAACTATGTGGCCAAACACAATTCCCTCCGTCACCATAAAATGACACTTTTTCCAATTCAACACTAGATTCTTCTCCTTACATCTTGTTAGTACTTTCTCCAAGTTTTTCAAACATCCTTCGAATGAATCCGCAAACACTGAAAAATTATCCATAAAGACCTCCACTATTTTCTCCACCATGCCACTGAAAATCTCCATCATGCACCGTTGAAAAGTCCCCGGAGCATTGCATAGTCCAAATGACATGCGGTGGTAGGCGAAGGTACCATAGGGGCAGGTGAAAGTGATCTTCTCTTGATCCTCCAATGCGATCTCAATTTGATTGTAACCAGAGTACCCATCTAGAAAGCAATAAAATAGGTGCCCTACTACTCTTTCCAAAACTTGATCAAGAAATGACATTAGAAAGTGATCCTTCCTTGTGCAAGCATTCAACTTCTGGTAGTCGATGCAAAATCTCCACTCGGTTATAACTCTCGTAGGTTTAAGCTCATCATTTTCCACCACTGTAACTCTGGATTTCTTTGGCACTACTTACGTGGGACTTACCCACTTGCTATCGGCAATTGGAAAGATGATGCCCACTTCAAGTAGTTTCAATACCTCATCCCTCACCACCTCCTTCATATTGGGATTCAATCTCCTTTGAGGTTGTCGGGAAGGTTTGACATCCTCCTCAAGGTAAATGCGGTGGGTTCAAATAATAGTGGTTATTCCCTTAATATTGGCAATTGTCCATCCAATTGCCCCTTTATGCTTTCTCAATACCCTCAAGAGTCTTTCTTCTTGTTCCGCATTCAAGGTTGAGTTTCTGACTACCGGAAAAGTTTCTCCTTCACCAAGATAGGTGTACTTCAAATGTGAGGGTAAAAGCTTCAACTCCAAGTTTGGATTTTGTTTATTCGACGGGAATATTTTCTTTTCTTGGTGGGGCAATTCCTCGAATGTAGGGGTCCATCTTTCCACCTCTTTCAAATCTTCTACCTACTCTTGCTCATCCAACTTCTCAAGATTAACAATTTCTTCCTCCTTGAATTTCAACATCCTCTCCAACTCCAAGTACTCCTCGACTAAAGTGTCGATTCTATTGACCTCACTTACATTCTCATCATCACTCGGTTGCTTTGCTAAGTTGAATACATTAAGCTCCATTGTCATGTTCTCAAATGCCAACTTCATTAGACCATTCTTGTAATTTATCACAGCATTAGATGTAGCAAGGAAGGGTCGTCCAATTATAACGGGGATCTGGGAACTAAGGTTAGCAACATGATGTGTATCTAGCACAATAAAATCGAAGAAAAAGTAAAATTTATCAATTTGAACCAAGACATCATCCACTACTCCCCTTGGTGTGCGGATGCTATGATCCACCAATTGAAGCGTAATTGAGGTGAACTTCAACTCCTCAAGCTGAAGTTGTTGATATACTGAGTAGGGAAGGAGATTGACACTTGCCCCCAAGTCAAGCAATGCTTACTCTACACGGTAATTTCCTATGGTAATGACAATTGTTGGACAGTCGGGGTCTTTGAATTTTGGAGGAGTGTTGATCCTCAATATTGAGCTCACTTGTTCGGTTAAGAATGTTTTCTTCCAAACATTCAATCTCCTCTTCACCGTGCATAGATCCTTCAAAATTTTGGCACACGATGGTATTTGCTTGATGGCATTGAGGAGTAGCATTTTAATCTTCACCTACTTAAATATTTCCAAACTATCAATAAAATTAGCCACCTTGGCCGGTGGCTTCAAATGACTCGGGAAAAGGGCAGATATGGGAGGAATAAACACACAATCACTAGTTAAATTTTCTTTTTTAATTGCCTCTCTTTCTTTCTCTTCACTCATCTCACCCTTTTCGGCCACACTTTCTTTGGCCTCACCCTCGATTTCTTCTTCTATTAGCAATACGACTTTGGGTGAAACCTTTGGCACAACGGTCTTTTCAATTTGTTTGCCACTTCGAAGTGTGGTGACCGCCTTGAGTTGCTCACAACTCTCTTTGGTGGGCTCGGCCAACTCAACAACATGTTGGCCTTTAGAGTTTTCTTGGGGTTAAACGGAGAATTTTTCTTTCTCTTGTTGAGATAACCCTATGGCATTGATGATTTTGGTGAGTTGAGCCAAAATGTTGTTATTGAAGGTGGTTTGGCTTAGAATAAAGTTATAGAGCACATCCTCCAAGTTCCTCTTATGGGAAGGTTGGTAGGTGGATGGATTTGATGGTCCCTGTTGGTTAAAGCCTTGTGGAGGTGGACTTTGAGAGAAATTTTGTGGGGGTGGATTGGACTTGAAGACTTTCTATTGTTGTTGTTACCCTTGGCTCTGACCCTAAAATAAACATAACCTCCAACCACGGTCCCGTAAATGTTATTTTATTGGGTATTGCTATTTTTCTAAAGGATACTCCTGTTTAGACATTGAAACAGGTCAGGTGTTTGTCTTATGACATGTCAAGTTTGTGGAAAATATTTTTCCTTTCTCATCAACCTCGACACCCAATTGCTCACCTAATTCTGTTTTTCCACCAGACCCACCATCTGCTAGGACCCCATGTATCTTTCTTTTACCTTCCACTGTGTCGCCTACCTCAATTGGGCCAACCCCCATCGTCTTGCCCACTCCAATTACACCATCCCTTAGCTCCACTACTTCTCCAGTCAACCCAGCTGTTGTTACTCCTTTTTCTCCATCGTCCAGCCCTCATATTTCTAACTCCTTTCCATCCACATCATCACCAACACCAGTTACTAGAACCACTGCCCCTTTGCCCAATGTACCTACTCTACCTACTCAACCTCTTATTAACCATTATCCCATGGTCACTAGGTCCAAAGTTGGGACTATCAAGCACAAACCAATTTTCTCACTCACTGCCCTTTGTGCTCTTTTACCAATCATCGAGCGCACCTCTTATACACAGGCCAACAAGCACCAAGAGTGGAGAACAACCATGTCTTCTGATTTCAATGTGCTTGTGACCCAAGGGACATGGGTTCTAGTTCCTACACCATCTCATCGTAAAGTTATTGGGTACAAATGGATATACAACCTCAAGACTAATGTTGATGGTACAATTGCTTGTCACAAAGCACGTCTTATGGCCAAGGAATTTACTCAAGAATATGGTCTTTATTACACAAATACTTTTAGTCCCGTCGTCAAGCAACCAAAAATTCAGGTGATTCTTTCTCTAACATTACACTATAACTGGTCCATTTGACAGTTGGATGTATCCAATGCATTTTTACATGGCTTCTTGGATGATGAAATTTATATGAGCCAATCACAAGGATATATTGACTTCGTATTTTAAAATACGTGCTCTATAGACCTCGTATGACACAACGGACTTCGCCGTTAGATTCGTATTGCGAAATCTAGCTACCCTGTCAAATTTAGTCGAATTCTGAGATAGTCGAATTTTTTACGTCGTTCAAGGTGTTTGGGTGGTGGATGACCTCACAAAGGTTCCCAAATACGAAAATTTTAAAATTTTTTTATAATTGGATAAAGGTTCAAATAAAATTAATTTAGACTTAAATCGGGATAAAATAAATTATTTCGGGGCAAAAACGGACCTGAACAAGTGAGGACAGTTGGTGCGATCTGAACCAAGTATTGAAAATTATAAATAGGGCTAAAAATCAGATTTTTTGCACAAATATCTCCCCTAAATGGGCTGGTCTTCAACGTGTGAGAGAAATATAGAGAAAAGAGAGAAAACAAGTTTTCTTTCGCTGATTCTCGGAGTTCTATCGGTCGAAATCCGTCGATCCAAGACTTAAAGTTCATCTCCTCGACTAGGGGTACGTAGCCATACCAAGAATGAGGGATTTCACCGAAGATCCAAAAGAGGAGATTTGAGAAATTAAGATTTTGGGGTTGATTTTGGTGTTCTTGGAAGCTCTACATATCGGTTTACGCTCCAAGAGGTAGGGTTCCTCCTACTTTGGTTTATTTCAACCCTATGATGTCCGTAGAACAAGGGTTAGGTGTTTATCTATATGTATGTGGACCTATATGTATAGATAGTTATGGAATTAAGAAATGAGTCTAGAGATGACTTAAACTAAATTCTTGATTGAATTGGTACATGAGAGTTACTTAGGTAGTTCCTTGATGTTATATGTTATGTGGGCTATGTTGTGTGATTGCATGACTTGGGTGCCCTTAAGGTTTTTGACTAAATGCCTATGAAAAATTAAGTATGTTTTGCATAGTTTATGTGTAGCATTGCATGAATATTGTGTTAAGGGAATTATGAATATATACATGTGTTGATATATTGAGCATAATGATGATTTATGGAATTTATATGCATATGATATAAATTTTCATAGAATATGATGATATGTGGTTTAATTTGTCCATATGACATTCATTACACATGGGACATGACATTGACATGAAATGGTTCATTTCATTGTATATGCACGGAGATATCGCATCACATGGGTGTGTGTACATGGTGGTCGTCAACACCACATTGGGTGATTGATGGAAGGCTTGGGAAGGTTGGGCTGAAAGCCTAGCTGAGCCGCATGGTTGCATGATGATTTGGGTTGGGGTTAGTAAGAAGGGGCTAGAAGATTCATCGGGTGAGAGACCCGATGATTGGATACGCACTCCGTTGGTATAAGAGGCCATAAAGTGTGTCGGTGTACGCGGAACTGTTAGTGGAAGTCCATGAATTCCGTGTAGGTTGGGTGACCTTTGGTGTAAGTCCATAAATATCTACCCCCAAGAAAGACCCTAGACTGTAAATGTCATTCGATGTGTAACATGGATGACGGATTCATATACATTGACACTTGCATGTGTTGAGGAGCCGAGAAGGGCTAAGGTTGGGTTGCATGAGTGAGCCTCATTTCATTCTATGGCATGTTGTAATAAATTTCATCATGGAGTTGCATATTCTTGATTGGAATTATTGTGAATGATTATATGTTGCATGTGAACATTGCATGTGCATCTAGGGGGGGAGTAGCCTCTGTAGAAAGTATTCTACTGAGCGTGGCTCACCCTATACGGGAACACATTTAAGGTGCGGGATACACACCGGTAGACGGATCTCATTCGGGCCATCAAGGGTGAAGAAAGCCGGAATGTGGCTTGAATTTGAGTTTTTGTAAAACATTTATGAAAACTTAGTTTTTGGTATGTAAAGGATAATTGAATGTTGTTATTTTGATGTAATTGGAATAACATGTATTAGGTATGAATGTTGTTATTTTGTTGTAATATGTGGACATATGCTTATTGATATTTTAAGCATAATGATGATTTAAGGAAGTTATAAGCATATGTTATAAATTTTCATGGAATATGATGATTTGTGATTGGAATTGCTCATTTGACATTCATTACATGTTGAGCATAATATTAACATCACATTTATGGGCATTAGTCATGAGTGTGGGTGTGAGTGTGCATGGTTGTCGTCAACATCACATTTAGTGATTGATGGATGGCTTGAGAAAGCTGGGTCGAAGACCAAACTAAGCTGCATGGTTGCATGATAAACTGGTTTAGAGCTAGAAGATCCATCGGGTGCAAGGGCCAGTAGTTGGGATACGCACTTCCTTGGTTCAATCCATAAAGTGTGTGGGTGTACGCGGAACCCTCGGTGGAAGTCCATAAATTCTGTGTGGGTTGGTGACCCTTGGTGTAAGTCCATGAACATCCACCCCAAGAAAGACCCTAGATTGTAAATGACATTCGGTGTGTAACACGGATGACGGGTGCCTACACATTGACAATTGCATGTGTTGTTATATTATTTCCTATTTGTTACCAAATGTTAATCTAAGGACAAATCATAGCAAATGGCATAAAATCAAGAGGGTATAAATACAAACCAACTAGCTAAAATAGGCATGCAAAACAAGCAAAAGACAAACAAGGCATATAACTCTAAGTCTAGCTGAATAAACCATCTAATAACAAGGACTAAGAGTATATCACAACAAAAAAAAAAAAGAGTATGTCACAACAAGGAAAATAATACAAAATAAAAATTGAGCACTTAAACAAGGGCAGTAAACAAATAGAATAAGCTCTCAAGTTCTCATAATGTCCGAGTTCTAAGTCACAAAATCAACAACTCTTATAGTTGCATCATCTCCACTGTTAACATCACTGGTAACCTAAATCCATCATTCCTAGCCTTTGTCTAAGCCTTCTATCACAATAGGTGATGGATAAGGTTATGAGGGAGTTGGGCTCATATTAGAAGGAAGAGGCACAAAAAATTGAATTCTAAAGTCATATCGCTTGTTCTTCAGGAAGACATCTCGAGCCATGTTTAATGATCTGAGGTTTGATGATTGAGAATTGGGACAAAATCGAGTGTGTGTAGCTAGGGGTTTGGAGTTCAGAGAGCCAAATCTAGAATTGATAGATCTAAAGTGTGTGCATAGGTGTTCTGCAGATGGTGAGGATGTTAATTAAGTGTAGGAAGGTGACTAGTGAAGAGAAATAAGAGTCTGGAAGCATAATCGAGCAAATTAGGGTTAGAACGTATTGGGGAGTTAAGGATGTAGGAATAATGTTCGAGGGTCAATTTCTTAGTGATTTATTTAATATGTTTGTAATTTTTTAAAAAAAATATATTTTAATTAATTTTTTAAATTCAAAATATTTGGGAATTTACAAAACTACCCGTGAAGCTTCAAACACCTTTCATGGTGACTAGGTGTGGGATGCAGCCCCTCCAAGCCTTCTAGCTCTCCATAGAGCTACTTGGAGGGTGTGACTCAGTTGGTTGATGGATAAAAACAGAGAGAAAATGGTTTGGGAGAGAGAGAGAGAGAGAGAAGATAGAGACAGAAACCTTCACTTTGAATTTTTGGATTTTTATAGAGGCTACTTCGAACCTCAAGAGGTATACTCCTAAACTAATATGGATGCTAGGAATCTCATGGTATCATTATAATTTCATTTTATGTACTATAGATGCTCAAATTTATGTTTGAAAATTTTTGGGTTTAAGGATTTCATGAAACATGTATGTGGATTCAAAGTGCTTTGGTTTAATTGGTTTATGCGGTTGTGTTTAGGGGGTGTTAAGGGATGTTTTGGTGGTGGTTGGAAGGCTTGTCATGGTTGGAGGTGGTGTGGTGGTCATGATGAAGTTTCGGCCAAATGAGCTAATTTGGACCTTAGGAATCCACCCATGGCCTATTATGAAAACCCTTATTTTTCATCACCTTAACCTTATTTTTGGATAGGTTTAAGGTAAATTCGAAGCTTGAAACCTATGGGGATTAAAAGAGGGATATACAAAGGGTATATAGGTTCAGAAAAAAAAAGGTCAAAGGGTTCTATGGAGTGAGAAATAGGGGAGAGAAGTATGGGGTCAAGGCTGGTTGGGTAAGGACCTAGGGTTTCGATCAAACCCTTAAAGGAGTGGGGAGAGGGACACCAGTGGGTCCCGACAATGCGTAAGGGTGGTTTCTATGTACGATTGACCTCTAGTTAGTCCCAAACATTCTGTAACATCCATACGGAGTTCTCAGTAAAAATTTGTGGAAGAAATCCCTGTATGTCTCCTAGGTGATTTCAAAAAAAAAAGTTTTGAGCAACACTCTTGAGTGCTCAAGAGGACTAGTTTTTCCTTGGGTTTGTACTTCAAAAACTGGTAAGGACCAAGCTAGCTCAATAGCCTTGGATAAATTGGTCTCCTGATGACTTAGGGAATTAGACAGAAAAAAGTCATGGCGAAACAACATCGAGCTTGCTTGAGCGATGGTGCTCCTAACAGGATGGAAACGTGATTTTCATTCCAATCCAACTGCCCTATGACTACCATCCCACCGATTGAGCGGTTGTTCGTGAATCAAAATTTTTTTATTTATTAAAACTACCCTTATTACGGACCTATAAATAGGGAGAACCTTTCTCACAGATTTCTAAGAGAGAAAACACTCATACCTTGAGAGCTTCTACCACTAACCTAGATCCCTTGAAAACACTCCTAAATCCAAAGGCTAACACTAGAGAATCTATCCAACCTCATAACTTGGAGTTGAAGATCTTGATGGTATAAACCAAACCCATTCGTGTGTGCGTACTAAGGATTGTTGGATTGTCCATGATTGCTCGAGACTTAGACGAACGTGCGGCGGGGAGGTGCAAGTGAAGCTACACTAGATATTGAAAAAGGGCTTCGGCGGAGAGGCAATTAGGAAAAGAGCGTCTAACCATGATATTTGATGTGGTATAAGATTCGAGTGCTTGTATATTGACTTAGCAATTATTTTTATTATTATGTTTATTAAGTTTTTTTAGTTTAGACTATGAATTTAATTAAGTGAAAATAAAATGTTAATTTTAAATTTTTTATTCAAAATTTATGTGAATCAAAATTAATACAAACTCAAATACAATACGAAATAAATAAATCAACCCGATACCATAGAATTAGTTAAATAAATTAGATTAAAAACCCACAATGACACGACCGACTGAGGATACGGCTCCATTGCCC
>CM042191.1:24138004-24194238 GCA_023539305.1 Ilex asprella
ATTGCTAGGGATTGTCCCTAGCAATTTCAGTTTCTTCAATTTAGTTGGTCGTCTAAGCAGAACCTTAGGTGTGAACTGAGGTTTAAAAAAAAATCAAATTTTTTTAAGTGCTCAATGTTAAACAAATCTGAGGCTACTCTTTCAATTCTTCATTTCAATTTTTCTGATAAGTCTTAGGCCTTTAATGACTTGCCTGTATCCCTGTTTTCCATATATTAGCATGAAATGGTAAAATTACATTGGATTTCTAATGACCAGAGTTTATAGTTGTTATAATCCCACTTTGCTGAAAAGAAATGAAAACATTCCTAACCGTTCTTTCATGAGAACCATAGAAACTCTGATTACATTTTCAAAAGGGATGTCAGTTGGTTTTTGGATGTTTTCGATTTATGGAAAGTATTTTTTACTTGGACCGTTTTAATACAGCCTTGCAATCCAGCGGTGGGTGGCCCTGCAAAGTCTCAACTAGTACATGAAGTTGATGCACTAGGAGGTGAAATCGGGAAGGTAGCTGATAGGTGAAGTTTTACTCGCTAAGTGTTGTCTTAAGATGATTATTGGGATTTTTTTGGTTATGTACAATGTTACTTAGATCGTGAGTCGATTTGGTACATGATACGGGCATGGGTGGATTTAGAAAATTTTTCGAGGGTAGGTACACTTTAACTACACAATTCAATTTTTTCTTCAAATAAATAGAAATAATGTGACACATTTGTATTTTTAATATCATATTTGTTAAGAAAAAATTCATTAAATACAAAAGAGTTAAAAAGCACTATATATAGACTATATGATGTTGGACGAAAGAACAAATAAGATAATAGAAAGAAGTAGAAGAGATACCAAACCCTCGTAAGGATTAGGTCAAGAAACACACAAAATTCTCCACAGAGAAATACTTTTTATTATATCACTCTCTCTAAAAATAAAAATAGTTGGGATTACACATTATTTATAGGCCAAGTTCCCTACCAAAATAAAAATTATTCTCCTGCCAAAATTCTAAAAGAGTTTCATAATCAAACTCTTAAACTCCTATACTACTAAAACCCTATAATAATTTTCTAATCAAATTATAATAACTACTTCTAGGCAAAGAAATACTCATAAATCAAATAATAATAATAAAACTACGAATTACTCTTCCCTTTGGACTAAAAATTCGTAGTTTTCTCCTAGACTTCCAAAGTTAATTGTATTGGTCCAACTAACCAATGACTGCGTCATCAATTCTCCATTGTTGAAAAGAGCTCGACTTCGGTGAGTAAGAAGGGCCAAAAATATCATCTGATGGAAAAGCTCTCTGAATCAATAACGAACTCCTTTCCAATTGTAGTGTACGCGCATCAGTAGCACAAGTAAGAGTATACTTCTTTCTTCCAATTATAAAATATAAGTATTAGCATGCCTTGCATGTTGTGCATCACGATCCCATATCCAAGTGTGCCTTAAAAGTATATGACAAAGCTTGAGAGGCAACACATCACACATAACGGTCTCCTTAAAGCTTCCAATGGTGAATGTCACTAGACATCTCTTATCAACTTTCAGCTTAGTATTAGTAATCCATGCTACATGATATGGTTCCGGATATGGTTCAACTTTCAAATTTAGTTTCTTCATGACCTCTTCTGATACCACATTTGTGTAACTTCCTGTGTCAATCACTAACGCGCATATCTGTCATTCACAACAAACTCTTGTTTGAAAGATTTACTCACCATTAACATCTTTATTGGCAATAAGTAGGGGATGGATAGCATCCACAAAATGATCATCATCCAAATCATCAAAATTTACCTCACCCATATCAAGAAGTTCTACGATCTCTATTTCAAATTTTGGTTCATTGGAATCATTATGCACATTGGAATTTTCCTTTTCAACCACAACAACAGATTTTGAAGGGCATTGAAAAGAGAGATGACCAAAATCATGACAATTAGAACTCCTCGTTTTAGAATTCGTACTCTATTGAGAAGAAGAATTAGCACTAGTTCAAGATGATTTATTTGGAGCAAAAGTATTCTCTTGGGATTTATTGGTGGACTGACCTTGACTTGCATCTACGATAGTTCTCTCGATCTGAGTTGGAGGTGCCGTAGAAGATCTCATATAAGATCTCTTTTTCAACTCATCTTCCATTTGATAGGTAACCTGAACTTCATCCGTCATAGTGTAAAGTCTATTTGTAGCTAAACCCGTAGAAATTTGTCAATTGAGACTTTGCCTGTACATGACAATTATCACATCCTCAATCCATGGGAACTCTGATCGGGTGGTCAAGTGGTAGAACTTTCCAGTGTACTCCTCGACAAACATACTCCCTTGATTTAATTGTGTGAACTGTAGAAGAGCTCATTACTTATAATTAGCAGGCACAAAGTAGTGAGTTATAACAGTCTTCATATCATCCCATGATCTATTAAAGTAAGTTTGTTGGTAATTTTTCCACCAAAGTCTTTCTATACCCTTTAATATTGATTCTGCAAAGAATACCTTACTCTCATCGGTCAAATGATGCCATCCGAAGAAGCTTTCAACGCTATTCAACTAATCATGCAATATCTCGAGATTATTATCTCCATAAAAATCTCCAACTTCTAGCTTAACTCCTCTATTAATATCAAATAATCTCCGTTCTTCTTGAACTTGAACTTGTGGTGGAGGGGTTTGTACAAGTACCTATGGAGGATTGAAGACTAAAGATGATGGACTATTATCAGTGTTTTTCTCAACTCCTTTACCCTTCTTATCTAAGAGATAAGCTTCCATGATCTCCTTTAGTGATGTTATAGATGCTTTTAGTGAATTCATCCTCTCATTCATGGTATTTTGTGAATCAACTTGTACTTGGGATAAAGCCTCCATTTTAGCATTAAATCGGCGTTGGAAACCATCTTAATGAAAAAGGTTGTAGGGATTTTTAAAAATTCTGGGGTCAAATTGTAATTTCAAAAAACATTAGGGCCAAGTTGAAATTTCAAAATTTTGGGGTAAAAATTGTAATTTTAGAAAATTTTGGGGCCAAAGTGTAAATTTTGAAACTTTTGGGGGGTGAAAGTGTAATTTCAAAAACTCTAGGGGTCAGATTGATAATTTTAGAAGGTTTGAGAGTGTTTGTGTTATTTCAGGGTGATTGGGTCGGATGGGTAATGTTGGGCTGAATTGTTTGGGCTATATATATTATTTTTGGGCAGTGCTTGGTGTTTAGGTACTGCTGGACTGGTTCAAAGATAAGAAGTTTTTTTTTTACCAAAAATTCAGCCACAACAAAGGGAGCAAAAAGTGAGATAAGGAATATTAACGACAATGGCAACCAACCTGATTGAAGCCTTTTTTGACGACGATGCAAACGACTGACGTGCTACAACGCCGAAAAATCTGGTACGAATAAAAATTATAATTGTTGTGTTGTTTTTCTAGCGGTAGTGAATAGTAACTTGGCAAGAAACTCAGGTTCAAAAAAAAAAAACTTGGCAAAAAATTAATAGATCAAAGTTTCGCTCTGATACCAAATTGATGTAGGACGAAAGAAGATAAATAAGATAATAGAAAGAAGTAGAAGAGATACCAAACCCTCGTAAGGATTAAGTCAAGAAGCACACAAAATTTTTCACAGGAAAACACTTTTTATTATATCATTCTCTCAAAAAATAAAAATAGTTGGGATTATACCATTATTTATAGGTCAAGTTCCCTACCAAAATAAAAATTATTCTCCTACTAAAATTCTAAAAGAGTTTGATAATTAAATTCTTAAACTCCTATACTACTAAAATTCTATAGTAATTTCCTAATCAAATTCTAATTACTACTCCTAGGCAAACAAATACTCATAAATCAAATAATAATAATAAAACTACTAACTACTCTTCTCTTTGGATCAAAAATTCATACTCTTTCTCCTAGGCTTCTAAAGTTGATTGTATTGGTCCAACCAACCAATGGCTATGCCATGACTATGCAAAGAAAAAACAAGAAGAAAAAGGTTTAATTATTAATCTTTACAAAAAATAGAGCTAATTATAGCCATTTAAATTTGAACTCGATGAGTTTTTTATACTTCGAAAATGTTGTATGATAACGTCATTATTAATGCCATTAAAAATGTATTTTTTTATATAAATAATCATGCTATCTGTCATCCATTGAAGTCTTCACAATTTTTATTGTTAAAAATGTCCTCTTGACAATCACAATTTCCATTGGTAATATTAACATCAAAGACAAGTAAATAAACTAGTGGATATATTCTATCTTTTTTTGTCTCAATTTTTTTTGTAGCAAGGTCACCATTTGCAATGGGTCTAGTTCATTTTTTTTTTGTATTGAGGGTGGGCTCCAATTTAATAAAACCAAAAAAATAAAAAAAATACATATAGGTTAAAGATTTTTTTTTTCTCAGGGTGGGCCTTTGCCCCCATTGGCTCTTAGTTGTTTCTGCTCGTGGATACAGATACGGGTATGCAGCACAACACTTCTTAAGTATGCAGTACAATGAGGGTAGACTTAGCTGATATGATATTTTGGGTTGCAATTCATTTTAGAACTCTTATGTAGATCATTTTCACAACTATACAATATTATATATTTTAGAATATTCATAACCACTAAGTCAGTTATCACTTATTTTATATTTATGCTCGATTTTCTATTATCTAAAAAAATATATAATTATAAATCTAATACTTGTAGTTAATATGTATTTTATATTTGTGCTACGTGTACAATTTGAGATTGTACATTTTGATGATCTAGATCCAGAACTCACTCCGTTTGGGATCGATATACCGAGATCATTGGTCGTTAGGGGTTTAGTGAATTCTAGTAACTTGTGAAATAGATTGGCCTGCCCTTACCTTATTGTTCCAACATCTGGCTCAGTGATGACACTCGGAGATATGGATTAATTTTGACTTGTGTGTTGTAATGTGCAAGCAAACTAGTAGAATATATTAGCAATGGATGATAGATATGAAATAATACCGAAATATTTTCCATTTTGTTTTTTTTTTCTTCCTCTATTACCCACTTATTTTTTCTTTTATATTATTCTCTTTCTTCTTCTTCTTTTCTTTGCTTTTTTTCTTTCTAGCTATCCTTCCTTCCTCATTAAGGTATGCCACCACGTATAATGCTGCCAACGTTCACCTTGAGCCAGGTTCGAAGTTCGAACTTGTCATGAGCTTGATTGTTGCATTACTTATAGCTTCCTTATTTGTGGACAAAGTAGATTCAAAATTGTTGTTCATTACGAGGCCTAACTTATGTGCATGTGCTTTGTATTCATTCGTAGTTCGCTCTCAGAAACAAGGCCATCCTTACACCCTCACGTCAATCCCACAAGCCTTTTGTCTTAGAAAGTAAGGATATGGACACAGGTGCGATATAGTAAAACCTAAAATGTATTTTATATTTTTACTACTATTTGACAACCTAATACTTATAATTTCAACTAATTTACGAGAACACAAAAAATTAATTATTTTTGCTTTGAAGAAAGTATTGGTTGTCTCATTAAAGTATACTCATAAAGTGACTAGTTATCATAATTCACTAAATCCCTGATGACTTTGATTTGGGTACATCGCTCCCAAATAGGGTGGGTTTGTGATTCATATTGTCAAAGTGTATGTTCCTGGATTGTACACGTAGCATAAATATAAAATATATATTAATTAACTACGTATATATAGATTTATAATTATATATTATTTTAGATAATAGAAAATCGAGCACAAATGTAAGATAAATAGTAACTCAGTTAGTGTTTATGAATGATTTATGATATATAATGCTGTATAGTGGAGAAAACGATTTCAATGAGAGTTCCAAAACTAATTGCGACCTAAAATATCGTACCAGCGAAGCTTACCCTCTTCGTACTGTAGTCTCGTATCGTGTACCTGTATCTGTATCTGTATCACGTACCAAAGCGACCCACGATCTAAGTAATATGACTAATTAAAGAAATCAGAACTAAGATTTAACTAATTGGTTTGTTTAGAAATTGTTTTTGCCAAGAGGTACGGTATAATCAACACATGTTATGTTCTTTGGACATTTGATAATAGATAATACTTAGGAAACACCAATGTGTCTTCATAGTCATTTGGATTTTCTTTATGTGTTGCATTATATGTGAATTCGAGAGGAAAAAATCCAAGATTAAAATTAAAAATTATACATATTACTTTGCGTATGCATTTACATATCCAAAGCATATGCATTGTGGATACGTATCTGGTAGGTATTCAAATATTTTATATTTATCAGATACGTTTGGTGTGTATCCGATACGTATCCTCAAGTATAGGACATGTATTGTATCTGATATACCGACTTTAAGAAAGTATCAGTGTTTCATAGCTCTTATTTATTTTCTCATCATTCCAATCCCTGTTCACACTTTTTCCTCTTCTTATCATTGAATAGATCTCTTTACTTGGATGACTTAGATGACTTCTATTTTCCGAAAAAATGATTGGTCCTCTTTCCCATTGGTTAGAAAAAGTAAGCTACTGGTTCAGATACAAGGTACAATCATTACCTATTATAGGCTATATTTTATCATTTTTCCCATATATTGAGGATTGAGGAGGTATTTGTAGAATATTAGGATATTTTAATTGAGGTTATAATTGTCATTTGTAGCTTATTATGAGATTAATATAATATGGGTGATGAGAGGAGATTAATTATCTCAAACTCTCCTTAACACTAATATTCTTACGTCTTCTCTTTTCCTTTCTTTTCTTGCCTCTTCTCTGCTAAAAACCCTAAAACACTACACATTTGAGATTTCAACTTGGTATTAGAGCAATCCATTTGCATTTGGGAGTCATCAGAAAAAATCAAGAAGCAATCGCAGGCACTTACGTCATCCTGGTTGACGTCAGCTAAGGATCTATTCAACCTTTTCCTAGATAGGCTTGAATCTTCATCTAGAGTATGTTGGTGATTTTTTTAGAGCCATCTAATGTGTTTTTTCGTTTTTTGAATATTTAAAAGATTTTATGGGTTATATTTTGAGATCTAGTCGTTAGCTGAGATTGGGACTAAATTACCTGCTCTAATTCCATCTGTGGTTGCCGACTGGAGTATATGGGAATTCTGGTGGTGTTCCATGCATTGCCCAATGGTTTTTAGGAGGTCTTTTGAATCTGGCTTGATTGGTTCACTTTCGACGAGCTTGGTTGTGATTTTTCTTACCAGAATTGAACACTAGTGTGGACCTCTCTGACTCCCTTTGAACTTCAATGAACCTGTAGTGGACTTCGACAACTACAAGTGGGCTTCGGCAGCCTATTTCTGTACCTTGGTGTAGACTTCAACATTCTCCTTTGTGCTGGACATAGTTGTCAAATCGCGTATCGTTTTTCAAAAATATTGTATCGTATCGTGTATCGTACACACAATTTTAATTTTTAAATAATTATTCATAAAATATATATATACCTCTGTAAAAAAATCATATTCATAATAACATAGCATTTCATTAATATTCCACAAACTATTCAAGTTTGTGGAATATCAAAATACAAAGACTTATAATTCAAATTTCTAACATCAATTGCTTGAACAACCTTAATATTAATAAGGAATTTTGAATTCAATTGAATAACATTGACAACAAACTTTATTTTTTTTAAACCATAACTACTGAAACGACGTTGTTTCATTGACTAGTGATTTAAAAATAAGTCACAGGGTAAAACGATGTCATTTCAGCCCAAAAAACTAAAAAAAAAATCGTCATGTATCAGACGCATTGTATCATCTCGTACGTATCGTACGATATGTTACAGAAATACGTTACGTGTTATATTTTTGGTGTATCATGACGTATCGTAGGATACGTATTGTGTATTGTACAATACTAATAACTAAGGTGTTGGACAGTCACTTGTTGATCTCCCTTAGGCTGGACAGTCACTTGTTGACATTCTTTGGTGTTGGGTTAGTCCCAAAATTGGTATTTAGTAGTTGGGCTGTGTGGAAAAGGCTCTTATTTGCTGAGTAGGCACATCTGGAGTTAGTACAAACTCTAATAGTACCGAGAAAAATGGGTTGAGTTATGTAGGGAGTCTTGGATACAATCTTTCTCTCCAGATCAGTCTAGTGAAATTGGATGGGAACAACTATTTAGCTTGGTCACGATTATTCCTTTATCAGCACTGGCAAGTGGGTTGATTGGATTCCTGACAAGGGTCGGTAAGAAGCCCAAATCGAAACTTGATCTTAGTTAGTGAATTTTTGAGAACTCATTGTTGGATTTTTTTTGTGGAGTCTAGTTTGTGTTGATCCGAATGAAGACCCGACTCGAAATAATATTGCGTGGTTTTTTAATGGAAAATTTTGAGGCTTAGTCCATGGAGCAGAGGACATATAAAAACTGTTATTTTGGTGATTAGGGTTGGATCAGTACTGGATAGCCGCCCTCTGTATTCCTTCTTCTCAATAGTGAAATCCTGCAGCTTCATGGACTTAGGCAAATTGCTGAACTACGTAAATACTATCGTGTGTGTGATTGTTTTTCTTTGGCGTGTGTTTTCTCTATTTTTGTTCCTCACAGGTTTGGGAATTTCGTATAAATTTCCTAACAACTGGTATCAGAGCTCTGGGTTAAGAGGACAAGGGTTTACAAAATGACTGAAGACAAAGTCAAGATCGAGAAATTCAATGGCATGAACTACGCATTTTGGAAGATGCAGATGCAGAATATTTTATATTAGAAAGATCTGTATCAATCTATCGATGGCACGAAGCCAGCGGATATGGAACAAGCAAAGTGGAATATTCTAGATCGCAAAGCTCTAGGGACTGTGCGACTGTGTCTCGCGCCGCCAGATGCGTCAAACAAAGCCCTAGAAAAGATGTACGAAAAGCCTTCAGCAGTGAATAAGGTATATCTTATAAAAAAGTTGTTTAACCGAATGATGTCTGAACTATTGTTGTTGAACATATCAACGAATTTAATACGGTCTCGAATCAGTTAGAATCATTGAGTATTGTTTTTGATGATGAAATTAGAGCTCTTGTCTTTTATCAAGTCTGTCGGAAAGCTGGAATGGACTTGTCGTGGCAGTAAACAATTCTTCCGGGTTTAAAAAGTTAAAATTGGAGGATGTTGTGGCGTTGATATTAGGAGAAGAGGCTCGGAGAAAAGCATCGGGTGAGAATGTTACTTCAGGTTCAGTACTCAAAACGGTGGACAGAGGTAGGTTTATGAATAAGAGAGGCAATAAAAAGGGCAAAGGAAAGTCGTCTTCGAGAAACAGAGGCCGAAATAAATCTCGTGGCGGAGATGAGGGCTGTTGGAACTGTAGTTAGAAGGGGCATTAGAAGCGGGACTGCAAAGCACTGAGAAAGGAGCAGAATGAGAATAATCAAAGAGGTAAAAATACTGGTAATATTGCTGATAAGTTAGACAATGATGCTTTGATTTGTTTGCTGGATTCTCGCAGTGAATCTTGGATTGTAGACTTTGGAGCTTCATTTTATGTTACTCCACGCATGGATGTGCTACAAAATTATGTGCAAGAAAATTTTAATAAAGTGTATTTGAGCGATGATGAAGCCTGCAATATAGTTGGGAAAGGGAATGTGCAGATTGGTTAGACAGACAAGACGGTTATGAAATTGAAGGATGTTAGACACGTGCCTAGTCTAATACGAAATTTTATTTCAGTGGGTCAGTTGTCAGAGGGTGGAGTGGTCACATCGTTTACATCAGATACTTGGAAGATGAGCAGGGGGGCCTTGATTCTTGCTCGTGGTAAAAAGGAAGGAACTCTATATGTATCTTTAGGTACTTACAGTAGCATCACGGTGATAGTATCAGGGATTGACAGCACTATGTGGCATCGTAGGTTGGGTCACATGAGCAAAAAGGGGATGAAAGTAATACTGTCAAAGGGGAAATTGTCGGGTTGTAGGCAGTTTCGTGGACGTAGGCAAATTGCCGAACCACGTAAATACTGTGTTTTGTGTGTGTGATTGTTTTTCTTTGGCGTATGTTTTCTTTATTTTTGTTCCTCATAGGTTTGAGAATTTCGTGCAAATTTTTCAACACTCATTGGTAATGACATGGTTACTTAACTCGATGCAGACTAACATCCATCTGGGGGCGTGGTAGTAACACGGCTGGTCCTGTATGCTCACTCGCTTCTTTCCATCTACTGGTGTTGATAATGCGAGTTTCACTATAGATGAGATGTAAGCTCTTAGGCATCTTATGACTCGACTTGATACTTTTTTTTGCATCTGTTTCAATCTTTGTTGCTTCCAACTTTGCTCACATAGCTATACATGCCAGTACTTTTACTACTGCTTGTTCTTTTAATCTTTGGATTATCGATTCTAGAACCACTTGACCATATAACAGGTTTTTCGAGTCTTTTCTCTTCTTATTCTACATGTTGCGATAGAGATAGTTAGAGTAGCATAACTCATTGTCACCTGTATCTGGGAAAAGTTTCATCCATTGTTCTCCATTCCATCTATGTCTTTGCATTCAATTATTTATGTTCCTAGTTTTTCTACTCACTCTCAGTAAGTAGTATTATAAAGTCTCTATATTGCTCAGTAACATTCTTTCCTTCTTATTATGTCTTTTAGGAACTGGAAATGGGGAGAACGATTGACCGTAATACAACTCATGATGGTTTATGTCTGCTAGAGGATCAACCTTCTCAGGCACTTCAGGCTTCTGGGTCTATGGCCCTTCAACAGTTACATCAATGGCATAGAAGACTAGGTCAATTGTTACATAGCAAGGATTGAAGTGTTTACTTGTTGCAAAAACTTTCATAAACTGGTAAATACTTAGTTTGTTGTCAAAATTAAGGTTCTGAGGATCGATAATGGGACTAAGTACTTTAATGGAGAATACCGGGCTTATCTTATAGAACATGAAATTCTTCACCAATCTAGTTGTGCGGATATACCTAAGTAGAATGGTATATCAGAGAGGAAGAATCGACTTCTCCTTGAAGTGGCACTCTCTTTGATGTTTACTATAGGTGCACCTCAGTCATTTTCGAGAGATGCAGTACTTACAGTTGTATATCTCATCAATCAGATGCCTTCGAGAGTTCTTGATTTTGCCACTCCTATATATAGGGTTACTTCATTGGCCAGTTTCTCATTACTTTGTTCCTCCAAAAGGTGTTTGGTTGTGTGTGTTTTGTACATGATTATCGAAGGACTAACGAAAAGTTGGATCAAGGGCTTGCAGTGTTATTGGCTATTGTGCTACCCAAAAGGGGTATAAGTGTTATCATCCTTTGCCTCGAAAAATGTATGTTAGTATGGATGTCATATTTCATGCAATAGAGTTGTATTTTACCACTCTTCTACCATCTTTTTAGGGGAAACAGTGTATTTAAAAAGAAATGGTAGAGGATGGATTCCTTCTCTTACCTCCTAGTAAGTGCTTGATTGAGGGAAGAAGTCTAGTTAAGGGAGCCTCAGGGAGAAATACCAATGTAGGGGGAGCAGTCTACTTATGGCAGATTAGATAAGGATGATTTGTAGTGCTATACTCCTTGACAAACTAAGCAGATCACCATCCATGAGTCACCAAGTCGGTCATCATCTCCTGATTCATTTAGTGAGATGTCCACCCCTCCATCAGGTAATGAGTTTCTTTGTAGTAATCTTGTTGATGATAGTTCTTTACCTATTGCTATTTGGAAAATATTTTGGGCTTGTACCCAACATCTTATTTCTAAATTTATTTATGTCTGTTTTGTCTTCCTCCTATTGTGCTTTTGTTTTATCTTTGTCTTCTATATCTCTTCCTCAGAATTGGCATGAAGCCCTTTCAGAGCTCTAATGGAAGGCAATCATGGTGGAAAAAACGAGAGATCTGGGAAATAATGAAATATGGGAGCTTGTGTAAGTGGGTGTTCACTGTCAAGCAGAATGCAGATGGTGCAGTGGATAGGTACAAGACAAAACTAGTAGTTAAGGAATTTACTCAGACATATGACATTAACTATTAAGAGACTTTTGCCCTTGTAGCTAAGATGAATTCCATTCGGGTCATTTTTTCTTGTGTTGCCAATCTGGGATAAGATCTATAACAATTAGACGTAAAGAATGCATTTCTTCACGGGGACTTGAAGTTGGAGGAGGAAGTGTGCATGGTTATTCCTCCAGGTTTCTCTTCTCCAGCGACAGAGGGAAATGTATGTAAGTTAAAGAAATCTCTTTATGGATTAAAGCAGTTCCCTAGAGCTTGGTTTGACAGATCCTATAAGACAATGATCAAGTTTGAATACAAGGAAAATCATGCAAATCACACAATTTTTATCAAACTATGAAGTGGTAAGATCTCAGTTCTTATAGAATATATTGATGACATAATACTCACATGTGACGATGTCGAGGAAGTGACCAAACTAAAAGTCCACTTTGCTAAAGAGTTTGAGATCAAGGTCTTGGGATGTTTATGCAATTTTCTTAGGGATTGAAATGGCATAAAGGCATCTTCATGTCACAGAGGAAGTGTATCCTTGATCTTCTAGAGGAAATTGGTGTGCCAGGTTGTGAACTTGCAGACTCATCCATTGAGACAAATTATAGATTGAAAAATGATAAAGGTGATCAAGTTGATAGAGAAAGATATCAGAGGCTTGTTGAGAGACTCATATACCTTTCTCAAACTTGCCCAGACAAAGCATATGTAGTTATTGTTGTTAGTTAGTTCATGTATGCTCCTCGAGTCCCTCATCAAGAGGAAGTTCATTGTAAATTGTGGTATCTTAAGTCGTCTCTAGCCAAAGGCATATTGTTATCAAAATAGGATCATCTAAGATTAGAAGCCTTCACAGATGTGGATTAGGCATGCTCAATTGATGATAAGAGGTCTACTACAGGTTACTACACCTTTGGAGGAAACCTAGTTACTTGGTAGAGCAAGAAGCAAGCAATGGCGGCTAGATCGAGTGCAGAGATAGAATACAGGGCTATGGCTCATGGTATTTGTGAGCTTTGTGGCTGAAAACTTTAATGGAAGACTTGAGAATCTCTAATGGTGAACCTATGTGTCAGTATTGTGATAATAAGACTGCTATAAATATTGTTCACAACCTAGCACAATAGAAAAAAGAGATTGACATAAGCTACACCCAAGTTGGGTAAGAAAGATATCTATGTTCCAACTTTAGAGGGAGTGTTGAATGTTAAGATATTTTAATTAAGGGTATAATTGTCATTGTAGCTTATTTTTAGATTAAAATAAATATGGGCGATGAGAGGAGATTAATATCTCTGACTCTTCTTAACCCTAATTTTCTTACATCTTTTCTTCTTATTTCTTCGCTTGCCTCTTCTCCACTCTAAACCTTAAAACACAACACTTTGAGATTTCAACTATATTAAATGCTTATATAATTATAAAAGAAACTGGTTGTTCTAAAGTTAAAATAAAAAGAGAACCATAATTTGTCTGCTATTTAAATTTCCTCATCTATTAACCGACCCAAACTTACAGATAAGAATCTGTGAAGAGATGAATCATTCCAAGTAGTGACCGTGTTCTATTAATCAGATTTTCTTCTATGGTAACCCTACAGTTGATACATAGTCTGGTGCTCTTATATAGTGTTTTACTGTGATTATCGTGAATTATATTTGGGCTTGAGATCTTTTATTGGCAATACATAGAGGTTTTGTTTGATATCTGAGATTACTTATCCAAGTATTGGTTTATTAGTTAAAGCTGAATTACTATGCTGCCATAGATATTCCTATAGTTCTTATCAGAACAATTGTGTGGTGATGACCAATACTTTAGATCATGCCATTGAAGCCTGTTTTTGGATTAGACGTCTAACTTGAGTATCTTACCTATGGTTGATTTGTTGCTACCCCCTGGGATGCGTAAAATAAATTCTAAACATGAGTCATGCAGTTAAACCACATTGCAATTGAATGGTTATTGATGAAACATTTTAAAAATTTCATTCCGAACTGTATATGTATGCAGTGACATCGTTTCATGATAGAAAAGAAAAAATATCAAAGTGATACACAGAGGCCTGTATACCTTATTAGCCTAGCAGACCAGTTTGCCACATCAAAAAAGAATCACGTGAACTTGGATAAGTTGCATTGGAATAAATAATTTTCTTAAAATTGGTTGCTAACCTAAATTTAAGTGAGGAAATCCTTTTCCTGATAGGTAACGTATGATAGTTTAATGAAAAGTGCAAATTGGTTGCTGAACTAATTTATATCATTCTCTTAAGGAACTCCAAGCTGTTAAACATAATAAAAGAGGAAATATGTGACAGGACACGAAGCTGCCAAGTTCAGTTAACTGATTATCTTGCAGTTTGGCTACGCAGGCAGGACTGCAATATTATGTTATTCATTACTCTAGTACGAGTATATGCATATTTTTTTCCCTGCTACGATATTCATACATGTTGATGCATTTGCAAAATCATGAATTTCTGCTAAAAACTATGGCTCAGTAGATCCATGACTGCTACCCTGTGTGTCTCCAATGAGTGTCCTCTATTCCGGAAGGTTATTGGGCCAAATCTTATTTGTTGCTTCTTGTTTCTTAAGATTACAGGGGATTCTTTTATTTTTTTCATCATTCCAGTTTTCTTGTTCCTAAGCCAGTTGCATTCATATGTTCCTACATGGTTTGGTCTTGATTGAGACTTGCAATCTTTATTCTACAACTGCTGACACATTCATCCTAACAATTCAGGTGTTATCTACAAAAGCGTGTTCTCAACATCTCAAGAGGCCCTGCTGTTAGGGCATTGCGTGCGCAAACTGATAAGAGGGAATATGCTTTGGAAATGAAAAAAATTGTGGAGTGGCAAGTTTATTTACTCAACTTTTTAAGTTATTTTACTATTTTTAATTTGGTGAAACTTATAGGAAAAAGGAATTTGGGGAAGGCTTCCCTGAACTTTTGCCTTTTGTGGTCCATAGTCTCTGGTTTTGCAAAGTATGATATGCAGAAATTTTAAATGATTGCAGCTGATATTGATTTCTTGCAAACCATAATAATCTAAATACAACACTTTAAATCCTAATATAGGAGGTTATTTGAAGTTTATGTGTGATGCATAACACTTTCTGAAGTTGTATAAGAGGCAAGACGGAATAGGATTATACACTTTTGTCTATGATGCGCTATCCAGTATTATTGAGAACATGTTGATCTTTGCACTTCCCTGTTTGTATTCGTTCATGAGTCATCCTGACTTGGCATTGATGATATGAGCCAATGGGCTCCATGTGCTGTGTGACACGTCAGTCCTCATCTCGGAAAGTGGTGCAAGTGATGAGGATTCAAATCACCCTAGCAATGTTGAGCTAGCAGTAGAGTCTTAACCTTACACCAAGGTGCGGTAGTGCCTTTTGACTGGGATGATCTTGATGATATTGGTCAGGTGGCTAAGGTAAGGGCTTCCTCATGTTAGGGTGCGCAATACCATGGACTTGGTTCATTGTGCCAGTGCCATGGTTTTCATAGGGATAACCAAGGTGCTCACTTAATTATGTTGAGGCAACATTGGTCCTTATAGCAAGGATCGCATTAAGCCCTCAGTTAATGAGCGTTTAATTTTGGAAAATGCTAACTAAGACTGCTTCTCGAGCTTTTATGTATTCATAGCTAAGATTATTTAGTGTACTAGTGGAGGCAGTCTGATGTAAAATGGACTGCCTACTGTCTATTGACTTCTTTCTAGGAATTTTGGTAAGTGCTTAGGTACTTGACAAGTGTCACTCTTAGAGGGGGTTGGAAACTTATTTTCAGGGATTACATTAGTTTTGACATTTTTAAAGGTCTCATCAGTAACTTTACTTTTTATCTGGGCATAGTGGTCCAAATTTCGGGCTTTGCCCTTTTTCTGGAGTGCCAGCTGGAGCCTCAACCTTAGAATGAACCAGTGGAGGAAAAAATGGAGGGTCTCTTGTCCCCATCAATATCAGAGTCAGCATTAATTTGTTGTTAAAAATATTCTGGGAAGGAGAGGAAGAGCCATTTTTTAAATTCATTAAAAAATTAACAAATCAGTGATATAAAGAATCAAAGTAGTATTCTTAATTAAAAATGTTTGGACTAGGTGTACTATTCTTTTTCAATTTTCATAAATATCCTCACATCCGAGGTTTGTCAAAAAAAAAAAAAGTTAAGAATCCAATTACACAGAAAAATAAATTTTGTACCAAGCAATATCGTAAAGAACAAAGAACTTGTACCTTATGATTTGAGATTCAAGAGTTTTTAAGATTGTAATAGAAATTGAGCAACTGAGAGATTCTAAATTATAAGTGAGAGCAATAGAGAGTGAGCGAGCTGACTAGTGCTTTTAATGGTTCTTTTGGCAAGAGAGAAACAGAAAAGTAATTGAAGAATCGGAGCTTTCAATATATAGCCAGAGTCTATTATATCTAGTAATATTTCGTTGGTGTGTTTTCTAAAGGGAATATGATGGCTTATTGTTTTGTTGATTTATTGTTACATAAGTTCCTATTATTTATACTTGTATTTAAGTTTAGAATACCAGTATTTATACATAATCGTATGTTTGTTGTGTTTGCCCATTATCTACAAACTTTATTTTTCTTTTTCTAATCAATACCCATTATCTTCTAACCACTGACTTTCTTTTTCAGCTCTCCAAACCTTTCTATTAGAGAGGCAATGGTGACAGATATCTTGTTGGGAAAGAATGACAGTGTGGAAGGTGTTCGCACATTTTTTGGAATGAACTTCTATGCGTCTTCTGTCATTCTCACAACTGGCACTTTTATGAGTGGAAAAATTTGGGTTGGTAAAACTTCTATGCCAGCAGGAAGAGCTGGTGAGTCAGCTTCTGTTGGTCTCACGGAAAATTTGCAGCGCCTTGGATTTGAAATTGACCGATTGAAAACTGGCACCCCGGCACGTGTGGACATTCGTACAGTAGATTTTTCTGGATTGGAGCCCCAACAGGGAGATCAAGAGGTCCTTTCATTTAATGTCATATGTCGGTCCCATAGTTTTAATTCCATATGAGGCATGTTGTCTGATTGTGCTTTAAAATTTGCTCATTATAAACAGATTGTAACTCCATGGTCTATATGCCCTCGAATAATGTTGTGCGTGGCATTTTAGGTGTGTTTGGATTAGGTATTAGGATTGATCGGATTGGACAACCCCATCGATCCCATACCCATCCAGCTGGAGAAGAAAGATAAATCTAAAATCCATGTCTGCTAATCCCTTATTTGATTTAGGTATTGAAAAGTAGTGGGTCCATACTTATCCCATCCAACACTTTATACCATCATTCAATACCCAAAGAACCTTCAAGTTAGTCTAATCCTAGGGTTTCTCTGGGATAAAAATGTCTTTTGCTTCCGCCGAATAGGTAGGTTTAATTTAGAAGGTGTATGTGGGATGGACTATTTTTAAATGATTGTACTGAGCCCAATTTGTGTATCCAAACCTGGGAATAAATGGGATAAGGTGGGTCCAGGGGTTATTTTTTTCATTCCTCATTCTTAATACCTTATCCAAACACACCCTTTATATTTACATCCAGCACATGAACACACCAAAAATTGCCAATCGGTGCCATACTGGCCCAGCTATTGGCCTGGGATATACTATGATGTTATCCTTCACTTAACTCATCATCATCATGTGGGGGTGGAGGCACGAAATTATTGTTGGGTGGACACATTAATAAGTTTTAATTTTTTGGTCAATTGGCCGCATAAGTTCATAAATTCATCCTTGCTGAAATCATATTTTATACTTGGTTAAAATAGAAATGCCAATATTAAGGTTAGAAGGATGTAGGGAAATAGAGAAAGAGAAGAGGAAGAAAGGTATGAAAGAATAAATTGTGTATGGGCTACGTTATCGTGCATTCTCTTATTTATAATATTTGTGTAATTACAGTATTACCCCACACTAATTAACTTATGTCTAATAGAGAAAATAAGAATTCTAACACTCTCCCATAAGCTGGAGAATAAATATAAAAAATGCTCAACTTTGAATATAAACTACTGAAGGCAATATGAGCTAGTGGATTGGTAAGAATGTCACCCCGCTGATCATCAGACTTGATATATAGGGTGATAATGTACTTTCGCATCAAGAGATCACGAATGAAATGACAATTCACCTCAATATGTTTGGTACGCTCATGAAATACGGTATTAATTGTGATGAAAATAGCTGCTTGATTATCACAATTCATCTTCATAAGAGAAGACACATCAAGTCCTATATCATGAAGTAACGAACGCTCCCATAACATCTCACAAGCAGTATGTGCCATAACACGGTACTTAGTCTCTGCACTAGAACGAGCAATCCCGTTCTGCTTTTTACTTTGTTAAGTAATAAGATTATCACCAACAAACGTACAATAGCCAGAAGTAGATCACCTATCACCATGACAACCTGCATAATCAGCGTCAGAATAACCAATGGCAGTATAAATCTTTCTCCGAAGTCCCCTTCAGACACCGAAGAATTATGAGGGGCATGCATGAATTGACTAACCACACCAACATCATATGTAATATCAGGCCGTGGAACTATAAGATAAATAAGCTTACCAACCAACTGCTGATAACGCCCTATATCATCAAAGACTTCACCATTCTCAGGATCTAATTTAACTATAGGGTCTATAGGCGTATCTATCGAATGTGCACCAAGAGTACTAGTTTCAGATAGTAAGTCTAATACATACTTCCGTTGACCCAAATTGATACTCTCTTTTGACTGGGCAACCTTAATTCCAAGGAAGTACTGAAGTAGACCTAAATCTTTGTTATGAAATTGCTTTCCCAAATAAGCCCTAAAATGAGTAATAACACGTGCCATTACCACTAATAATGATGTCATCAACATACAAAACAACAATAATAATGTTGACAAATCTTAGTTATGAAACTTCTTCCCCAAATAAGCCTTAAAATGAGTAATAACACATGTGTCATTACCACTAATAATGATGTCATCAACATACAAAACAACAATAATAATGTCGGCAGAAGATTGACGAACAAAAACTAAATGATCTGAGGTAGAACTCTGGAACTCAAACTTAAGTACTATGGTACTAAATTTATCAAACCACGCCCTTGGTGACTATTTTAACCCTTATAGTGCCTTCTTCAAACGGCACACTAATTGTTCTTGGCCTGCAACAACATAACCTGATGGTTGAGTCATATACACCTCATCTGGTTGATCTCTGTGTAAAAAAACGTTCTTTATGTCTAGTTGATACAAGGGCTAGTTAGAGCTAATTGCAATAGAAATAATAACTCAACAAAATTAAGACGATCAACAGGTGATGATATTTCTTAGCAACTAACCTTGTCTTCAAACGCTTCACAGAACCATCAGAATGATATTTTCTAGTGTAGACCCAGTGACAACTAACAGACTGCTTACCAGATGGAAGAGAAATGAGATTTCATGTATGATTGTCATGCAGTACCTTAATTTCTTCACCCATAGCCAGTTTTTAGCCAATAGATGTTAATGCCTGTTTCAAAGAACTAGGAACAAATATAGAAGACAAGGCTGATGCAAAACAATAGAAGTGAGAAGAAAGCCGATGTAAAGAGACAAAGTTAGAAATGAGATGTTGGGTACAAGTACAAATACCTTTATGCAATGCAATAGACAGTGCAGAAGAGGAGAATACATTAGACGACTCAAAAGAAAGGACATCGGTAGAATTAGATGTTGGTCTGAGAGTTAGAGTATATGGAACAACTTGTCTGTCCGTAAAACGACGGTAAAACTAATAAGTGAGGGATAGGAGCTAGAGTGGGAGAAGATACACAATTGGGTACAAGAGGCAAGATAAGCTCCCTTGATTAGTGGAGATTAAATCCGGGAAATTGTAGTTCCTGAGGCAGAAAAAAAGGAAGATGACTCAAACAATGTAACATCGGCATTGGTGTAGTATTTGTTGTAACACCCTGACTCGGTCGTATTATGATAATATGAAATAAATACACCATATACTTATTGTGAAAACTTGTCTTTTGAGATTTATAGGTCAACTATGGCAAAACGACACCATCGACTTCTTGTACAAAAATTCAAACATAAAAGTATGTCGGTCCAACACTTACTAAATATAAATATAAGTTTCACCAAAAGCGAGCACATTGACCCGATACCATACGAAGTAAATACAACCCAAAGTATAGTTATAGTAGTTAAGGTACATCCATAACATTTAATAGTTAAGTATACAGTCCAAAAAGTTAACCACACACAGATTCACTCATGACCCCTCCTGACTTGATCTCTGATTTAAGCAGTGGATGTTAGCGTGGTGAATCAAAATTACCCGGACAAGTTTAAAGAAAACTCTAGATGAGTACTCAGTTGTATCACAAAAAAAAAAAATAGCTAACAAATTTTATAATGTATTAACCCAACCACAAAAATACACTGACAACAGCCTCGTAGTTTGTCTTACGAAAAATCTGTATTGAAAACCAACAGTCTCACAATGAGACGTCTTGTTTCGCCACTCGGGCTACATACCCACAAAATTCAATTGGTTTAAGGATGCAATCTGACATCTAGACATTTTATTCTCGCTCATTAACTTCTATATTTCGAAGTTGTGACTGTCGACGACTTTCGTTCTCGTCACCTAGACGATTTGGCTACAAAACCTAATTCATCATGTAGATATTTTAAATATTTGAATTATTTCCAGTCACTTAGATCGTTCTTCTCGATAATAATTTTTTGTCACTTAGACGATCTTATTGGCAGATGTTCTTACGTCACGAAGACCCATGTCTCGTCATTCAGAAGGTTCAATGTTTTGTCATTCAGACCGTTTTATGTCTCATCATTCAGATGGTTTCATGTCTCGTCATTTCAGACGGAAATATCGCGCGAAAAGTTAATCTCCACTACGTAGATGCTCGTCACCTATATGACTCCACTACGTCATGCAAACGCCCGTCACTCAGACATCTCAATCACATAACCGAACCCCATCATGTAGACATTTGTCACGTAGACGAACCGTCACCTAGCAACTAATGTTAGTCACAAAATAGTTCGTATTCTAATCTATACTCCTAATTCCATTATTTTCATCACAGGGACAAATTCTAAATAACTAAACCACGAAAGCTCACTACATTCTTCCACAACTTAATGAAATCATCACCTTTATGCATTAAAAATCATAAACCAAACTTTTAACATTATCAGTCTAACAACTTAATTATTGGAATATAAAAAAATTGTAGGATAGTTCACCTACCTTATGCAAAGCTCTATTGTGTGGACGACCCTTCTGTTGGAGCCTTTTGGTGCGGTGTTTCTTGCAGTGTTCGCCTCTGGACCTGACACACCCGATGTCCACAATTTCATTCAAACAAATAACATCAATTAAGTTTGAGATAATTTACTCGAATCAAGTTTAATATTTGCATCACATCGTTTCATATAATTCATTCGCATCAAATAATATTATCTACTCAAATCAATTTTTCGAGTCGATAATATTGTTAAAAAATATGTAGATTACCCGGTACATTGAGTAAAATTCTTTTAAATTAAATTAAGCTAACCTTTTTGAATTCATTATCGTACTTTTTGTACGAACTCAAAACATCCAAACTATATATTTCCTACAAGATTACCATTTCCCACAAACTATACTCGAATCTACATAATTCCCTATAACATTATAAAGTACACATTTTTTTGTAATTTCTTACACCCATGAATTCATACATTTCAAGAAATATTTCTACACCATTACTAGATTACCCACTAAACCATTACCTCCCTTAATTTAAATTCTACTTTTATACAACAATCTTACTTTCTTGAATTTTTTTTTAACAACACTTTATGCTACATACCCACCTACACCTTATGTCAATTTCCTTACCAAAAACCATGGTATTATACACACATAATCAAACATCATTTTAACTTGGGTAAACAAAATTCTCAAATCTCAAGTAATTCTCAAAATGCATGCTTAACTAATTTCCATACTATTTCATCAACTTAATTCTCAAATCTTAAACAACACTCAACATGCATGCTTAAATTTCCAAATCTCAAATAATAATTTCATATTATGTTTTTTTTTTCTTTTTTTTTTTTCCAAAAAATAAAATAAAATAAAGAAAATAGTTCCTCATAGCCTATCTCTTGCATTACCAACACCACCACAAGACCACCTCCCAAACTCTTTTCCTCTCTTTCCTTTCTTCTTTTTTTTCCTTCTTTTCTTGGTCTTTCTTGCCTTAGCCAAAAATGGCTTGCTTCTTGGGGTTTGCCTTAGCCAAAAATGGCCAGGTCTTGAAGATTTTTTTTTTTTTGGTTTTTTTTTCTTTTCCTTTTATATTTTTCTACACATGAACAATGATGACACTCCCACTTCTTCTCTCTCCCAAACCATCACCTTTCCCCTCCTCTTCCTAGCCACTCATTTTCCTTGAAACAAAGACCCTCGTGTGCTTGCATGCAATATATATATATATATATATATATATACCATCCATATATAAATATATACATATATATAGATTTTGCACAATTTATTTATATATAAATATATATATCCTTGCACAATTTATTTATATATACATATATATCCTTGTGTACACACACACACACATATATATATATATATATATACTGCAAAGCTTTGACCTATCTCTTGTGCACACTAATTTATTTATTTATTTTTTGTAATACTCAAATTAATATCACATGCTCACCAGTCACCACCCACTTAATCCCATGTGCCCTAATATATATCAAGTAAATTAATTTCGTCACATGTAATATACCTATTTAATTATTCCACATCCAATTAATGTTCTTATTTTAATTAGTAGGTACCTATCGAGCACAGTTATATCGCATGATCATACTCGTAATAAATATTTACATGGTCGTCATGCACACTCATGCTCATAATAATTATTTATGTGGTCGTCACATATATTCAGGTTTTACATTTTTGAGTATGAGAGTATCCAAAAAGACACACTTAATTGCGTGAGGTGAGAGTTTATCTCGAGCTAGACCAAGAAAGTGAACAAATGCAATACAACCAATGACCCAAGGAGTTAGGATAAAGGGTGATGTATCAGGATATAACAAAATAGATCGCAGGGAGAACGTCTGCCCAATAAGGTGGGTATATGCATGTTAAACATGAGAGTACGGGCAACGTCCGATAAATGACAATATGTGCATTCTGCAATACCATTTTATTGGGATGTGTGTGGACATGTAGTCTGATAAATGATCCCATGGTCAGCATAAAATGTACTCATAAATGATTATACATGCTCAAGGGCATTATCGGAACAAAATATTTTATTATGTTTATCAAACTGTATAAGAATTTCATTGTAAAATGTAAGAAAAATTTAAGACAATTCAGAACGATCCTTCATAAGAAACAACCAAGTCATACGAGAATAATCATCAACAAATATCACAAAATAATGAAATTCAGAAATACTTTTTATTCTTGAAGAACCCCCAATGTTAGAATAAACAAAAACAAAAGGACTAAATTGACGACTCGTGATACTAGAAAGAAAATAATTATTGTGATGTTTGCCTAATTGACAAGCCTCACATTCTAAGGTAATAAAAGGACTCAAATTAGGAATGACTTTATGAAGCCAGAATTATTAGTCTAAAATCCAAAATTATTAGTCTAAAATTCAAATAGTAAAGTCTATTATGCTGCCCCAAACCAATCACCTTTTTCGTCTGGAGGTGTTGAAAAACATAAGATGGAAAAAAAGTAACTGAACAGTGTAAAGACTTGGTTAACTGACTCGCAGATAACAGGTTAAAGGGAAACTGAGGGATAAATACATTAGATGTTAATGACATGGAGATCACCAATCCCATGTACTGGTCTAAAAGAATCATCAACTAACACAATACGAGAGTTTGAAAAACGAAAGTTAAAAAACATGGAAAAAATACTAGACATGTGAGCACTAGTTCTCAAATCAATAATTCAAGATGGTGAAGCGGATTGTGTTGCCACATGTGTAGAATTACCAGTAGTAGCCAAACTGATAACGGAAGTAGGCATATATGTGAAAACAATTGATGGATGAGCTAGCTGAGTTGAGATGTAAGTTTATCATGAGAACTAGATGTAGATGTAGCATGACCACTGGTCGATAGTAGAGATAGAGGTGGAGTCTGGTCATCAGAAATCTGATTAATATATGTTGATCTACCATGTTTATCCAAACAATAATCCTCAGTATGTTTGGTAGCTCCACAATAAGAACATTTCCACTCAGAACAATGACCACGACCATTACGACCACCACGTCCTCCTCTACTGGTATCTCTACCATCATTACCACCACCTTGAGCTGGAGGTTGTCCACCTCCACGACCACCACTACGACCGTGTCCACGACCACCATCACCAGAGAGTAATGTAGAGGAATCCCGGGAATAAGCATTGGCAATAGTTGGAAGTTTCTCATTAGCGAAAATATGATCTTTGAACACACCATATTATGAATTAACATTGGATAAGAATAGTGCAACTTGAAACTCTTCACACTATTGTCGTTGTATCTCTAGGTCTGCATTCAATAGCTGATAAAATAGAAGTTCCTCTCACAACCCTTTCAAAGTGTCATAGCCAAAGATTTATTCCCCCGCTTGGTATTAAACATATGCTCAAACAACTCGTAGATCCGAGACACATTATTTCTTGTGAATACATCTTTTCAAGAGAGTATCAAATCTTCTTTGTAGTATCAAGAAGTTGAACATTGGAAGCTACTGATGGTTCCGTACTAAGCCACAACATGGTCATCACCAAGGAATTCTCACGTTACTAGTCTTCTTCACCTGGTGATTTCTCAGGAGTGCTTTTAGTTAAATATTTGATTTTCCTTTTAGCTTGTAAAAACGCCTTAATAGCATGCGACCAAGAATTGTAATTTGTTCCATTTAGCTTCACATAAGTAATTTGCCTAACCTGGTCATCCCTAGATTAAACTTGTTGAATCGACACATCAACCGACGTATCCTTTGCATCCTCAGAAGTTGCCATAGTACAATACAATCACAACACCAAATTAAAAAAGGTGAATAACCCAGTAGCAGTCCACAACATCCAGCCAAAAGAAATCGGATCCAAACCCAAAAAAAAATTGACCATTCAACAAATTAAACTCAATAACCAAGACAAAATCGACGTTTTAAAAAAAAGGTTACAGCACAACCGACAACATATCAACACACTTTCCGAAAAAAAACAACAACAAATCAACACATTAGGAGTCGCTGAACACAAATCCACATACCAGTACAATGCCGGAGTTCAATCGCAAGGTCCAGAGTACCAGAACTGGGAAAATTGACGGCTAAAGCTTCAACCAGAACCAATTAGATTAGAAAACCACAATCCCAAAACAGCTCGTCACACCAGGAGTATTCAAACTCACTCACAAAAGCCAAATAGTAGAAGATTATCTAAAGGAGTGACTGATCGTCACTGTTTTGGCAAGTCCAGCAATGTTGACTGGTCTAGATGCACCCAAAAAATCATGAAAAAAGCCCAAGAGGGTTGGGCAACCCAGGATGATGCTCCCTAGTTCAATTTGACACTTACACAACACAGATCTGGAATCCAAGCCCCATAGTGGAGCGTCAACGTGTCTGGAGGCAAAAAATAGCCAACCGACTCCCTCTACACCACAAAACGGCCACAAAACCAACTCAACAAGGCATGGGTCGATCACCACTAATCCCCTTTGCCCTTGTCGCACCTCTCTGTTGTGAAATGAGAGATCGAAACAGCTCTGATGGGCTTAGAGAAACAGATCACAAAAAATAAGCCTCATTTTTTGAATATCATTCAAAAATAGAAAACATCATCTAAATGACTTCAAAAAAATTGGCAAAAATCACCATAAATAACCAATACGAAAATTCAATCCTACCAATAGCTTCGTCAAAAATGGCTGACGTCATTTTTTCTTATTTTTGTTGAGATGAAGTGTTCTGATACCAAGTTGAAATAGAAAAAGTCAATATCAGGGTTAGAACGATGTAAGGAAATAGAGAAAGAGAAGAGGAAGAAAGGTATGAAAGTATAATCTGTGTAAGGACTAGGTTTTCCCACATTCTCTTATTTATAATACTTGCGTAATTACACTGTTACCCCACATTAATTAACTTATGTCTAATAGAGAAAATAGAACTCTAACATACTTAAACGTTTATTAAACACAAGGTTAAAAATTGATATACATAGCGTGTACCCCCCGCCAAAAAAAATCATAACTTCTTACCAAGAATGAGACTAGTTATTGTCATTTATAATTGACTCGATTAGTTTTTATCATTTGAAAATGTTACAAACCAATGCCATCAACAATTCATTTTTTCTATATACATACTCATGACAACAATCTTCTATTTATGGCCCTGTAGTTTATTATATAATGATACTTATTTCTATATAATAACAAAATAATCTTATAATTTAAAAAAAATTATAAAATGACCCTAATGTTGTCCCAAATGTAACTGAAGAGGGCTGAATTAAGTTTTTACTTTTCAAAAAATTCTTTCCAAAACAAAAGTGCTATTTGTAAATTGTTTTGCTTGAAAGTATATGAGTGTGAAATGAATGTGTAGTGAACAAAAATATATGCACACAACAGATGAAAGTATAGAGAAAGAGATGCAAACACTATTTATAGAGGTTCAACCACAAATCACTTGGTCTACGTGTTCTCTTCTTCCTCCCCTTAGAGTTTCCCTTTCACTCTCTTTATCTTCTTTAAATGGGTGAGAATGAAATCCTTACAACTTTATTCTTCTTGATACAAATAAAAGACCCTTCTTTAGCACACCTCAAGAAGAATATACAACTCTCTTTTTCTTAAGAATATTCTCTCTGAATACAATGATAACACTAAGCACAAAAGAGAATAGAAAGTTCACAAGAATTTTCTTTTCAAGATTAAGATAAAAAACTAAATGCTCTCTCTTTTTATTTTTGCTCAAAGATAAATGTTCAAAAAGTTGGTATTGAAACCCTCAAGGCCTTATTTATAGTTTGGTGTCTTAAATGAGAGAATGGAAGTCAACAACATTAAAAATGCTGTGTTTGGAAGCCTATCCGGCCTTTCGAATGGTCTTCTGAATATAGGCGTTGGAGGCCTAGCGACAATATTTGGACTTTTGGCAAAACCTTCTGCTTTTGACAAAAAAAAGTAAGAGGCTACTACTCTAGGCTCGTTTCGCTTCTTCAAGCTCCGCCCTTTATTAAAAACGAAAGTGCTAACGCGCCTGATTTATATTACATTACTTAGTAAAACAACTTTTTGTACTAGGCGCTCATATTTTTTGTCTGGGTGGAAGCTGGCGACAGGATTTGCTTAATCGGATACACGGAATTGGAATCTCTCAAGACTTCTATCATTAGTAGAAATAGCTCTGAGAGTATCAGTCAAAGAGAATGAAGGAGGGTATCCAGGTTGGAAAAGATTAGTTGGCGGCAAAAGTCGAGAATGACATGGTTAAGGGAGGGGGATAAGAATATAAAGTTCTTCCATCGAATAACGAACGCGAGAAGAAGGGTAAACACCATATCATTTGAATTAAATTAAAAAAAAAAGATAATTTTTTTTCTTAAAATTTGTATCTAAAAAAAAAGAAGAAATAATGAGAAATGGTCAAAATTGAATATTTTTTAATGTTGTTTTTGTCCTATTTCTCGCCTTTTTCACTTCTGCCTTACCCTGTGCTTAGCTACCTTTATTCTCCAGAGGAAAAACTTGCTATTTTGAGTATTTAAACTTGCCATAAAGGGTTCATCCTTCGCCTCTCTGAACTACTGGGCGTGGCCTTTGTTACTGGGTATGACTATAAGAATTTTATTGATATTTTTCTTTTAAAAAGATGTTTACATTCCTGGACCGTTCTTACGGAACTATTCTAATGTATCCAAAGCTTAGGCTTGCTTTGAGCACTATAATTTCTTCAAAGTAACAACATTGGAGGAACGAGTCGGCCAATTAAGATCAGAAGCGCATCGCTGGTAGAAGGGACGAGACGACTGGTGCATAATGTGAGGTGGACTGGCCGATCTAATCGAAAATTCAACTGTAGGGTTTTTAACTGCAACAACTTAAATATACGCTATTGTAGCTGGAATTATCACGGCTGTTGGCACCAGAATTGTTCTCCAATGGATCCTTGTTAAGGGATTTAGATTGTACTCATTCCAATTACCAGACTCGAAGAGCCTGGTATTGTTATTTATTGTCACTACCTCCTTGTGTCAGGATTAGATAATTTGCGCGCCCTGCTACCTTCCTTAGATGTGGTAGCCGTTTCTTAGGCTCCCTCTCCAGAATCGATAATTCTTCATAATCTGTCATCACCATCGTAAGCAACTATCCTTCCATCGAAAGTTGATAGGGCAAAAATTTGAATGATGCGTCGCCGGCTCAAAGGCCATGCGATCCGTTGAGTTATCATGAATCATCGCAGTAACGGTGGAGCTCGTGTCGACCTTTTGTCTAATAAATGCGTCCCTTCTGGATGTCGGGGTTTGTTGTACATATTAGCTCTAGAATTACTACAGTTATCCGAGTAGAAGATACTATGAAACAAACTATAACTGATTTAATGAGCCATTCACAGTTTCACAGTCTAAATTAGTTCATACTTACACATGCATGACTTAATCTTTGAGACAAGCATATGACTATTGGCATGATTAATCAGGTAGCATTCCTCCTTGACGTTGACACCACATGAACTTGATTGAATGAACGGCTGGTCAAGACAGGCACAACCGTTATTCATACAAAGCAAGATTGCTTAGTTAAGATAAATACAAGTCGAAGACTCCATTACCCACATAAGGTTCTATATCCCAGCATTCACTGTCCCATGAGTCATACATGCCACACACACGGGTAATAGATACATAGATCACAGGGCATTCTTTACGGTTCATCACATACAGTGCAAGTGGCACAAGGCAAAATAGGGACATTTGCGAAAATCGAATACTTTCATTGTAGGTACACAACAAAGGAAAACCAACCGCGCCCAATATTAGAACGAATTCAAAGCGACTTTGAAGAGGATTGCACGAGAGGTTGTCGTTGTGCAAGCAAGTATCCAACCAACCTACCGAGCCGGGGTATATTTCTAGTATCGAAGGCAGTCAAGGTGTCAGTCATTTTTCTCCCATTAGACTTGTAAATTCTTTGCTCTTTTCCTTTCTTTCTTCCAGTTCTCCCCCTCTACTTTATTTGACCGGGGCGGAGAATATCACTCTATCAATAATAAGAAAAAGCCGTAATTCAGTTTCAATTTGAGCTTGGCAGCAACCTACTATCTATCAATAGTCGAGAATGGACTGTTATTGGTTGCTACTCCCATCTATTCTATTATGGCGGGTCTCCATCTTGGTTTCTCAATATCTTCGTATTCTTGAGACTTTTAGAGAGGTTACGGACGTTCATGCAGAATTTCGGATGAACAATGACTTGACTTCTGGATGGAAGAGCACCGAATATCCGGAACTACCCTCTGGCTTGGCTTTTGTCCTTCTTGTTTTCTTCTCAATTGGAATTCCGGATAGGCCATCCGCAAACCTATCCAGAATTCCAGAGTAGTCCTCAAGATTGCATTTTATTATTGATCTTTTTGTTTAGCTTTCATTGCATTCTTTTCGCACCATTTCTTGACTTTCTTATTCAAACGTGACAAACACTTGAACTTGATCCTACATTCATCCATACACTAATACACATATTAGTCCGCATTAGTATGTTTGCAATCATCAAAATCATGTATGATAAAGCATTGGGTCAACACTTAATATGTCCAAAACTTATTTGGACATGTCTGAAACGTGTCTAAAATCATGTAGGTAATAGGTCTATTCTTATTGATATCATAATAACACAATAATAGGGTGGACACAACTAAATATGTTCAAGTGTTATTTAAAAAAAAACATATTTAGTGTCAAGAAAAAATAATGCCTACCCTCGTCGAATGGTGGCTCCGTGCCTGTCATCAAGCAATATGTTAGATAGGGAAGCAAGAAAGGCCAGTTTTGCCAAGTAGTGGACTATCTGAGTTAGCTCAGATAAGTTTGTACAGTCCAAGGCTCCAGGATCACTTCATGGTTGAAACATTCTTTCGCTGAACATTTTTTAGCTTGGCCCTCTTTGTTTCAATCATGCCAAGCTTTAATTGAACTTCGTTGAAACCTTTTCGCCAAGCTCTGGCTGGGTTTCACACAGATTAACTGTACAACTGTCTTCAGTCGGCAAAAGAAGCAGAAGCAGATTATCCCAAATCATCCAATACAAACCTGAATCCAACCCCGATGTATGTATATGTACACATTTACTTGGGCATGTGTCTACATACATTAAAAAAATAGCAATGGTGGAGTCTTTGCACCCTGCCCTTTGGTAAAAAATATAGAAGGAAACTCTTGGTGAGTCAAAGAATCACTGAATACAATCAACATTTTTGGCAATATTAAAAAAAGGTAAATGATGATGATGAAGCTTAATAATCACATCTTCAATACTGTCGTGTGTTCTATGCGGGCTCTAACCATAGCTCAACTCAGCTAAACGAATCCTTATCCCAAAAACAGCCGATCCTTGAAATTTCTGGTTAAGAATTCTCATTATGTCAGATTCCATAATCTGTAGTTCAATGCAATGTCCTACCTTTATGTGAAGCAAAAATAGTCCTGCTTGCATTACTTTTTTCAAACCAGGATAGTTGTAGTGTGAATTTATCATTCTTTTCACGTTACTATCACTAAGAGAGAGACCATGGGATTATTCTATCAAGATACAATCAAATTCCCTCCAGACAGAAAGAGACTCCTTCCTGTACGAGTAGTGCTGTAGTCCGATTGAGTTGGTGTTCCGTGGGGGGAGGGGTAGTTCTTACCTTCCGGGAAAGAACTACACTCAGGCTGCCACATTCCAACAATTTGATGTTGAACTCCTTTAATCTAGTTGTAAGGCTGGGATAACATTGAAGGCACTGGTGAAGTTCCCTTTCATGTGAATTCCCCAGCGGCGAATTCAAAACTTGTGGGGCCCTATCTATTCCATCTCTCGAGCCCCGAAGAAAACCCCTTGTTGTATTAAAGGAGGGTTGTTCAATACTTAAATCTGCATGGTGTCTACGATTCGGAATGAATGTTGGAGAATGTGCTAAAATATAGCATAGCATACTTATGTTCGGCATGGTTTATGGTCAACAATATCTTACATCAATGTCTTAAAATGAGCTCACTCATACTTGGTGGTGTTTCTGTTCCATTGGTTCTTTTGTTTTGCTGCACAATTAAATGAGGACATGAATCACCAGCTAAGAAATCACTTCCACTAACTGCACATATATTCATTACTTTTATCTCTTCCTTCGCTTTCTCCTTTTGTGTAACATTTCAAAACCTCAAAGTCTTGATGGAACAGGTTTTAGAGATTCTAACAATTAAGGAGTTTCCTTGCATATTCCTCACTTTAATTGGCTGTCTCATGATTTTTAAGTGAATAAGGATACGTTAAGTCATCAACAAGAACTTGAGAGAACCTGTCTATCTAAATTTGGAACTCCTGTCAAATGTTTTAAGAGCCCTTAAAGTAATCACATCTATGAAGAAAGCTTGTTAAATGCTAAAACTACAAGACTGGCAAATAAAGTTTCAGTTTGGTCCTATAAAGTGAAACTTTTAGAATTTTGCATCTAATGTTTGAAATCATCATACTATTGTAACCGCAAAGGAGACTCATTCGAGATCAATAAGAAATATGACCAGATCACCAAGTCTTTGGAAAGATTGGGCCGAGTGACAGAATGATAGATCTTATATTTTAATTTAATACATTTCGACAGTCCTTCATGATTCTATTTATGCCGAATTGGCTGGTTCCAGCTCTGCTAATTTTGTAAGGTGAGCCTTGAAGTGGGGTTGAAGCAATACTTGATTTGGAGTTGTGCTAACCTTATTTCATGCCAAGACGAGCTGTTCATCATCAAGTCAGCTAATTTTCAGCCATCGTTTTAGAGATTAGTGCCTTATGTAATTTTGAGCCTTACACACAACTGAATGTAGATATTTTAAGTTTACTACTTTTCCTTTTAGTAGTGAGTGGTGATAAATCTCCATGTGAATAATCTTCTCAATGTAAGTTGATGATAAACAGGTGAGCTGGTTTAGTTTTGATCCTGATTGCCATATTGAAAGGGAACAGATGTGCTGCTATCTTACGCGTACTACAAAGAGCACTCACCAGATAATAAAAGAGAACCTGCATGAAACTCCCACTTATGGAGGATGGGTTGAAGCCAAGGGACCTAGATACTGCCCCTCTATTGAAGACAAGGTTGGCTGTGTGTGTGTGTGTGTGCATGTGATATCTCATCCTTATTGTTCAATCCAAGCTATTACCAAATTAGTTCTAGAAATTTTATATGCCACTTAACCAGTTGGTGTAGATATGATGCTACATGTATGCATATCCTTGTCTTCAATTTACAAGAGAACCCAGAGAAAATTGTCGTGTTGATTTCTTATTGCTTTTGGCATTTCAATTCCTTTCAGAGTGACCTTTGAATAGATCTTATTTTTGGATACAATCAGTTTGTCAATATTGTTTAAGGGTTTCTGTTCGAGGTTTTATTTGAATTAGTATCATGAAAGATCAGCCTATAAACAACGTTCATACCCAAACACGCAGTGTACTGGTGCATTTGTTTGTATTTGTTCAAGTATGGGGGCAAGTTTGCATTTCCCGTTATTTTCTGGTAAATTTCTGCTTTAAATAAGTTGATATGTAGCAGTCATGAAGCATTCCCGTGGTGGTTGCAATGAGTTCAACAACACAGAACTAAAGCAACTCTTTAGGACGACAGGCGAGTCCATATCATGGGCATTGCTGAAATGTATTTTTTATTTGTTATGTTCGTCAAAATTGTATATTGTATTCGGCTTTTTAAATCTAACTTGTCTTTTGTATGTTGTCCTTTCACTTTGTGAGTTCAGATTCTTGGTCTTATACGTCACTTATTATTGTTGAGAAACAAGTACATCCCATGTGTAATTTGTACTTTTGAGGGACAACATATTCTAAGATGATCAAGCAGCTCATACTATGATATTCAGCTACTTATGATGCTGCTCAATGAGACAACGTTAGTACGATTCAGCAGGAAGACATTGGATCTCAAGATGATGGTAACCTAGGATTCTATTTGGTGGTCAGAATGGAATGGGGAGCTTAGAGTTCTGACTTACCCGTGAGGCTTCAGGATGCTTCTATCTTATGTTGGTGGACAGTTACACTAGGAAGTGGGGAAGGGATGTGGTGAGATGTTGGCTGACGAGTGGGGTGGTACGCTGTGCCTCCATTAGAGGCAGCCATGGAAGCTGTTACCTGGTTTTAGAGGCAACCTCTAATAGCAAATCTACACATGCCATTCTGCTGGATATCAAGTCAAACAGAAGTTGTGTGGAGGTGATAAACGCTTTCAAAAGATTTGCTGGATAGATGGAGGAGACCAATGCGAAGAATCAATGAACATTTGCTAAAGTGAAGCTTTACAGGAGTAGTCAACCTGAGCGAAGTTGCAGTGGGATGGTGAAATCTTGCTGGTGGACTAAAATTCATGTGTTGACATGGTGACATTACTGAGAAGGATGCTTGTGGGTTGAGTAGGTAGACTCTAGGCCTGGCCACTCCAGTATTAGTATGAGCTGTACGTATTGCTGACGTTAATAGTTTTTATATCCTCCTGCATTATTAATGTTTCCTCCATCTCAGCCATCAATCCAGTCTGCTTCCTTTGTATAGTCCTCACTCCTGCCAACTATAAACTGTTGTTTTCCTCTTTATATTTATTCCAGTTGTCTGTCACCTTCTATTACACCTTATCTTTTGCTGCTCATCAAGGATGGAACCAGGATTTTACCCTGACGGGGCCAAACAGGAACAATAACCTTAAAAAAAATTATTTAATGAGGTCATTCGTTATGTTGTTATTGAATTTTCGGTTGTAAAAACTTATCAAAATTAACCTTTATACTACACATATGAAAATTAGTTTAGATCATAATATTTGAAGACATATCAGTACTTAAAATCGTAAAAATCAATATATGATAATATCACGGTCCACTTATATTCTTACTTGTGACATGTAGTGATTACGAACAAATAACCATCTTAAATGAGTTTCACATGATATTTTTGACAAACTAATCATGAGTCAATATATTGTTTCTCATAGAAACAACTTTTTTTTTTATCATCAAAGTGATTATTCGTATAATTAACATTCACCATTTAGTTATTAAAGGTCATTTAGTTTATTTGAATACAGTATATAAAGTGTCATAAACAAATAATTTTTTGGTTTGAAAACCTAAAGGTAGATATAAAGTTTTGAAAATCTAAAGGGCTATAAGGTATTTTTCAAAATTTGAGGGGGCCCCTATTTGGTTCCGTGTACTGGAAATTGCTAGTAATGTTCATTGCCCCTTCCTTTGGTGCTTTTGCTTTGTTGTGTGTCTGATGCTTGATAGGAGCCTAGACATTTAATATTGATGTAAACTGTATATTTTTTATTTTTTTTTGGCATCAGAGTGAATTTTATTTTGAATTTTGGTTGATTGATTGTTTTTTGACCAAATCATTGTGAGGTTTGGTCATTCTTTTTCTACTTTTTAATTTTCTTGTTTTTCTCGTTCTACCTTCATTGGTATCAGAGCCTAACTTTGACCCATGATATTGCTGATTCTTGTTGTCACTGCTAAATCTTACCCTCCTGCAGTCAATTTTCGCCATCATTGACTGTTCATAAATGTAGCAGTCATGCCCATGACCACCCTCCCCACTACTTCTGCTACTACTACGTCATCAATTGCAGTTGTTTCCTTTTTTGCTCACTCCATCCAGAGGGGTTGAGTAACCAGAAAAAGAGGCTTGTATTGATCTGTCATTCAAAACTTACCGAAAGACAATCATATATGATCAGCCTTCATCAGCCTCCGGTTTGTCTCCAACTGCCACTTCGTTGGCACTCAAACCTATCATCAACATCATCCCATATGTAGGTTGCCATTGTCATAGATCATGTTGCAGTGTTGCTGTTGCTATACTTGAGAATCAACATTGTCGTTGCTGGTTCATTGGATTTGTTTTATTGTTATTGCTGTTCTTCTTCTTCTACTACTACTACTTTTTAATTTTCTTGTCTTTCTCATGCTACGTTGTGGGTGTCAGAGCCCAACTTTGACCCACGATGTTGCTTCTTGTTGTCAGCACTAAATCTTACCCTACAACTGTCAATTTCTGACATCATTGCCTGTTCATATATATCGAAGTCACCCTTATCAACACCTTCCCCAGTACTACTCTGCCGTCAATTGCAGTTATTGGCTTTTTGCTCACTCCATCCAGAGGGGTTGAGTAACCAGAAATAGAGGCTTGTATTGATGAATTCATCAAATCTTGGCCATCAATTGCAGTCATTTCCTTTCTGCCCACTCTAGAGGGGTTGAGTAACAAGAAAAAGAGGCTTGCATTGATCTGTTATTCAAAACTTTCCAAAAGACAATCATATACCATCACCCTTCATCAACTTTCTCTTTGTCGCCAACTGCCACTTTGTCGGCACTCAAACCTATCATCAACATCATCCCATATGTAGATCGCCATCGTCACACATCATGTTGCAGTGTTGCTGCTACCAGAGAATCAACATTGTCGTAGCTGGTTCATAGGATTTGTTCTGTTTAACACTTTATCGGAATGGCATCGTCCTGGAGGTTATGATACTGCATCTCGAATTTTGTTATTATTGTTTTCAAGTTGGAGTTGTGACCTGTTTTGCTGGGTTTAAATTTTTGGGATATGTATTTGCAATCACTTTATTTGGAAACAGGCCCCAATTCAGTTCCATCTTAAAGCGAACCAGAATCCAAATTACCATGACCCATGGCAAAATCTGACCCCAAAAAATCAGCCCAAATGTCCTGACATTTCCAAATCCATCCCTAAACCTAAATTCTATAATCCCTAGAACTTAAATCACACTATACCGGAAATTCACAAGAATTACCTAATCCCTCCAATATTTTCTGCAATTCATATTGAGGTAAGAGTTTTCCTAAATTCCAATAACAACACGTGGGTTCCAGAAACTTTGGACTAGCACTGAATTTTTAAAGATCTTCACACAAGCCAGTACTTTTCAGAAGACTCTCAACTTCCTCCTCCCATCAAGTTGGTCACAAAAATCGAATGAAGTGCCAATTTGAAGATTTTATCCCAGAGATATTTTGATGTGCAGAAGACAACGAATGATAAGATACACTTTGCAAACGATAAGCTCGATTCATGCCTCGCATAAGTGGATTTGCTTAGAGAAAGCATAGAAAAGCTGGTTGCTATTCTTGGAATTAAGAAAAAAACTTGTATCCATTTCTTCTCTTCATTAGACATTGGTGTTTGTACAAGTCCCTCCACCACAAACTCTAGTCTAATGAAATGAAGATCCAAATTTTTTTTGATGTTGATGATCGTAAGAGTTCTCCTCAATCATTTCTTGTGTATAGATGGAGTTGCTAATAGACCAAATTGTGACTGCTATAAAGAGTTGAGTATTGTTTTATCGCATGGAAATTTTTAGGAATATTTCATTGGAACTGAAACTTGTTTTAATGCTACCAAGGTTAAAGATGTGTTTTGGTGGTCTATTGACTCTGTTCTAAATCTCTTGGGCTAGTTTTGCTGTCCCAATCTTCCGAAGAGGAGTTTTTTTCTAGCCAGGAGGGATGTTTGGTATTGAAATAGAGTTGGAAGAAGCTTGGAATTGAAGATTTGGATTTTAATAATTTATTTTTACTATGATTTCATAATTACAACTCGCTGAATTTATTTTTGAAATCAAGGATTTGTAGGATTTTAGTTATTTATTTAGGGTATATTTGTTTGACTAATAATATTTTAATAATCTTAGCAGTGAGAGTTTTAATTGGAAAGTAATGTTTAAATACGAGACTAGAGTATGAAAATTGATGTAACCTTATTTTTTTCATTAGAATGAAGTTTCTTGGGAATTTTGGTTGGCTATATGTGTTTCTTGACCGGGTCCTTGCAAGGGACTGGTATTCGCTGATGCTTCTATTCTCTATGCTCTTTCCCCTTCTCGTCGTTCATGGAGAATCAGGCTTTGATCTATATTTGAAATGGTGAAAATGTATGTCTAGAGTTGCGTGAAATTTGGATGTAGGTGGTACATAAAATCAAACCAATGCCCCTTAAAGAACCGTGACAAAGTGGTAGCAGGATGTTGGAAGGGAATGTACTCTTAACTTATGGGATCAACTAATTGATGAAAGCTTTCTATGATGCCTCCTTGGGTTATCGTGCTCTTAGGCTTGGAAGGAAAGCGACCGCATTCTGGGAATTCAATCAGAGGGCATGAGCAATCTCTTTTTAGAAAAAAATTGTTTATGCTGTGGAATGATTTGAGTAACAAGTGAACGAAAGGTGGTGTGCTGACCATGTTCTGTTCATTAGAAGCAAATGTTCTGTCTCGTACACTGCAAAGGTGGTATAAATTCTGTTGTTAGGTTACTAAAATGCTGCTTCAGAAACAAGTAAGCATGGTCCTATGAGAACATCTTCATCTCTTCAAGTTTGTGTGACCTGCTAAGTATTATTTGGGACATTTTCCCTAAATACTGGTAACTCGTCTTAAACTGCCCTCTATGTTTTTTTAATATCTTGTGCCATGTTAGTTTGGGAATGCACCTGGACTTCTCTTTCGGAATTTGTCCTCCTGGTAATTCCATACCTAAAATAATGCCCAATGGACAACTTCTCTTGATCTGGTCACTGTGATAACCAAGCTCTGAGACTGATCGGTTAAAGTATATGTCCCGTCAGAATATTTGGTGGGGACATTGTAAAATGTTGTGTCAAGCAGCTGTTGGTTGTTTGTGAGTCCATTGCTGAGGCTTGTTGTTGCCCTTTAAAAATTATAACCGTAAATCAAACAAATTAAAGTGGGTTCCATCATCAGTCTCAAGGCAAGGCTCTAATCTGTTGCCAAGTTATATTGCATATCAGATATATTGTGTATGAGATGGTAGATAAAGAACTTAATCAAATTAGTAGTTCTAAGTATTGTCCGCCTTCCTTCTTTTTTTTTTTTATATGTTTTGATAACAAACCATATGGTCGCTTTATCAACATCCCTACACTATTTTATTCCTCTCTCCAGTCTCCATCATCATACCACGTTTTGGGCCAATCCTAACTTTTAATTCTTATGTGTTCGCTGTTGGTTTTGTGATGTTTCTTCTAGTCATCATCTGGGATTAGCTGCAGGAATAAAATTTTCATGAAACATCTTCATTGAAAGATCATAAGGAGCTTATGACCTCATACTCAGATCCTGATCTTTTCCCATGTTCCGATTTTGTTCTCAGACAACCTTTCACAGTTAAAAATCCTTCCTTTGCACAGCTTTGAGGAAGTTGCTAAGTCTAAGGGCCATCTTATGTGTGTGTCATTCCTACACCCATTCCCCCCACCGCGACCCCAGCCTCTAGTAGTTATATGTCGTGCACACTTTATTAGTCATCTTGATGACTGGCCCTCTATTTTGATTTTTGTAATTTGGGTGGTCATTTGGTTGTATAAAGGCTAGATGATTTGTTTTCTGCCATAAAGGGAGCATAAATCCAGACCATGGATACCAATTAAACTTTTGATGTTTCTTTTATTTTTGCATATGAAGATAAAACATATCAGAATGTTGAAGGCCAATATTCTATTCTTTTACATGTTTATAAGTGGATTTACCACAGTGAACCCATTCCATGTTTTGTAATCATAATCAAGGGGTTCTTTTTGTCATTTAAACAGGCTCACACCTTTTTGTCATTTAAACAGGCTACAGGCTTTTCTCTGATATTGTTACTATGTTGTTTTAGATTGTGAGATTTAAAGACAAAGAGTCGCATCAAATTTTTCTTGAACCAGAGGGGCGGAATGTACCTGAGCTCTATGTGCAGGTTTTGCTGGACCTTTTACTTCTGCCTTTGTTTGCTTTTTTTTTTTTTGATTAATGACTGAATGATATGCTGTGCTTTTTCAAATTGACTTGCGTGTTCTTCCCTGTGCAATCTGACTACACTCAGTTTAAGTGTGCATTCTTTTCTGTGTCTAATCTATGTTGTGTGAAGCGTCACTTACTAAGAGTCTAGGATAAAATACTTCAATTTCCCAAAATGCTCGCCTTTTGTTATGTTTTCAGAATGTGTTGTATATATTGACCAAAAAAAAAGAAAGTGTTGAATGTGTGCAATGTCATACTTCAAGCGTCCTTGGTATTTTTTGCATTCAAGTTGACAAACCTCAGTTACTTGGTCGTGTGCATAGATGTTCTTCAAGTTATCTCTACCTGGAACCGTATCCATTGTTGAACTTTTCACAAATAATTTTAGTCTCTCTTTTGTCCTTTGGGATTGTGGCACCTTTAACTTGAATGAGGTTAATTTGATATACTGGTGGAATTGTGGATTTCTTTCAAAATGTCCAAGCTATCCTCAGACGTCAGGTTGACTTGAAGCCTCTCTATAGTCTTCCAAATTGAAAAGCTTTGAGATTTCCTAACGTGCTCCTTTCAAAAGTAATAAAATATAAGATAAATTCTCATGCCATAAGATACCGGAGATATGATAAGCATTGACCATAAAGGAGCATTGGCGGGAAAAAATAGGAAAAATTTGGTGAGCTTGTTGTGTTGATGAAGTAGTTACACAATAACATCTCCTAAGGATAGTAGTCTATGAAGGAAAATGGTCTATTGGTCCTGCTATTATCAAAAGTCAAAACCACGAAGAGAGTGCAAGAAGTCCCTGTAGTTTTTTTGTCTTTTTTTTTTGGGGGAGGGGGGATAGGGTTACTTAGATTTTTCTCGATTGAATGCTAGTCTAGGTCTTTTGGGTATTTTTTCTTTGATATCCAAACCAAGGGTATTTTAGTCTTATATGCTCTTTGATAGACTTTATCAATTAAACTCATGTGAGGTAAGGTGTGATTGATATTTATGCTAGAATGCCTTGGGAATTTCTTTGTTTGTTGGAAATTTAGTTTCCTATTATGTTGCTTTTTTATTGTTAGAGATTTACTTTCCAAATATTATAATACTCTTTAATATCAAGCTAATGTAAATAGTTGATAGGATGTTGTCAACATACATCCTACTCACAATATTGTTCCATAATCTCTCTTTCTATCTTTTTCTCCTTTTCTTTCTTTTCTCAAGCCCTAGTTTTTAGTTATTCAAGTTCTAACTTGGTAGTAGAGCATTGATTCTACCTTTTTTTTTACATCAACGAATATTGATCGCACGTGAACAGTATCTTCGTGAATAATACTTGGGTGAACAATAAATTATTTATTTGTGGGTATTGGATCACTGTTCTAGTGGTGATTACTATTGGGGTAGTTTCCAATACACACTATCTTGGTGTGATTAGATTTTAGGAAATGGGATTTGTAATGCTAAGAGGTTTGTTGCTGGTTTTGACGTGTTTTTTGTGAGTTTTTGGTGTTCGATCACTGTGCCGGCCTTGAATAGTGATTGGGTTTCTCTAAGTTCTAATGTGTTGTTGTTTTGCTGTATTTTGGCTTTTGGATTATGGATTCTTGATTGTGATTGAGGATATGTGGTGGGTTCGCTTCGGCACACTACTTTGCTAAGGCTGGTAATATTATTTGTTAAATATCTCACTGTGAATTGAATTTCTAAAGCCTCTGGTTCAAATTTAGGTGTTCTTTGGACAATGATCAAAGTTTCGTTTCGGTTTATATTGAATCAATGATTTTTTTCGAGTTTCATGGAACATAAACATTTCGGACATTTCAACCGTTTCGAAACGAAATTTAGTTTCTTGTCTCTTGGTACTTTGTACATTAGTTTATGTGATTATTGATACTGGTTGGAAGTGGTGTTTATTTATTATTTGGCAACCTGTTTTACTATTCTTTATTTTTTGGCATGCTCAAAAAGGTGAAATCGGTGCTGACATAATACCTGGGAGAGATACGGTCATAACAACGATAACCTTTTGAGTACGAGAGTATCCCCAAAAGATGCACTTAACTGAACGAGGTGAAAATTTATCTCAACTAGGGCCAAGAAGGTGAACAAATGCAAGACAACAAAATAAACGAGTAGTTAGACCAAAAGACGATGCACCAGGATAGAGCAAAGAAAACAGAGATTTGTTATCTAAGATAAGAGAAGACATCTGATTAAAAAGATAGATTGCAGTGAGAACAGAATCAACCCAATATGATTTTGGTACATGCATATTAAACATCAAGGTGTGGGCAACATCTACCAAATGATGATGCTTACATTCGGCAAAGCCATTTTATTGGGAGGTATGAGGATAGATGGTTTGATGGATAATACCATGGTCAACATAAAAGATTTTTATAAAAATTTGAGTATACTCAAGGACATTATCAGACCGTAGAAATTTAATACGAATATAAGTTTCATTATAAAAAGTGATAAATTTTTGGGTAATTCCAATCAATCATTCATAATGAATAACCAAGTCATCCGAGAGAAATCAACAATAAATGTCACGAAATAATGTAACCTAGAAATACTTTTGACTCTTGTTGGACCCCAAATGACTGAATGAACAACATGGAATAGACTTGACTGTTGACTTGAAGAACTGGGAGAAAAAGAGTTACGGTGATGCTTGCCTAATTAACAAGCTTCATATTGTAACACAGAAAAAAGACTCAAACTGGGAATAACTTGCCGTAATTTTTGCAATGAAGGATGACCCAGTTGAAATTACCACTGAAGAGGTGACACAGTAGCACTACTCAAGACAGGAACTGCTGTTCTAGAATCCAAATAATAAAGTCCATTCCACTCATGTACCAAACCAATCACCTTATTTGTTTGGAGGTTTTGAAAAACACAAAAAGATGGAGAAAAAGTCACTGAATTCTGTAAAAACTTGGTTAATTGACTCACAGATAACAAGTTAACAGGAAAATTGGGAGACAAATAAATCAGATGTTAATGACATGGATTCAGTAGAATGAAGATCACCAGTCCCACGTACTGGTCTAGAAGAACCATTAACTAACATAATACGAGAGTTAGAAGAACGAAAGTTAGAAAATAAGGAAGAAATACCAGACATGTGGGCATTAGCTCGCGAATCAATAATTGAAGATGGTGACACTGATTGTGCCGGCACATGTGCAGAATTACTTTCAGTAGCCAAATCAACAACTAAAGTAGACGACTAGGGAAAAAATGAGGAGAACTGCTGAAGAAGAGGAGAAGTAAGGGCATCATGCGAAACAGATGTAGGTCCAGTAGATGTAGTAGCAGAGGTTGGAGATACAGGTGAAGATGAGTCATCAAATGCCTCATTAGCATAGGCAAGTCTCCATGCTTGTCCCAACACTAGTTCTCAGTGTGGCCGTGAATCCACAATAAGAACATGTTTACTCGTAGTGATGTCCACGTCCACTTCAACCACCGTGGCCCCCACGACCAGGGCCTTTACCACCATGACCACCACCACGACCACCATTACGTCCACCCCGGAAACACCACGACCAGCTTTGCTAGAGATTAAGGCAGAATCATCTAAAGTATCCTTTATATCGTTTGAAGTGGCCATAGAGAGAGCCACTCCAACTAACCTGTCCAAGTATTTTGGATCAAGGCCACACACCAAAAAAAAAAATCTCAACAATAACCCCAAGATCACACCAATGACACAGCAACCAACTAAACTGTAGTATCCAAGCCACAGCCATCAAGGATCAGCACCAGACTTCAAAATGATGACGCAGAGGCCAATACATAACATAAAACAGTGGTGGAAGAACAAATCTGGAGCATACACCAACAAATATGGCTGGGCAAAACAGATCTGGGGAGATCTGAGCCAACCGAAGCCGATCAAAGGTCAATTGAAGCAAAACCGAAGCTAAACAAAGATCGCCGACGCAGAGAAAACCACAATCACCACACAAAAATATTTAACCAGCAATCGACACAAGTAGAGGACTGCTCCAAAGAACACCTAGGAGGTCGCTACACAGCACCCAGAAGATCTGGGAACATAACTGGACCTCAAAAAAAAAAAAAAACAATGAAGGCCAGAAAAACAAAACCGAAGGCCAGAAGCCGCTCCCAAACAAAGCAGAAAACCAGAAACTGCTCCCAAACAAAACAGATTTCCAAAACAACATAACTTGTGAGTTGACCCAGCGGCTGAAACCTCACACAATGCCTCAAACACAACCAGCAAGCCAAGAAGCAAACCAAAAAAATTACCTGGTAGAAACCCAAGCACTAAATAGTGCTCTACAGGACTGTCGACAACCCTAACAGCCCAGAACCATGTCGAAATCACCCCCAAAATAGCTGGGCATCACACAAACACATATATGTGCAAATCGTACCCTTCTATTCCAGATCGAAGCAAAGAAACTCCCAGATCTACTTGAAATCAGCGGATCAAGTCATTTGTCTTTTTTTTTTCCGAAAATCATTCAAAAATAACAAACCCTATTCAGATAGCTTCAAAAAAAATAAACAAAAATCACCACAATTACCAGCTAAGAACGTTAGCACTGATAGTAATGTCAATGAACAGGGAAAGAAAACTCAAGGCCGTGTACAATGTTTTCTAATAATATTTAAGGCTGGATTAGTGCTCTCATACTAAGTTAAAATTGTAAAAATGATATTAGGGTTTGTAAGGAAGAAGAAGAATGAGAGGCAAAAGAAAGAGAGAGAGAGAGAATAATTAGTGTATATGCTGTGTTACCCAAGGATTAAAATTTTATTTTGGTGTATTGTTTCAGTCACTTAGGAAACGAAAACGTTTTGATGTGTTTCAGAAACATAATGGATAAAATAAAAAATTTAAGAATTATTTTTCCTAAACATTACTCGAAACATATTAAAGTATCTTTAAATACCTTAAAACATTTTGGAACAATTGTGAAAATGCATTGAAATATTATAAAACGTCTCGAAATATTATGCAAAATCTCAAAATATTAGAATTTCAATTCCATCACGGATTCGTCTCAGTCTTCTTGGAAACGAAAATATTTTGGACATTTCGAACCAAAATTTTGATCCTTGATGTTACCCTACATCCTCTGATTTATAGTAGAGAAACAATTAGGGTAATTACAATATAACCCTATACTAATTTAAATATGACTAATACAAAAAACTAAGATTAACAACCATTGAAAGTGGGCCAAACCCAACTGATTGTGTCCACAACTAGTCGATGATGTTTTGTTCTAGAAATTTCAGAAAACTAGAACACTAAACTTTGGTGTGTGCTTAGAACATGTACTACAAATAAATCAAGCATGATTTTGATTCAAGGAGAGTTGATGTTAATTCAGCTCATAATCATTTCTTCTAAATTCAAGTCAATAGAGATATGTACCTACGTGATACAATGTGATCATGTTAAACGTGCTCCAATAATGATGTATAATTATGGTTCAAAGTCGCGGTATCGGCCATCGGCTCGGAGGGCACTGATACATATCGGTCGCGGCGTCGCAACATAGTATCGGCCGATACGCTCAAAACGCTAGATAGAAGTTACAAAAAAATTATGAAAAATTTTAAAAATATAAATATCATCATTCATGCATCATATGTCCACAATATATCCAAAAATACATAGAAACATAGGGTACTATCGAAAATAATTATCATTATCAATGTTCAAGGTAGTCACTTAAGAACATATCATATTATTATTGTCTCTAGGATAATACAAATTGGGATAATTACCACCATAAGGATAATAATTTAGTATTTGATTTAAAATACAATATTTGGACTATTTACTTAAAAACGAAGTAATAAATTAACCACACTTTAATAAATTACTCACACTAAGTAAAATAAATTAACCATTCTTAAGTTAATTTATTAACCAGAGTTAAAAGAGTCTTTAAAAGACTCGGTTTGCCATTGGCGTCTCACACGAGAGGCGAGAGCCGAGGAGATATTCTGCAAAGATCGAACATAAATACTAGCAGAAGCGAAGAGAGAGGAATAGAGGGAGTCTGGGACTGTTTGAGACTTCGAGTAGTCATGGTTGAACAACTTTGGATTTCTGCAATTCATCTACGATCTGCGTTTTGTGACTGCGATCGATGATGTTGGATCTTTGTTGCGAAGAAAAAGAAGAAGAAGAAGAAGAAAGGGAAGAACAAAAGCTGCTGGTTGTTATGCAAATGGAAGAAGAAAATGAGATATGCCTTCAATTTTAAGGTATGCCTTCTACAAATCTGAGTCCCATTTTTTACTTGATTTCTTATCCCTCTTTCTCATCTACTTTGGTCTTTTTTTTTGTATTTTATCTTTCAATTTTGGAAGAATTTTACCATATCGGTTCGAGTCTAGTACGACTCATCCCAGATATGCCAATATTACTCTGAGTCAATCCGATTCCACCGAGTCGTAACCGAGTCACGACCGATTTAAGTGAGACTTGTAATTTTTGTGTAATGTGTACCGTTATCATATTGGAGGGGGCCGAGTTGGATACGACTCGATCAATACCTTGAACCATGTGTACAATACTGGATGTACAACACAATGTATCGCGGTTGGGTTGCCTCCACCTGTGTAGGTCAAAATTTTAAATCAAGGACTTGGAAATTCCCTCTAAAGAAATGCGTTATAAAGGTGTGTAAGACTAGTGTTTCACTATTGTAAATAGAGAGACTAGGGTTTAGAGAGAATGAAGGAGGAGGTAGAGAGAATGATAAACACTCATGTCTCCCTCACCTCCCCCAACACACACACACACACACACATATATATATATATATATATATATATGCATGTATTGTAAAGAGGGGAAAAAAACCATATACCCCTTAAGGGATATACTTATTAGAAGGATGTCATTCCTAAATATATATCTATATATTCTAACACTCATCCTTAAGTTGGCGAATATATATTATATAATCCCATCTTAAAACAAATATCTCTCAACCAAGTACTATTCATGGACTTAGTAAACATATAGCAAGTTGATCCTTAGACTTGGTAAATGATGTGATAATGTCTCCTCGCAACACCTTTTCTCGAATAAAATGATAATCAACCTCAATATGTTTTGTTCGTTCATGGAACACATGATTAGAAACTATATAAACAGTCACTTGATTATCACAGAACATCTGAAGTGGAGTTTGAGCTAGAAAACAAATTCCTAAAGTATTGTAGCCATGTTAGTTCACTACATATGTGAACCATTACCTTGTTTTCAGCCTCAGCACTAGATCTTGTTACCACTGTCTGCTTCTTACTTTTCCATGTAACTAGATTACCTCCCAGAAAGGTACATTATCCTGTAGTAGATCGTCTATCTAAGGGAGATCTTGTTCAATTTGCATCGGTGAACCCTTCCAAATGAAGATGGCTATGTGACCGATACAACAAACCAAGTCTGGAAGCTCGCTTAAGATAACGAATAATATGAAGAACAACCTCCCAATGTGGTATTTGGGGAGTCTCCATAAATTGATTGACCACACTCACTGCATATGAGATATCTGGTCGAGTAATAGTGAGGTAATTCAACTTCCCAACTAGGTGATGAAAAACTCACCTTCAATGCCACAGTGCATATGATTTGGATCTATAGGGATATCAACTGGTCGACCACCTAAAAACCCTATTTTCTCCAAAATGTCAAGCACATATTTTCTTTGGGACAAACTGATACCCTGTTTAGATTTGACAACTTTGATATCAAGAAAGTATCTAAGTTTACTTAATTTAGTATGAAACAGGTGTTGTAAAAATTGTTTCAACTTGACAATACCTAGAGAATCATCACTGGTAATCACAATATCATTAACATAAACAATAATGAGGATATTTCATGCAACAGTTCGTAAATGAAATACCGAGTGTGTTTGGCATCCATGAAGGCCAAAATCTAACATTGTTTCTAAGAATTTCCCAAACCATGCACGTGGAGATTGTTTTAGCCCATATAAGGCTTTCTTCAATGTACACACATTGCCCTGATACTCCCCTTAAGCAACAAACCTTAGGTGGTTGCTCCATGTAAACCTCTTCCTTTAGATCACCTTGTTGGAAAACAGTTTTGACATCGAATTGAAATAAGGGTCAGTCAAGTTTAGCAGCAAGCAAAATCAAAACTCTAATATAAGAGACTTTAGCAACTGAAGAGAAGGTCTTCATATAGTTAACGCCATAGGTATGGGTATACCCTTTGGCAAACGATTCACGGATCCATTTGGAAGAAATTTGACAGTATATACCCAACGACATCCAACAACCGGTTTATCCGAAGGGAGCGGAACCAGATCATAATTATGATTATGATGGAGAGCATTCATCTCGTCCTCCATATCTGTCCTCCAACTCGAATTCGAGTTGGCATCTGCCAAAGTTTTAGGAACAAATATTTTATATAATTGAGAAGTAAAACAAGATAATGAAGGTGATAGCAAATGAGAAGAAACATAGTGAGTAATTGGGTGGTTAGCAACACTGGAACGAGTATCTTTACGCAGAGGAATGGGTAGAGAATTAGACACTTCTGGGGAGGTTGGATTCAAAGCCAAAAAGGATGCTGGTGGTGGAGTTGGAGTAGGTGGCCTCGACCGATGAGTGTAACCATGTATATACTAGGTGTGAGAGGATGTGGACTTGGAGTCGTGGGCATGGGACGAACAGAGGATAATGGAAATGGAGCTGGTAGTGGAAGTGGGTTAGACACCAAAGACAACTCAAGAAGACCCTTAAGTGAAAGACTTGCAACTTCAAGCAACCCAGCACCCTCCAATGAATCAAATGCATCACCACCAATGTCCCATAGCTTCGTATCTCCTTCCATGTATTGTTTACTCCTTGAGGTCCAACATTTCTTTTTAGTTTATACTCTTAAAAGTATTTTTAGCCCATCTCTCAACTAGAACCTTATGTACCACATCATAAAAGATTAACCTTGCATTATCTGGCTTCTCTTCATGCCTATATATAGCTGTCTTTATCTTTTCAATCATTGTGTCCCACATTTCATAAATCAAATGAAGACATGGTATGTCTGTATCGCAAATCCTCAACATCTCATAAATGGGCAATGTGAAAGAAAGTATATAATCTATCTTATCCCTCCAAATATCACTCAAGATGTTTTCCTTCACAAATGCCACTTTCACAACATCATCTTTGTAAGAAGACTAATTCTCACTAATTACCATTTCTTGAAGACCACGCTTGATGAGTTTAAATATTTTCATCATTACAATAGCAGATGCAAAACGAGTGTCTGCAACAACAAGCAACTTGAAAGGCACAAACTCATTAAAGATAAACAACTTCAAAGAATAATTCATGATAAAATTTTTGATAGTTACTAAATCTCCAACAACTTCTGTAATCCAGTGATATTCCTCATAAGTAACTGCATTCTTCTCAAGATTTTTTGCTGCACAAATATTCTTAAGGGCAAGATTCAATGTGTGCACTACACATGGGGTCCAAAAGATATGTTTGAACTCATTTTGAATGATTAATCCAGCAGAAGCACAAACAAGAGCATTATTAGTAATTACTTGAACCATGTTTTGAGGTCCAACTTCTGTAATTACTTGATTGATTAAGTTCGCAATAAAAAATTTGTCTTTGATTTCACCCTCGCAATTGACAGTTTTTAAGAACATTGCCCTAGATTCTGATGCAGCCATGAAATTGATAAGAGGCCTTCTTTGGGAATGAGTCCGCCCATCTGTAACAATGCTCACTCCCTTTTCCGGCCATGACAATTTAGTTGGCTCCAACAACCTTTCTATATGTGCCATTTTCTTTTGAAGTAGTGTGGTTCTCAATGCATTGTAACTAGGTGGTACATAACCCGTAATCAAATTAGTGGCAACAAATGTATAAGAACTCACATAATATGGGTTCCTAGCTAAATGAAAAGGCAAGCCACCTGAATAAAACATTCGTGCAATGTAAGAGTTCAACTCTTCCCGAGTACCCAAGTTAAAAGCTTTCTCCAATGCTCTAGTTCCAGTCGCCTTCTTTTTTCTTGGCTCAAAACCTTCCATTCTAAGTGTTCCAGTTTTTGATATCCCCATACTCCTAGTTATAGGGGCCTGGAAAGAGGAAGGTGGCAATGAAACTTTCTTTGGCATAGTCATTTTAACCTTATTATCTGCTTCTTTAATTACCCTTTGCATCTCAATAAGATTTTGGGGAGTCACTTTTTTGCACACTTTAACCCCATGACTAAAAATTTTCAATAAATGTGCCTTAACACGAGAATATGATCCACTATACTCATTTTGACAGAAATTGCATTGGAATCTAGTATTTTCACCTTTATCCCCCATTTTTTCTAGTTTAGTAACATAACCCAAAAGAGGAGCATTATCATCTTCAGTGGCGCTGCCACTTCCACTTCCACTTCCACTTCCACTTCCACTTCCACTTCCACTTCCACTTCCACTTCCACCAGTTGAGCCCATACTTTCCGTACCCGTACTCATTCCCCTATAATTATTAATTTAATAAAACGAATAAGCGGTGCAGTAAAATTTAGTAACAATAAAATTTAAGGACATCCATCGTATTGTACATCTAATTTTTTGAACCAGACATTATGTATGCAGTGTGCACTATGCAAAAACTTAGAATTAGTTCATGGAGGAATTGATTATGTTGAACCACAGAACCATGGAATCAGTTTGGCCAGGGCATCTAGAATTGCAGTGCAGAAAAACCTAATTCAAGGCTCCCAAAAAAAAACCTAGTTCAACAGTAATATATCTGTATATGTATAGTTTGTTCTCCTAATTGCTCCAAAAAAAAACCCTAATTCAAAGCCACTAAAAAATCCCTTAATTGAAAAGTGCAAACCCTAATTCAAGGATAAAAAAGAGTGCTAATCATTGGTAAAAGGTAAAAGAGACGACAAAGAGACAAAAAAATAGAGAGAGAGGAGAGAGCTTACCCGATATACTTGGATACAGAGAGATAGGATGTTCTCCGTCTTCGAGAGATGCTGTCGTCAATCAAATACAGGTTGTTGGAAGTAAAAAAGGAGATACCCGTCGTCGATCGGTGTCAAATACAATTTGTCGTCGATCATGAGTGAGAGAGAGGGAGAGAATCAGTCGATTGTTGACTTAAGGGGGGCTATGGAATAAAAGAAATTAGGGTTCTATAATATATTTGCAAATAAGGGCCCAAACATATTTGCTCTTGTGCCCCTATATTTTTTAAAAAATTCAAGTAATACCTTGATGTATCCGAAGAGTATGCTAAGCATATCCCATCCGTATCCAAAGCGTATCCGACCGTATCTAAAAATTAAATTGATTTTAGAATACTTCTCAACCGTATCCGATACGTATCCGGCCGTATCGGATGCATATCCGTATCCAAAACGTATCCGATACCGATACTTTGTGTCACGCCCTAACTCCAAGGACATGACCGGCCGTGAACCATAGATTTATAACCTATAGAACACGTAAGTCTAACAATAAACTAACATTAACACTAAATTGATCTCATGTTAATATGTCAAAGTCAACATACCTAAACTTGTTTGCCTCAATTATCCAAACAAGTAAAGATGGCTATATGATATATGCTACGGAGGTCACAACATTTTTAGTCCCCAATCAATTCCCTGAGTTCGTTATTGACACTCCAATCATTTATCTAAAAAATTTTATTTTGAAAACATGAGCTAAAAAGCCCAGTGAATAAAAAGACATGCATATTCAAAGTAGCTGAAAAATATTTTTGGCATACATGTAAATCAAAGATTTAAAAAAATAACTTCACCAAGATAACCAATTTCTCAAGAATAACATAATTGGTTTTCAACCAGAAATCATGCTACAACGATGAATCATATCATAATAGTGGAGACTGTACGATATCCAATAATCGATGGGAACCAAATACCAAAATATATCTCAGGGTTGGATCCAACATCGTACTTAGGGTCACCACAGCCTCACCCGGGTCTGTTCCCTAAGACGATCCGGTGAAGGTCACCAGGACGCACCAGACACTGTTCCTTCAACTGTTGAGCACTAGAGTCACCTCAGCCTCCCCCGGGTCTGTTCCCTAGTGGCCAGGGTCACTTGCACACAAAAGAATAATTTTTTTGGACTTTTAATCATTATCCCATTCACTATCACAAAATCTCACCATATAAATAAGTGATTGAGTCACAACACTTCATAATAGAATTCATCGTATGCCACAAGTATTTGGACTTATAGTAAAACATTTGGTAAAAGTAGTAATGAACAAATATGATGTATCGTTTTTAAAATATTTAGGGGTACGAAAATTTTTGAAAGTACATAGCATGCCAAACTATTCACCTCAAGTCCAATGGTATGTTGTTTGATGTCTTTCCTCTTTCTTTCATAATTTTCTTTCTCCTTTGATAAGATGCTCTTCATTCTTTCTTCTCTCTTTTACTCTCTATTCTTTATTGAAAGTGCACTTGTATACTTAATCCAATCCTCAAATGCTCTATTTATAGGCCTCCTAGGATTATTCTAAAAAATATTGACATATGTCATTTTAAAGAAGAATTCCTAGAATATTCTACCATCTCCTCTTTCCTAGATTCTTCTAGGTTTCAAGCTCATTTTGCACATGACAATTCTACAAGTATTTAGATTCATTTATAATTTTCTAAAGTCTTCTCCAACCTTCTAAGTCCTTCCAGAACTTTCTGGGACATTCTAAATCTCTCTAGAACCTTCTAGTATTTCCTAGAATCTTCCAAAATATTCTAGACTTCTCTAGATTGTTCTAGAACTTTTTGAATTCTTTCTAGAAACTTCTTCAACATTGTAAATTGTTCTAGACTATTCTAGGTTATTCTTGAGCTCTCTAGAATCTTCTTGAACTTTTTAGAAACTTCTCCAACATTCTAGATTCTTCTTTAAAATTTTTCTTATTCTTTTCAAGATAATATTCTCTAACTAATTCCTTGTCAAAATGGAACAGGATATTACACTTTGACCCTTTCGAAGTATCTGTGTTTCATACCTTTGTACACTACAAATGTGCCCTAACCTACCTAGGTACTACTACCGTTAAGCTTGGATTCATCCGGATGTCGAAGTTTCCGTTTTCTTGACTCGATCAAACTTCTTCCACTTGAAGCTTATTTAAACCTTTGATGCTCATTGAGGCTTGCAATTGCTCTCCACATAATGTTTTTGTCTATGCGCTATTCCGAGCTAAAATATGACCTACACCCATAGGCCTAACAGAGAATACATTTCTAAAGAATTTAGACACCATTTTGTTTGAATTCTGTAAATAGTTTTGTATTTTCACAAACAATTCTTTGCTGCTTGTGTATGTTGTCTTCAAGTAGTTGCATGAAACAATGTTCTTTTATAAATTACAGCCTTTTTGTCTAAAATTTAGATCATTACTTCTTTCTGATGACTCGCTGTTGTAACTATTTGAAAAAGAGAAGAAACATATATTTTTTTTTTAATTTAGATTTATTGGTAAACTTGGGTCAAAAGAATGACGTGACTTAAACGCCATAAATTTAGTTACCCAAGACCAAAAATAAAAATATAAGGAAAAAAATCTGAATGACAAGAAGTAGGAGCAGGGAAAGGCATCCCACAGTTTTATTCTTTCAAGTTTCCTTCAATGAGCACAGGTGATGCCTAATTACTTGGAGACGAATAGTCTCCAAGATTGAGTTGTTGATTTGCCAAGCATGGCCACAAAGAGGGGCTTTTGCATAAGAAACCAGATCCCAAATGCTTTTTATTCAGTCACTGAAGCCCTATTCTTTATGAAGCCATGTATATGACATCCACAAGTGACTGCAACACCATAATATCCTAAACATTATGTTTTTAAATCTTTTAAGCTAAAATACTTTCACTTGATCCTCTAACTAGATCTCGGAGATGCATGCTATTTGTCTTGCTATTTTGTATGCTTCCGAACCTTATTTCTCTTAACTCACTAGAAGAAAGAATTAGCAGACTGAGATATGCATTCTCAGTAAATGAAACAGCAGCTTTTGCTTTTTGATATAGAAATGTTGGTTCGACAGCTTTGCTATAGTCTAGCAACTAACATTTTATGACTTGAGTCTGATCACACTTGGTAAGGGATTCTGATATGTGAATTAAATGCTTTTTAGTTGTAATTTCCAGATAGAATTATCTTAATTTACTTTTTTTTAAACAAATTTTTTGTTGTACTGGTCCATGAATTGAGCATATAACCCAATAAGATGTCAGCAACATCTCTTTTGATGTTATTTGACAACCTAATCGGATGCTCGCCTAGATTATGTTAATTTTACTCCTCTTTTCACCTCCCCCTTACAAGGAAGGTTTGGTGAGCATAGTTTGCATCGAATCTGATTCCCTCTCCCATTTAGCTTCAGAATTTAGGATGATGGAGCTTGATCAACTTCGTGGAAGATCAAAGGGACCATTTATGAAAATTTTGGCAAATGTTTACAGTAGTCTTGCAATTTATGAAGGCGAAATGGTGAATTAAAATATTTTCTTAAAAAACAGCACATGTATGAAGAAAGGCCAAATCCTGATTCTTTTCTTTGCTCGATATATATATGACGAGAAACGTCCATAGCGGTTGACAATTGAGGCTCACTGCTTTGAAATATGGCAAATTTTACACTTTGATGTGAGAATCTTAATAAGATTTGGAACTCTTAGGTCTTCCTTTGAGGCATAAATCTCGGATTGTATGAAACTGGTTTTGATTTTTAATTCTGTTTAAAGATCATTAAAGCATCTGTTTCCATTTAAAAAAATCATTATAGTAGCTACCAAATATGCTGAGGCATCATGTAAATAGCTGGCATGATTCATTCCGGTATGCATCCTTTTTCACAGGATTGTGTTCCCAGTTTCCGTTAGTGGACTAGGAAGAAAAAATATTCATGAACACTCTATGATTGTTTTGGAGTATTCTAGGAGTGGGAATAATGCCTACCCATTGAATCACTTGTCCTAGTTGTCTTTCTTTTCTAGATTTTGAAAAGTCCAAATATTGGACAGACTTATAAATTTTAAGTTGTTTTCAGATTAATTTAGTATATCATGAATTCAATGAGTATACATTGAGCAAACTATTGCTTTGAAATTGTGAAGAGAGCTATCCCACATTGAAAAATTAAGTAGACTCAAGGTTGGTTTTTTATATACTCGAGGGGCCACTCCACCTATTGTTAATTAGTTTTGAGTTGGATGCTATCTGAGCTAGGCCTAAGGTAGTTGGTGGACTATGTCCCTCACTCTTGAAATTCCTCGTTTTGTTTCTCACTTTGTTTGTGTTTGTTAACCCACGTGTGTGAGGGTGTGAAGAGAGCTATCTCATGGTTTTACATTAGATTCTCTACCAGAAATCAATTTTGTCATTAATCACTTCTTTTAAAAAAATCAGAAGGAATTGTAAACATTTTGTCAATATATTAAAGTTTTGGCTGTAAATTGGTCAAGTTGTTAAAGTCTCTAAACATTTTGATGGAAAGAAATAATATATGAAACTGTAGATAGTTGTTTGAATCTAGAATCTTGCAGAACAATAGCTCATGCCTATGCGTTCTACTACTTGTCAATTGTCTATACTGGAAAAGCTGCTACTACCATTATAATACTATATGTTCTTAGCTTCTGTAATCTGAATGCCTTTCAAAGAGATTGATTGGTCCACTTTTGAATATTCTGATCTCAATTTATGGAGATTGATTTTGTTGTTTTGGCTGCCTTCCCATGTTTAATGCTTTTTCTTCATTTTTGGGTGATCCTGTTTGTGGTAAATTTTGTATCACCTTGAAATACAAGTGAAGTACTAGTATACCTTTTCCTATATGAATTTATGAGTTTCTAATGCTTCTGAGCATTCTATATCAAATGATCGTAGCCTGCGTTGGTTACAGGGCTTCTCAACTGGCTTACCCGAGAGGCTGCAGTTGCCACTACTGAGGACATTACCTGGACTTGAAAACTGTTCAATGCTGAGGCCAGCATATGCTGTAGAGTATGATTTCTTGCCTGCTCATCAGTGTTCTAGGTCTCTTATGACAAAGAAAATCGAAGGACTTTTCTTCTCTGGTCAGATAAATGGAACAACAGGCTATGAAGAAGCTGCTGCACAGGTATTTGTCTTTTAATAATGTCCTTCATTCTACAATGTCTTGTTATTGATGTTATTAGGCGCATAAAGAAAATATATGCCATGGTTTCTGGTTTCCACATCCGGTCACTTTTGACTAATTGTGTATCTAAAAAGCCTTTCTCTAATTTAATCTGTTTTTTTCTTTTCTGTAGGGAATTATTTCTGGAATTAATGCTGCTAGGCATTCAGATGGAAAGTCCCTCATTGTTCTTGAGAGGGAAAGCAGTTATATAGGGACCTTGATTGATGATTTGGTCACCAAAGATCTCCGAGAGCCTTACCGCATGTTAACAAGGTGAATTGGAGCAAGATATATGTGTTATGTTACATTAGGATGTAACCCTTAAGGGTATTTTTGGCATTTTATGGTTATATATATATTGGGATGTAACTGTGTAACCTAACACACTATTCTCTTCACATAATATTCTCTTCCTCTCTTATTCTTCTTCTCTCTGGCTACACATCTTAGCAACTTCATAATCTAACTTGGTATCAGTGCTGCGATCAAAATCTATAGTCAAAATTCGTTGGAAATCCATCGCATAGTCAATAGTGTTTTCTGCCAGGTTCTGACAGGCTGACGTTAGCATCTGATAGGCTGAAGTTAGCATCTGAATGGCTGAAGTCAGCATCGAACGTGTCAGAAAATTTCGTAAAAATTATAGACAGATTCGACTGAAGCTTCTAGGAATATTGATTATTTTTGCGAAATTTTTTGAAGCCGTTTGACTGGTTTTTTAAATTTTTGAGGATTTTTTTGGTTTTATGGTGTTGAAGATCAGATCTCCAATTTCTACGCAACCAGTTGCTTGTTTTTTGATCGATCCTT
>CM042191.1:24194248-24206748 GCA_023539305.1 Ilex asprella
AAAATATGAAAAAATCATCATGTGTCTATCATTATACTTTCTGGGAAACCCCTAAACTAATTCCGGAGAATGGTGCTGGTTTCTCTTAGGAAACAATGGAATTGGCATCTGACAAGGAATGGCAAATTTTCATCAAAAAAATTGTTTTAGCACAAGCAAGATATATGTAGGATGAGATTTAAAAAGCCTTTCTCTGCTTCAAGTTGCAAGGATTTAATTGTTCCAAAACACTATTGCATGCCTTAGTCTAAGCAGAGAACATGAATCCAAGAAGAATATCAACTCTGGAGTGGAAATAGTTTATTTGTCTTGGTGAATTGGCATAATTTCACATCAGTATCTATTGTTTCAGCACCACTAGTGCATAATTTTCATCCTCCTCCTTTTCAAGAAATAAATATCTGGGGGCAATTCTGTTACCAAGTTCATTTCCTTAGACAATTGCAAGACTATCTATTGAATTCCCTTTTTTTCAGGTCAGGCCACAAACCATTGGTCAAGCAAGTAGAGTTGGTGGGGTTAGCCCTGCGGACATTACAGCACTCCTCATTATACTGGAAACAAACCGGAGAAAAGCCCATGAACAAAGACGTCATGAAATGTTGACTTCGATCATGGCTGATGCCAACCAACATGTGCCAGAAGGTCCTCTTGCAGAGACAGTCGCCTCCTAAAATGTTCCAATGCGCTGTATGACATAGTAGCATCTCTCCGCTGTAAATTCTCTCAAACAAGCATTTTGGAAACAGATAATGTGGATGCAGATTAGACTTTTGACCTTCCAAAGAACTTCCAGATGCTCGAGAGGCAGACCCATCAAAATATGTTAGTTTGGCCATTGAAATTGCATAGACACTTTATGCATTTCCTTGCAGCTGCACCAACCTATATATTTTGAGTATTGGTGAGAGTACGGTTCACATAAATTCTCACAAGCTGAACCACAAGCATTGCATCGTCTAGCAAGGCCAATATTTTGCGTAGTCAGATGCTTTGTATTTAAGCAGCTCGGTTATTATTTTTTATTTTTTTAACATACCATAGTTATGTATCATCTGTTTCATGTATTTTCCCCCTTCTTTTTATATGTAGGCATGCCTACCTTCGGTGCAGCCTATGTGGGACAAAAAATTATAAGGATCCTTTTTTCCTTGCACTCCTTTAGTTGCACAACGTGATGGATGTAAAATGAATCAGCAAAAGAGAGCCAAATACCCCCGAGTAGTTAGTCCATGGGGTAAGAATTCGGATTTTCTTGTTCAATGCTTGAATTTGAGCTCATAATTATGACAGCTCAGTATGGCTAAGTCTACTCTTCCGTGTCCACAATACGCAATGAAATTTTAGCTTCGGCTCTGGTGCAAGTACGGTGAGATTTTGTACAGATAGTTGTATATTGTCAAGGGGCAATGTTTCCTAACGGATGTGTATCTGTATAATCTGTTATACATCAAAAAAAAAAAGAGATCCAAAAGAAAGTTTATGGTTATTTCTTTGTACTGTTTCTCATAGATTATTTGATATTTACAGGTCTAATTGCATGAAATATTTTAGCAAAAGAGAGCCAAATGAAAATAGAACATATTGGAGCTATTAGACTCAAGTGCTCTCTAAGATTGTATCATTTGGGCTCGTGGGGGGAGTTATTTCGGACAAGCTCCTTCTTGTAGCATGTTTTTCAGGATACGGGATGATCTAGAGCTATTTTTTGGAGTTCGTAGGCTTCTTTAACAGCCTATCTTCCAACTTTAGCAAAATCAGAACCACAAAAAAATTGGCTAAAATCCCTTCTACAACCGTTACGATTACAGAGCAAAAGTCTATACTCTTGCGTTTTTGTTTTTTTAGCTGATTAAAAGTTCAAAAACAATTTGGCACGAGGTTAGAACTCCACCTGCTACAAAGTGCTAACTCCGAACCGGAGGTGTTGGTGGGACAGTTTGGATAAATGGCTCCTACACGTTACCACCCTAGTTACCAGTCCCCATTTGGCCAGTTCATGTGCGGCTGTGTCAGCATTCCCCTGTATGATGGTTGTGCTCCCGTCATTGTGTAGCCATAAAAGGTATTTGATGTCTTGGATGTTCATTCATTAGATGCGAGAATTCGTTGAAGGCTTCAGTGGTCTCCTTGAGGATGAGTTCTGAATCAAGGTTTAAGGGACCTTGCTCCCCCATTTCAAGGTTATAATTGTGAAAACAGTGAAGAGGATGAGTAGATGATGGTGTGGATTGCATGGGCTAAAGACTAAAGGAGGATTTAAGATATTATGTACCCACACTCGAGTTGTGAAATATACAAAAACCTGAGTCCTAAAACCTCATTTTTTTTATACCAGATCATGAGAGGAGTTATTTACCAAAGTACTGTATTTTTTAAATAAATATATCAAAATAATTTATTTATCAAATTACGACACATTTTTAAAGCGAATTTAATAACTCCGTTTTGTTAAAAAATCGAGTCAATAACTCCGTTTTTGTTAAAAACGGAATCAACAACCTCATTTTTTTTAAAAAAAAAAAAAAAAAAGTAGGCAGTGGAAAAAATGTGTTCACACTTTTTATATTTTTCTGAGAAGTGTGTTTATCCGTGTATAACATGCTTTTTCAAACAAAATATTATCATCTGGAACATTCTAGTTCCAATTCCTTCATCGGCCAACAAATTTCACGTCTCTATAGTTATTAAAACTAGATCAGACCGGCCGATCTGCTTGGTAAACAGGTACCATAGCCAATCCGATTCTAAAATTAGACCATCTAAGCAATGACCCGTCCAAAACCCATTTAGACCGGCCGGTTTTTATTAAAATCACTTGAACCTGACCATTTTTCTAAAATCGGTTTGTTATTATTTTAAAATATTTTGGGCTCAATAGCTTGCCGTAATCATGACTCAAGCCGCCAAAGTGAGCTGTTGCACTTCCCATTTTCAAGCCAGAAGGTTGGCGGCCACACTTTTTATATGCTGAAGGTTTTTTTTTTTTTCTTCTTTTGTTTTGTTATGCCTTTTTTTTTTTTAGCTTTTTCTTCCATTCTTTTTACACTTTCTTTAGGGCCTGTTCTTCAATTCCTGCTGGTGTAATTTTTTGATGCTCTTTTAAATTTTATAAAGTATCTAAAAAATTAATAATTTGTGATTTTTTTTGTACTTTTATTTGATCTACTATTATATTAAATATGTTATCTTTATAATAATTATAATTTCTTAGCATATTAATTTATTTGTTTTATTTTTTTATTACGGAACCGGTTTGACCAATTAACCAAACGGTTGAACCAGTGAATCATTAATCCAGTGCCCTTGTCAGTTTAATGACCGGTCCGGTTCTAATAACTCCTTGTGTGTCCCTTCCATAGTTTTTTTTTTTTTTGGTCTTCTTTGCTTCGATAGGAATTTTGTTAGATCTCTAAGTCACTTATCTCACCTAAACCGTTTGGATTGCAAGGAAAGAACTTTGAATGTAACAATGTAGCGTCAATTGCATTTTAATCTCTGACTTTTAGTCTTCAACCTTGTAAGCATTATAAGAATTGAACTTGGTGACTCGAACTCAAACTAAGACTATACAATATGACTCATAAAATTCTGCCAACACAACCAAAATCCTAACACTCTTGGTAGACAATGGTAACATGAGTCATAGAATCCCATAAGAAAATCCAAACACCCTTGGTAGACAATGGTAACATGAGTCATATAATCCCATAAGAGGTTCTTAAGGATCTGCTTTGTAGGTGCATAAATGCAATTGCGCAGCCATTAACCTAGGCATTTGGATATATTGAATACCTAATTGTAGACTTGTTAGACAAAATAACTACTAAATCACTTCACATTCTCCATTTTAAATTTGAGCAGTGGTGGTAGTTGTGATTAGAATGCATTCGAGTGTATTATAACATACAGTAGCTAGCTACAGATGCAGCTGATCCAGATGTAGATGCAGATGCAGCATCAGTCAGCTGTAGGCCAAGCAGAGCTGGAAATATTGAAGAGAAGGCTTAGTTAGTCAGTTAGTTGCTGTTATATTGAATAACTGAATTGCTTATGTGGCAATGTTAGTTAGTTTTTTCGAGTTTGTTAAGAGATCTAGTTGAAGTTTGTTATGAGATCTAGCTTTGTATATAAGCAACATATACTCTGTAATTCATTGATTACATTGAATACAATCTTTACGGAAATTTCATCTTTCTTTCTTTCTCTCTTCTTCTCTTCTTCGCTTCTTCATTACTGTCTTCTTCCTCAATCATCAGCTTCTTACATGGTATCAGAGCAGTGAGAGAGAAAATTCCATGGCTAATTCTACAGCTAATACAAAAAATTCTTTACCTGTCAACACAGAAAATATCTCTTCACGGTTCTTGAATTTCAATGATCATTCCAATCCATATCGATTGGAAAATGGCAATAATCCAAGCATAACTCTAGTTACTGATCTACTAACTATCGACAATTAGCTCTTAGGGCTAAGAACAATCTTGGCTTCATTGAGGAACCATCTCAAAACTAGCAGTTTCTGAACCAATTCTTGATCCTTGGGAACGATGCAATGGTATGGTTGTGTCATGGATTTAGAATTCAATTAGTAACACTGTCAAATCAAGTGTTGCTTTTGTTGATAATGCTCGAGAGATCTAGATAGAACTTAAAGATTGATTCTCACAGCAAAATGGACTGAAGAAATCTTTAGCAAGTCTTCTGCAATAATAAGATTCTGTGAGCATTCACTATGGTAAGCTCAAAACTCTATGGGATGAACTCTCTATTTATGATCCCTTCCCAGATTGCAATTGCGGAAAGTTGAAGATTATCTTGGATAGATATCAAAGAGACTGTGTTATACAATTTCTTATGGGATTGAATGACTCATATGCTAATGTTAGAGATCAGATAATGCTCTTAGATCCTCTGTCTGCTATTAATAAAGTGTTTTCTTTGATTCAACAACAAGAAAGACAACATCAAATGATATCACAAGATCCTACTTGTGAGTCTATGGTATTGGCTCCCAAATGGAATTTTACAAATCCTAAATTTGGAAATAGATCAACACCTAATCAGAAAAGAGATAGACCTTATTGTACTCATTGTAAGGTTCAAGGTCATCTTCTGGAAAATTGCTTCAAGGATGGAAATGCATAAGTTCCTGTTTGTACACACTGCAACATGACTGGCCATTCAGTGGAGAAATGTTATAAGCTTCATGGATATCCATAAGGACACAAGCTCTATAACAAGACAAAGACTCCTAGCATTTTTGCTAACCAGTCTAGCATATCAATTGCTGATCAAAGGGAAGAAACTGAAGATAAGATAGAATTTTGTAAGGGTCAATATCAACAACTTTTGGCTCTGTTGCATCATAAGGACTCTTCTACCACCTTGCATTCTGCAAATCAGGCTATTTCTATTTTCAGCCCTGTCACAAATGAACAAAATGCATCCAAGATGTCTAGTGTCTCTATTTGCCTTTCAACATACACACATAAATCTCTTAATCTAGTTCATGTGCCTTGGATAATTGACACAAGTGCCATAGATCATATGATCTGTAGCACTTCTTTTGTTAAAAATATGATCTGTAGCACTTCTTTATTTATAACAATTACAACAGAAGTTACCTATTCTGTTAAGTTATCAAATGGTAATGAAGCATTAGTAACTGATCTTGGGAAAAGGACATCATTCTCACTGATTTGCTTTGTGTTCCATCCTTCTCTTTCAATTTATTGTCTGCAAAGCAAATAGCTGAATCCCTTACTTGTTGTCTTGTCTTCCTCCCCAATTCTTGTTTTATTCAAGACTTTTTATCTTGGATAATGATTGGGATGGGTGAAGTGAATAATGGTCTGTACCACCTACTGAGAGTGAGAATTAAAATACCTTCTTCAGCTTTAGTTTCTAGGCTTTCTAAGTTTTTCCACAAAGACATTTTTGCTTCTATTTTTGTTGCTAGTAATACTGTTATTTCTGGTCTTTGGTGTAAAACCCAAAAAAATTAAAACTTAATTAAAAAAGGTAAAATGGTAATTAGTCATTATGGTTGCAGGTTGAAAATTCGAATTTTTTTTAGAACTTGGATGACAAAACGGACCTCACCATTGGATTCATATTGTGAAATCTAGTCACCCAGTCAGTTCTCATTCAATTCCGAGACAGTCGAATTTTTTTACGTTTTACAAGACGATCGAGCATCGCAGAACTAAAATAAACACGATCAGAGTTGATTCATGGGATGCAAAAAATAATTTAAAGTTAGTTCATTAAAAATACACTAAACTTAACACAGGATAAAATTTAATTAATTTGGAATAAAATTGGACTAGATAAACTGGGACATGTGGCACATTCTGAGCCTAATATTCAAGGAGTATTTAAAGGGAGAAAAAAAAAATCAGATTTTCCCCCCCATTCTTCAACCAACCACTTCCGAAAAACAGAGAAGAGAGATTCTCTAAGCCCTCCCACTTTTTTTCTCCAATCTACGAAGATTCAACAGTTGGATTGCTTCAAGTCAAAACTTAAAGTTGTTCTACTCGATGAGGCCTACACATCAACATCAACCTCAACCAAACCCATTTTCTACCATTTTCAAAAATTGAGGTTGGGAGCTAGGGCTTGGAGGAGATTTTCTTGAGTATTTTTGGGAGGTTTGCTTCCTTGATTAAGTTCAAGGTGAGAGTTTCCCTCTATTTAGTATTACTTTCAATTTCAATTAAGTATATGATATGGGCATGACTATGTAGAATATTTACATAGCTAATATGTAACTAGTTTAACTAGTTAGATGTTTGGGTAATTTGATGAACATGTTATGCCTATGTCTACTTGATTTGGGCTTGAATATGTGAATTATGTGTAATATGTATTGACATGCTATGTGTTTATATTTGTACCTTAAAGGTGTTTGACAAAATACTTATGAATGTTCAAGTGTGTTATTTGAATAGAAAATGTTACAACATGCTTAGTGATGTTACAAAATGTTATTATATGCTTCATTATATAATAAACATTTGATATTTATGGGATATTGTTATATGCTCACATGTTATAATTAGCTTATGATGAATTGGAAATGACAAATGTATATTACATTGCATATGCATGGGTTGTGCTACATTCAAGGATCAAAATTTTGTTTTGGTGCATTATTTTGGTTACCTCGGAAACGGAAACATTTCGACGTGTTTCATAAACAGAAACTTTTCAATGTGTTTCAAAAAATTTTTGACATATTTCAAAAATATTTCGATCCGTTTCGAAAACAGAATGAAAAAAATATATATTTTTTTCAAAACATTGGTCGAAATATACCAAAATATCTTAAAATATTCCTAAATAATTGTGAAAATGCATTGAAATATAACATGATGAATTGATGAGTGGACTTGGAAAGTTTGGATCAAGGTCCAATTGAGTCGCATGAAATATTGCATATGAAACTTGTGTCGGGTATAGCAAAAAGGAATAGATTCACCCTTGGGTGCAAGGCCCGGTTACTTGGTTCACTCATTAGATCGGTGATGCAATTTCCAAAAAGTGCGCCAGTGTACTCGAAGCCGGAGGTGTGATGCCCTCAAATGCCATGCCAATTTGGTAGACAGTTGGTGTGATGTCCAAAAATTACCTACCCAACAAAGACACAAGAATTGACGAATGGTCATTGGATGCATAACATCAATGATAAGGTCTTGGAATGACTAGTTCATGTCATGACATAGTATCATATGTCGTGTATGGGAACTCGAGAGGGGGTTCGGAGTTTGGACATGCATTCTTGAGAAATCATTCATGATTTGTATGCTTGGCAATGTTGCTTAGGATATATGCTTTGTGTGTTGATGTGCATTCATATCATATGCATTGGGATTGAGAGGTATTCTCTATAAGAGATACCCTACTGGGTTTCGGCTCACCTTTTATGGGGATACATTTTTTAGGTATTGGATGAGCTTACACTAAAGGCACTCCTACGGTCCCGCTTTGAGGATACAACCGGGTTATGGCTCTTGAGTTGGATTTTGAAGACCCTTGTGTAATTTAGTTTTGGCCTTGTATAAATTATGTACAAAACTTGTACTTCGACAAAGGCATGTAATGAGACACCCTTTGACATTATTCTTTTGTAAATCAAATGAATGTAACGAGTGTTGTATGGTTAAAAGTTGAGATTTGGGAAATTTAGAGAAATTTGGACCCTAGGTACCTAGCTTCCATTGGGCCCAAGTACCGGTATCCCGCTGACATTGGGCCCAGGTATCAGTACTAAGTTTTACAGGTATCAGTACTTGACATCCAGAGAACTCAGGTACCAGTACTCATTAACAGAGATATCGATACCTCTTCTGAAATTGAATTTCTTGCTAAAACACTTACGAGCCTTCATATCTTGAACTCTTTTCTTTGGATAATGTAAATGGGTAAATTTTAAGCCTGTGGTTTGGGATGTGGATCTTGGAATGGTTATATGATTAATGTATGCACAGACTAGGTATTAGGAAGGGCTCCCGTGCAAAAGAGACTATGTCCGAATTTTGTTATGTTACAATCCCGATGAATGGGGTGTAATGACGCGGTATCAGGTTATACAATATCTACAGCTATTTTGCAGGTTGACAGGTGATCAATGAGTTGAGAAAGGACCGCCGAATTTTGAGGTGTCACATTTGGCATTGTCGTTTGAACATATTTCTTCGTCAAGAGTGATGATCCTATTGTACAATGCACTAAATATTCTAAAACACAGTTCCTTGTTATGTTTGTCCAATGGCTAAACAACACATGTTACCTTTTCATGACAATCACCTTAAATCTTCCACTCTTTTTGAAATGATACATTGTGATATTTGGGGTCCAAATTCAGTCACTATTTATGATGGTTCAAGCTATTTCTTGACCATAGTTGATGATCTTTCTAGAAGTACATAGGTTTACCTACTCAAAAACATGTCACACCCCCACCCCGGATCACATAGGGTGGGCGGCGGACCGGCCACCAAGGCCTTAACCAACAACTCTGTGCATAATAAATGCAAAATACAGTGGAAGACAAATAATAAAGTGATCCATTCCACCGACCTAATGAATACCAGAGGAATAAACTAAACATCACCAACATCATTATTAAACTCATGTAAAACAATGAATAACCACAAGGTTCACAACTCTAAGTAAAAGCAACATTATTCCCAAAATAATTGAATATTTGTCTCAAAAACTATAAAAGACATTTATTCCTGAAAACCTACACTAAATAGATCTTCAAGTCCTCTAACCCTTTGTCTATCTGTGGACTCACTCCTCACCCTGATCCTCACCTGAAAAATGTTAAATGTTTGGGTGAGCACAAAGGCCCGTGAATAGCAACCACCTCTAATGAGGTTTGAAAATACATCCCACAGTTTATATACGAAAATAACTTTGATACACACATAAGTACAACAAATTGTACCCCAACCTTTCCCACATAATCATTTAAAACAAAATAATTTCATGACCACAAACAGCTTTATAAATGAAAAGACATTTATAATCCAAAACACCCATTCACTTTCATAAATCACTTTATAAATGAACAAGACATTGATAACTCAAAACACTCACACACACATTCAGTCTCAAATACATTTGTCAAATCATGTTTGTTACCACTAGCCTGGTAACTGGCCCCGTCTTTTGTTACCACTAGCCTAGTAACTGGCCCCGTCTTTTGTTACCACTAGCCTAGTAACTGGCCCCATCTCTTGTCATCACTAGCCTGATGGCTGGCCCCTATGTGCATATCCATATACTGACCACGTCGGTATACAATCTCGTTACCATTTAGACCTGGTAACCCAGTCCCCATCTCATAAATATGATTTTTACACACACACCAAAACTATTGTTTTAGTCCCAACACACACAAAATTTCCCTTTCATCAACAAAGCAACGATATAAACTCATCTCACAAATTTTTCAAAATTCACATGTATAACAGTTCACAATTACAAAATATTTAATTGCAACCCCAAACATCAGCATATATCATATATATGAAAATCCACATGCACGCACCCACACATTGAATATAAAAAATTCTCCCAAAAGAAGTAGTAACTACTCACCTTGATTCCCAAAATTCAAACCAAAGCACTCTTTCTCAACACAAATTCAATCACCACCTAATCCAAAATAGCATGTAATGATCAATCCTTATTTCTAACTTCGTTATTTCGCGATTCTATATTTAATTTACGTATTTCCTACCCATTGATATTTACTTAATATATCTTTTACATATAAACATCCTTTCTAATATGAGGAAATAGGGTATGGACGCATTCTGGGCTGTTTATAAAAAGTTTCTAAAGTTTTGGGGTCAAATCATAATTTTTGAAACTTTTGGAGTCAAAGTGTAATTTCTTTAAAAACGAATTTTCTACTTTCAGGCCTATCATAAATTTTTCAGAATAGTATTTAAGATTCTAGGGACCCATTTTTTTAAGAATACAACCTCAATTTGATTTATTAGAGTAACCATTAATTTTTAAACACTTAATCGAAACTTTTAGGGATTGTTTCAAAATTTCAGAAATTTCTCAAGACTCGGGGGCTGTTTTGAAATGATCATATTTGTTTCAAACATTTTGGGCCAGTTCCATGAATTATCAAGTTCCATGGTAGTCAAAATTAAATTTATAAAAGTAATAGGGGTCGAAACAAAACTATTTAGAACTAAGGGGGAGGTTTTCATAATTTCAAAACTTAGTCTTCTTCAACCTCACGTCCAGACCAGAAGCTTTTTTAGTACTTCTTCTTTTTTTTTTCTTTTTCTTTCTTCCCCCTTTTTCTCCACATATTCTCACACAAACATAACTCTGTTATATTTGTATTCACATATTACAACCCTATAAACCTACCCATATGAATGGTTTGCAAGATTATGTAATCCTACAAACTTATATATATATGTACATATAATGATTAAATACGAAATTAAATCACAATAGGAAGACTAACCTTGATAATCAATCTTCTAGTTTTCTTCCCTCTTCTCTAAATCTCTTCATTATTTCTCTTCCTTTTTCTTTACTTGAAACCCTAGCCTCTCCCTTATTTCTCTTTACTTGCAACCCTAGCCTCTAGTGGTTACTATGGAAAGAGAATCTCTACATATTAGTAGACTTCTAGGGCAACAAGGAAACTTATTTTTAATTACCATTTTTTTTTGATTGCCTACATATAGATATATGCTAAATAAAAGAAACCCTACAACTGTATAATTTCTCATTCATTAATTACACTAACATTCCTTTTCAAAAATAATATAACAAATTGACCTAAACTAAGTTATATATATATATATATATATATATATATATATATATCCAAAATTTGGGATATTACAAAACAAGTATGAGACTAGGCATTGTTTAAAGTCTTTTTATAATCTAGTTGAAACTCAGCTGTTTTAGCATTAATCTTTCGTTCTTGTTTAGATACGAAGTCTTAGATTAAATTTTATTTTCAATATAATTTTGTTTTCTTTTCAATTGATATGTCTTTCCTAATTTCTTTCAATTCAATACGCTCTATGTGTGAGTAGTTTAGTTCCGACATAATCGGAGGAGGAATTCTCATCTATGAATTTGTGATTTTGACCCTAAGGAGGTATCAATGCTTAGAGTTATTTTGTCGATTGAAATAATTAACTTCGAACACATAGGTGATTTGTTAATATCTTTGATTAACCATAGACAATTGAATTTGGCACGGGTAATTCTTGAAGTCCCTACAATCAACATAATACGAATTCTTTCATTAATTAGTTTAGATGGCAAAATACATGTTTTCTAAATTCTGATTTTAGTTGGATATTTTTCATCCAAGTAAATCTGATTACGATCTTAGATAAGTTATATATTGAGTTAAAATTCCTAATCATGGTGGGATAAAACCGATGATTAGTTGGTTTATTTTAATATTGTTTCTTAGTTTTACCAATCATCATCTTTCAAAATCAAAAGTTTTTTAGTTTTGTTTACATCATATCACTCTTCAAATTTGTCATTGTTTCCTTGTGAATTTGATCTCGATATTTTTCGAGTTACTGTACGCTATAATATCCTATGCTTGGGAAGTAATTTTAGGCTTAACCACTTCAGAGGACAAGCAATAATTTTTAGTGAAAATTGGGACTGAGTCCTCCTTAAGGGACTTATAATGAATTTAGTCCATCATGAAAACTTATTTGGGGATAAGTTCGCTTTTAAATGAAAATCATGCAGCTGCGAATGATGCACCAGCAGAAGGGTCTGATGCTAGGGAAAGAACGGTCAGACATGTTCCTATTTGGATGGAAGATTACATCAGTGGTGAGGGACTATCAGAGGGAGAAATTGAGCTCAATATGGCCGTTGTTGCTTCTACAGATCCAATCAACTATGAAGAGGCAGTTATGAGTTCGAAATGGAGATTAGCAATGGATTCGGAGATTAATTCCATTGAA
>CM042191.1:24209248-24248305 GCA_023539305.1 Ilex asprella
TCAGTCCATCAACTTGATAACTGTTGCAACCATGTCTTAGATCATTATCAAGTTTTTCGTGTTATACAATGTCTATAGGCATACTTGGTTTTTTTGTTTGTTTAAATAGTGCCTTCACGTATCACAATTCTCCAAAACCAAAAGGGAAATGATTATATCTACCAAGTATCTCTTAGTCAAAGAAGCCAAGTGCCTTTGCCATCTACATTAAACAAATAAAAATGAGTAGACAAGGAAGAGGCAAGCTGAACCTATATCCTAACATTTTTTTCCAGCTGGTTCTTCATATGTAATAAATAAACAAACAAGTGGACCAACTTCAGTCGCACCCCACAAAGAGGATTTGCACTCATGGCTTACGAAGTTTTATACTTAGTATTGATTCTTACTCAACGAGAGCTTTTGACCAAAGCCAGCCTCCCCAAGATCTTTATTCTCAAGTCCAATCAGTTTTAAACTTATTTCTCAAACCCAGTCTCTTTTTAAAAATTTCATTGCAAATGACGCCTTCATGGTTTAAAACATCATTACAAATGACATTTTCAAATAATAAAATTATTATTTAAATCATCATTTGTAATGACGTCCTTAAAGTCGTTAGTGAAAATGACATTTAAAAAAAGTATATTGAAACGGCCATATTAACAGCCGTTAAATTCCTTTTTAAAATACGTCATTTAGGATGATGTTTTTTAAAAGGGAATTTGACACTCTTTTTTTAATAACGCAATTGTTGTGTTTGTTAAGTTTTTTTTTTATGATATTAAATTTAGTTTTATTTTTTGTTGTTAACTAAAAAATAAATTATTAAACCATGTTTCGCACATAAATTCACAAACCATGAAAGCAACTAAAAAATCAAGTTATGAATTAAAAAAAGTTAATTAATTTCATTACATTACAAAAAAAAAATGCTTAAAATATTGTTTGTGGGTACATGAATTTTGTGACAAATTTTGTATATGTTAAAAAATTGTATATTCCGATTTTATGTTATAAGTTCATCGAACAATAAAATGTGACCAACAAAAGTGTATAAAACATGCAAATATGAAAAAGATACTTATACATTAAACAAAACAATGTTATTACGTGAGACTGTAAGAAATACAGTGTGTCAATATTGTAGTTGATGTTGAAAACAACATAGAGAGTTACCGAGTACATATAAACTCGATGGAATAAAAATGTCAGACGCATCATCACTTAAATCGGAATAATCATAAAGTTTAGGATAAAAAACAAGTAACAAATCCTTTAAAATTTGAATCTTAGCATAGTTAGAATCGAAATGCTCAATTTTTGCATGCTCGATTGCATGCAAACGATCAAGTCGATGTTGCATCTAATCATTTTCACATTCAAGTCTTGCTATGCTCATCATAGTTGCTAGAGTTTTGTGGATCATATATATCAATCAAACGTGTCTTCGGTACCATTAGCCCATGCCAACGACAATATACTTTAGGATCACAATATTTGGCATATAACTGTCATTATCTTGGTGTGGGTTCGATATAAATACTCGGAGGCAGATAGTCGGTCCCAAACCCAACAAATACGTGTCCAAATTGACTGAATGAGTGATAAAGGTTGATGGCCTCATTACGGAACTCGTGATTTTGTCCATACCAAGTTACACCGGTGGAATCTACGTAAGATTCAATTGAACGAACAACGTTCAACGATGCTAATCGGCCAATCAAGCGTTGACGATTGTTGGCTGAAGATGGACTTTGTTGTTCATTTCGTTATAAAAAACCTTGGGTAGTTTGATTGGACTGTCTGTGCCTAGACATTTTTTGGGTTATGATATGCACAATTAAGAAGAATAGTTTAATGACCTTGTTTTGTCTTGACTGGACCATTTTTTTTCTCTGTCAAGGCCTTACTCTATTCTTGCTTAACAGAAGGAATAAGGCCTTATTAGATTAGAGCGGTCAAGACCTTACTTTATTCATTCTTAAGGCCTTACTGTATTCTCCAAGGGAATACATGCCTTGCTTGTTACTGCTTGAGTTAGGATCGGTCAGCCCTTATCCTATTCCTTCTAGAGGAAACTAGGCATTTTGTTAGTGTTCCGTGGGGTGGAGGGGAAGCTAGTACCTTATATATATACGGAATGCAATTAAATACAAATTTGACAAGACACGTACTACATACGACTAACATGATTTGACACTAGTAAAATAATGATATGACTCCACAGTGATAAAGTACTCACATAACAATTCAATGACAAATGACTGACTTGACTTGACACTTCACTGATTACACTGATAAAACAATGATATGACTTTACAGTGATAAAATAATAACATAACAATTCAATGACAAAGAACTTAAATGACTTGACACTACACAGATTATCTTGATAAAGCTATGTCACAAATGATTAGTTGATTACCACTATTCAAGATATGACATTGGAGAAACAATTTCAAACTTAGTACATTTTGTTTAGACATATAATCATCTGACAGATATTGTGTATTAGACAATACATTATTTTGCTCAGCTAGTGTCAACTCTCTTCCATATGCATTTTTCACCATGTCTTTTGCTTGTTGGATCATATAATAGTAACATTTACGTACCGGCATTCTATTATTCTCTCTTCGAACATGTTTTACTACTGATTCGTAGTCCTCTCTATTCCAACATTGTATTGTTAGTGATCGTCTACGAGGCACTGGTATACCAAGTTCTCTGACTTGTGTGAATAGTTCGTCTGATTCTTTAGCACGAAAAGTCTACTTTCGTTGTACTCCTGCATAATACTCTTTTAGATCAAAAAATCTCTCAGTCTTATAATCATCATTTCTCTCTTGTAACAACTAAACTCGTTCACGTTTGCGATTGCTAAATCTCGTAGAGAAATTTGATATAGACATAATTTTTAGTGTTTGTCATATCAACCACAAATAAGGTGTTTAAATAGTAGTGTCCAAACCCTAGTATGCTGAAAAGGTCACATTAGTCAATAGTAAGACAGTGTAGTCATGTGAGGTCATTTAGGGTTTAGTCATGCATCAGACTCGTGTAAGGTCATTTCACTCTATTTCACTCTTTGGCTTAGCAATGTTGTGTTGTCACTTCAGCACATGATCTGCTGAAACTCATTCAGAGTTTAGTCACTTTAGTACTAGGCATTAAGTAGTCTCGAGCACACACTTTTTCTTCTTTAGCCTTATCAAAGGCCAGTTAGTTGTCATGTCCACGCATTGTTTATATTGATATGCTCAGTAGTGCACACTCATACCTTGTTGGCAGTTGTGTGTATTCATTACAACACATGGTTGATCAACAATTTCAGGATTTTTTCATTTCATCAGAAAATTCATTGATTCAGTGGTTGTCAAGTCATGTGTAATAGAAAAATAATTAGTGTATTATCAAGTCATGACAAACCTTTTTCAGTGAAATGACATGTCCGTTGAAACTTTGATCTTTCAGGACTATATATTCATCTTGTGTAAGCAACTCATTGAAGAAAACTCATTTCCAACCATTAATTATAGTGTGAGAACGTTATACGAAAATATGGGTTACCATTGGGCCTTAGAGGATGAGTTCTTCTATCCAATGAATCCTCATTCACGTTATTCAAGCAAGACCATAAGGACCATGAGGGCCAAATTATAATATGTTTGACGGAGCATGAAAATATTAATGGAGATATGCGAACTTACAATTTATGAAGGCCTTGAAAATTTTTCATCAATATGCCAGTTGAGACACCTCAATAATTGGAGCGAGCATTGTATCATTTTTGAACTGGGAACAATCGCATGGTAATCCATTTAAATCATTATAACCTCCATCACATCGCACAAGACCGTGCTAAAGAAGGGTTAATGGAAGAAGCACGTATAAGTTTTCTATTAAGTGGAGATGTTGAATGTATTTTTGATGTTGAGATGTCCGACGAAGATGGTGACCCATGAAACATGTTGTATGGAGAAGTTTTATGTTAGTGTTGTATGGAGAAGTGTTATGTTAGTATTGTGTAGACAAGTGTTCTGTTACAGTTATGTGGACAAGTGTTATGTTACTGTTTGTGTCGAGAAGTGTTACATTAGTTTTGTTGTCTCCAGATCATGCTAGTGATGTGTTGAGCTAGAGAAAGGGAGCTTTGGTTTTGTAGCTCCATAAGTTTTGTTTTCAGCTTTTCCACTTGCTTCTTCTTGTTAGAAAAATACCTTAAACTCCATCTCTTGAGATCTCTCGAACAGTTCTTAAGCTTTCACTGTAACTTGTACATTCCAGATCCCCCCACAAAATTTTCCCAGCTATGCTTAACTACCTCAGATCATTGTTCCTAGGGGTGGCAAATGGGTGGGTTGGGTTGGTTATGAGTTGGGTTAAATTGGATTGAGCTAAAATAAATTCAATTCATTTTTCACTCACCTAGTAAATAGGCTATAATGGATTGGGTTTATAACGGGTTGGGTTAAACCAATTAACTCATAAAGTAATTAAAATTCTTAATAGACACATTAGTACACCAAAACACACACATTAGTAGTACTCTAAAATCTATAATATAAAACAGGGTGGCTTTAACAAGCCGATCCTATGGTCTCAAATTCATTCATCCAACGGTCAAGAAATTATCATTTTTTTCTTAATATTCCTCTCTCCAAAAAGTCAACGATTACGGCTGACCTTGTAACACATCCTACGGTCTCAAATTCATTCATCCAACGGTCAAAAAATTATAATTTTTTTCCTTAATATTTTCCTCTTTAAAAAATCAACAATTACAACTGATCTTGGAACACATCTTACAGTTTCAAATTCATTCATTCAATGGTCAAAAAATTATAAATTTTTTTCCTCTCAACCGGTCTACAATTACTGTTGATTTTGGAATACGTGATTTTCTCTTACATAATATTAAATTGGTCAAATTTGTCATTAATATCATCTGTGTAGTATAACATTTTGTTTTATTTATTTAATTAATTATCTCAAACTAACATGTCTTACACATATTTTGAATCAAAAGTTCAAGACTATTTTTTTTTTGTCTCTTAAGAAAACTTAACGCTAATATATTCTTATAAATTAATAATTTTATAATAACTTGTACTAATTAAAAAATAATATTTATAAATGATATTTATAGTTTTTTATTTGATAGAAAATATTTTAGCGATATACTTTTTGATAAATTAGATTTTTAGTTTGTATTAGATTTGAGTCAATTTTGATTCCATATATATAAATCAATATTCGATTTTTATTCTATGTATATAAATTAATGTTTTTTATTCTATCATAATTTATTGATTTATCTATAATATAAAATAGGGCAGTTGTAACAAGTCTCATCCGACGGTTTTAAATAGACTCATCTAACAACCACCAATATTTTTCTTAAAATTATTCAAATTGAATTTATCCTTCTTTTACTCACTTTTTACTATCTCTCTTTAGTAGTGGCGGGGCGAGGAGGGAAAACAGGGGTCTGAGGCCACCCTAAAAAATATATATATATATATATATTAGTTATATATGTTTTATATATTTTTTTACATTAATTGGCCCTACTGTAATGATTTATGAAAAACAAACGAGCAATGTTATTGGGATATAATTTGAGAACTTGATGATTGTGGTCATTACATTGTCAATGAATCTCAACATTAAATTATTACTGAATCCCAACACTATCAATCCAATGGTCATAATACATTAAATCTCCAAATTATGTCTCAATAGCATTGGTGAAAGCAAAATTAATTAAATCAAACAAGTTGGGTACTAGAACAAAAAAACAAAAACAAAAAGTCCATACAAAATCTCTTAAAATAAGCAAACTAAAATTGATTCTTTAGAATATTAGTATGATTTGTTGAAGTGTCATTTGGTTAAAAAATTATGTGAAATTTGTAAGAAGATTAAAAATTATAGAATATTGCTTCTATTTGTGTCAAATAAATTATATAATTGATTCTTAATGTATAGATGGTATCTTATTAATTTTTTTTCAAACATACCTTTTTTATGTTTCATGAATTTTTAAGTATTACATTCGATATAAAGAAATATAAATATATCATATTATTTTTATCTATTATACTTAAAATGTGTCCATCCTAGATCATATTTTTAGCTCCGCCACTGCTATCAAGGATTTTCACTCCTCACTTCTTCAAATTAATCGATTGATCTACGTTGTACTGCAAATATTTTGTCATTTAAAAAGAAAAAACGTTGCACCGTGTCTTCAGGCACGAATTATCTCTAGTACAAATATACACACACACACTAATACACCAAAACACACACAAATTAATACATTAAAAATATACACACTAATACACCAAAAAAATACACACATATACTAGCATAAAAACTAAAACACATTTAATAAAAAAAATACACACATATTGGGTAGTCTGTAGGTCGTGGGTTGACCCATAGGTTATGGGTCGAACCATGTATTATGGATCAACCTATGGGTCGTGGGTTATGGGTCGGCCTTTGAGTCATGGGTCGACCCGTGGGTCATTGGTGGTGTATTAGTGTGTGTGTGTGTTTTTAGTGTACTAGTGTGTGTATGTTTTGGTGCATTATTGTATACGTGTATATTTTTTGGTATAATAGTGTGTGTATTTTTTGGTATATTAATATATTTATTTAATTTTATTACTTGTGTTATTTAATAAAAAAATAAATACTCAAGCCAATGGTACCCATTTGTAATCCATATTAACTACTTAATTAAAATGAATCATATTACCCAACTCATTTAAAACTCATATTAATTAATATAGGTATCCAACCCATTTATTTATGGGCGGGTTGAATGGATTAATGAATAATAGGTTAAAATTGTCACCTCTAATTGTGTTCCTCATTAGTCCAACAAGCCTCGAACCCAAAGGATCTTTTAGGCCTCTCATTACTCGGTTTGGTATGCTGAATCAAGGGAAAATGGTCCGAACTCCCTGCTGGTTGGGCAATTAAAACTGCATTAAGGAAAATGAATCTCCAGCTAGGTGAGACTAGAGCCCTGTCCAACCTTTTCGGAACATTAGCTATTCCCCTTCGGTGGTTATCCCATGTGAACCTGCACCCCTTACTTTCCAAATCAATAAGATTGCTATTATCCAAAAAGATCTGAAATCCAATAAGATTGCCTCTCCCTCAGGTCCTCCTTGTCTGCATTGGATATAATATCATTGAAATCCCCTATACAAAGCTAGGGGAGTTCCAAACATCTTCCATAAGCCCCGAGTCTATCCCAATGCTTGCATCTATTATCATAGTCTAGGCTGCCATATATGAAACTAAGGTGCCACGGGCCAATTTCTCCCTGCTCCTTAACAATCAAATCAATTTTGATTCTGCCCATTTTCTTGTACTTCAACCTTTGTTTCACTCTTCCATAGGATGCAAAGGACACCAGCAATTCCTGTTGGATCTACTACCAGCTTCTCATCAAATTTCAGTTCCCTTTTTATTCTTTCTAACTTGTATTGTTTGGTTTTTGTTTCACTCAGACAGATTATTTGAGGTCGATATTGGACGCATAGGTCCTTTAATTCTGGGACTATCAAGGGGGCCCCTAACCCTTGACAGTTCTATGCTATTAGCCTCGCGATGGATTTTGGGGCATGATTAGGCCCTCCTCCTCGGCCAATTCAGCTATTTCCTCAGCACCTTCAGCACTGAGATGGTGAACTTGTTCAGCTTCTTCCCTCTCCACATTGCAACCCGACTTTCTCCCTCAAATTTTTGAACAACTTTCCTTGATACAATAGTTGTAACCTCTTCCATTTCCTCCTTTTCCTCCATTTCTTCCAAGTCTTGAGAGTTATTTGTTTCCTCTGGCAAGAAAGCCAAGTAACCATCCTCTCTCCTGTACATTTTGGCAGCTCTCCCTTGTTGACCCCCAAGCTCTGGAAGGCATGAACCACACAATGGTCTGTTATGATCTCTGGATTTGAAAGTGGGATCAAGTAAATAATTTTTTGGAAAAGTGTATGGGTTGTGCTGATTGTGGGTGTTGCAAGGTTGATACTCTGGCTGTTTATGCTATGAGAGATGCTGTTCTGGGTTGCTTGATCATGATGTAAGAGGAGACTTTGGGAATCAAAGGTTATTTCTGGGTTGGGAGGTGATTGCTGGTCAACGGGTGAGCTATCGAAGGTTGTTTCTGGGTGAGATGTACTTAATAGGTCCATACACAAGTTTTTAATGGGTCCAGACACAAGTTTTTAATAGGTCCTCAAAAAATTGTTCAATAGGTCCTAAAGAAATGCAACTCAAACACAATCTCCCCTCATTGTGCTTCATTCGAGGTATAACAGCTGAGATTAAGGACCTAACAGCTGAGTCGGTGAGCTTTGATGGAGGCTTTGAATTGGTATGGGTAGAGATTGAACTTAATCTCAGCTGTTATTCCTCGAATGAAGCACAATGAGGGGAGATTGTGTTTGTGTTGCATTTCTTTAGGAGCTATTGAACAATTTTTTGAGGACCTATTAAAAACTTGTGTCTGGACCTATTAAAAACTTGTGTATGGACCGGTCAAGTATATCTCACCCAGAAACAATACCGCACCCCCAAAGCACCTAAATTCTGTCATGCATCACCCAGAAACAACCTTCGATAGCCCATTGACCAGCAATCACCTCCCAGTTAGCATTATGTATACATTTTTGAAAGTATACATAATACGTCTATCAAACGAACCCTACATGTCTAAGAAGAATCACTAGTTCCTTCCTAGTGTCTTTCAACAGTTGCAGCAACCAAAATCGACACTTCACTGGGAGAAAGGCAGCCTCTTGCCAATCCACACTTTCATTGCCCACAGCCACAATAGAAAATACTATGCAGAGAGAGAGAGAGAGAGATTTTACATTTATTTAGAGTCCTAGCCGTGATAATGGGAGGACAAAATAATTTCTGACAGAAATTAATTCAAATATATATATATGTAAAGTCCAATAAAAAATGGAGAATATGGGTAACCCCCAAAATGTCAAGAAAAAAGAAAATCTCAGCAATACATTGCAAGTATATCTCATATCAAGCAACTAGAAAACACTGACAAAAAATGCAATACAAATTGCAATGTTTATCTACAAAGACGCGTATACCAATTATACAGAGCTACTATAGGAGCAGGAGCAAACACCCACCCCCAACAAGAATGCATCAATATTTCAGTCTCGACATTTATCTAAGCTAAAATCTATAACCAGAACCAGACTGTGGTGGGGCAGGTGGCAAGCGGTTAGGGGTGCGGCGGCTGCTGGAGTTCGAGCTTGGGCTTACATCACCATTTTGGGTAGGGTCACTGTTCCGACGACTGTGACCATTGGATCCATACCTAGACGAGTCAGTGGGACCATTGGCTGCAGCATCGAATGCAGACCTCCAATCATCACCCGATGAGGGTCCAGTTGATCTTGGACTGCTTTCTGCACACGTTAATATAGGAAATAGATAAAAAAAATTACAGTTGGAATCATTAGTAAGTATAGGAAATAAGGAAAGGATCCACCATATTCACCAGTTTTTTCCGAATAGAATTACAACAGCCAACAGGTCTCTACTATGCAAAGGTGATATAGAACTAATAAAGAAGACTATGGCCAATATCCAACTAGAAATAGAAAATATAGAGTTGTCTAGCAATAAAACTCTCGTATTAAAATCTACCAAGTGAAGTAAAGTTGTATCATATCAGAAGCCATGTGGTGTAGGATCTGCTGGGCAAAGCCCCAAAAAGCCCAAACCAGTTCCTCTAAAAATAACGAGAGGCAAAATACAACAGCGGGTATTAGATAAATATTAAGTAGAGTGATACAAGTGCTAGAAACAGCATCTAGTTGTATATAGTATCCAAATGATTAGATAGTGATTCATAATATCTTATAATCTGCAAACCACAGTTTTCTAAAAAAATATTTTTTCTTTAACAATAACTAGGCTTTCTAGATTAAAGATGAACAGAAGTAACTACAAACTCCAATTTGATGGTTTCAGGTTGTGGCCAAGATCTGGCGTTAATCCAAGTGGTAATGGTGCAAGCCCTCCCCAGGAAAGACTTCGGACATGAGATCCTCATTTCAGTTAACCAGCTGTAGAAGCTTTCACTCATCCTTAGGCATAGCAAGTAGGAAATAGGAAAATATTTCTGGAGACCAGGAAAAAAAAAGGTGGTGTCCATTCATCACATAGCGTATGGATAAAGTGTTATGCCACTATAAATAGTTTTCTAACATTTGCATACAGCAATTGTTGATGGCATTTTTTTTCGTGATTGTTTGCAACAAAGATCCCAGCAATCCCAACTTCGGTTTGACTTCTTTGAAATTTATAGAGCCATCTGTTAATACGGGGAATTTGGTCTAAAAGATGGTGCCCACTGTGCCACCCTTGGTAGCTAACTGCATCCTTCCAGTTCCCTCCTAAAATATCTTTGTTTTCCTCAAAATCTCCAAAGGCACTCAAAACACTAGAAAGCAAAATAGTCAGTACCCTGATTCGTCCCTGTTAATCAAGGGTTGGGAAGGTAGGACTGGTTAAAAAACTAAATTTTGACAATATTTAAGAAAATTACTTCTTAATAAATGCCGCAAGACATACACACAGAAAGATTGATATGCCAACTTTTTGAAATGAATAACTTCAGGTACTTTTCCATTACTATGTTGCAATTATTTGGGCATTTATGCTGGGGCGCAAAACTAGAAGAAAAAAGGGTGAAACTCTAGCAATCATTACCTGCTGCTGGACCATTCGACAAGCTTGACGCTGCAGCAGCTCGATTATCATGAATACTGAGTTGCCTAGTAAGCTTTGAAAGAAGAGAGGATTGTTTTTGATAACGCTCTCTCCTGCCCTTTACATTCTGGTCCTCCAGGAGCAGCTCTTCAATCCTTGCTGTACTTTGGGCACTGCCAATGGGTGCGCGATATGTAAGGCTACGGTCTTCACAATATTTTAGAAGGAAGAAAGAAAAAAAGATAAAAGAAAAACTGTCTAATAGATACCAAGGTTCCCTTGGAATGCACAAGCAGGGGTCATTTAGATGCAAATAAGGTCATAGATAACAAGTTTGTGTCACGATTTTTTTCTCCTGTTTTACAAGTCCCACATACAAAATCATGGGGTATAATAATTAAATCAAGAGCATAATTTCCAACACACTTCTCTCAAAAACATATCAGGAACTGGCAGATAATATTAGACAAACATGCAATCACTAATCAAAGACATGGGCATATATACAACTACAAGGAAACAAAAGATGCTTCGAACCTGACAGAAATGTATAACTTATTAAGCATGTCTTCTTTAGCTTTTTCTACTTGGCAAAGAACAACTGCCTGCACAACAAGAACAAGGAGTAAAAGGTGTGAAAAAACTAAAACTAAACCTAAAACAAAAACTGGGGGACTGAGAGTGAGTTGGAGGGGAAAACCCGACTTTTGGGACATTGGCAGCAAGGCTGTTTAGAACAGCTTCAACATAACCACGTACTTCTTGAGCCATCCACCTTAGTTCTTCTTCTGGATCAGCAGGTCTACGTGCCATTGTATCCTAAATTGTCCAAGTAAGCCCACAACTCAGACTAGGTTAACAAATACCTCAGGGAATTAAATACTATCAGGAACATCAACAACAACCACAATCTAATTGACTTCAAGTTTGGACTCCACCTCATTGCCCAATACTTAATATTTGATGTTACAGAAGGGATGGCTTAAAAAAATCACAACCTGAAATCTAAGGAAAAACATTTGAATCCGAACTCGGGAAGAAACTCACATCTTTTGAAGAAATAAGGAAGTTGCAGAAATGAGCTGTGCTATGAATTTGTGCACATGGAAACAAGAAGCATCATGGAGTGACTCACCAGAGAACCATCAGACAGACTTTGTCGAATGGGAAGGCCCGATTCACCCTTTACTTGACCTCCTTTAGAACCAATAACATTTCTCAACTTGTTAAACCATTCCATCTTATCTGCTGTACTCTCAGCCTTCAACACAACAGCACTATGAGCTGCAAGGTCAATTAAAATTTCAGTAAGCACTGGCCCTCAATTTGACAGGAGAAATGGAACTACACAAAATCCACATGAATACAATACTTCAAACTAGAGATGAATAACTTACCTTTAAGAACAGTCTTATATGGAACCCTGCTCGTTAGCTTGAATACAAGACTGGGTGATTTCCCTGTATCTGGCCCATTTGCCTTCTTATCCTTGGAACTTTTATCCTTGGAACTTTTTGATGGTGGTTCCTCTTCATCAGAAACTTCCTCAATATTACATTCCTGAACAATGCATCCACATGCAGAAAAATGGGTTCATTGATGGGCACGCAACTGATATTAAACTATTCCATATAAAAAATTTAGGACCCAACAACATATTTGGATCAGAGATGGCAAGTGCAAGTTTATTCTTTCAGATGCATTTCCAAAATCTATGCAGGAAGAAAAAATATGAAACCCAGGAGTAAAAACATCTCTAAGCCAACAGTTGAGGAACCCCTAATTGGGTCAAAATGGGACAGAAATCATATTTACAGAACGGTTAGATACAGTGTTCACAATTTTTTGGTCTTGTTAGAAATTTGCCCCTTGCTTTGTCTCTATCTTATGATGTTGCTCCCCGTTTAGTTCAAGATCTTCATACACAAACACTCATGTAGATATTGCACTCAAACAAAAGGACACTTTGGAGTGAGCACCGAAAACGTCACAGTGCATCTGTGTATCCAGCTTTTTATTATTCATTACATTATAAGCTACCGCATACTTACAACCTCGCAAACTTCTCATTTGGAATCTAGATATGGTTTCAAATACCAAGTATTCAAACCACATTATCTATAAATCTGTCATATTGGGATAATTAAGATGTGCCCATCTCCTTACAGGCTTAAACATGAGTACAAGCAACATTGAGTTGAACATTTTGTCTATCATGAAACAAGCCTCATTCAACTGCAAGAAAATGTTAAGATATCAGCAAACACAACCAAAATAAGCCTTGCTAAAAGGGGTTTATTATCTAGATTAGTGCTTTAGTTGGCCCTCCAAATATCTCATATAGTGACTTAAGATGTAACTCATCCAGCAAACAATAATAAGAAAATAAAATGACTAACTGCAATTCAAGCTCATCCGATGATCAAAATACCCCAGCTAAACTAAAAACATTCACACTGGAATCTTTTGGGGCGAGCAAAATGACTTACTTTGCAATTGCACTGTCTAGCATTAGATCATCAGTTAACTCAAACTTACCAGGTCCATCCCCACTACCTCAATCCATGTTAAATTTCGCATTTTATAATGAAACTTAGATCAGATTTCCTTGGTCTTTGCCACATACAGGTAACCAATTCAGTCCAGATTCTCTCATTTTCTATTGGTTTAAGAATCAGCTAAAGGCAGGAATCATCTAGGCACATCTAATGAGAAACAAAATACAAACATACAAAAAATTTCAATAAAATAGAGTAAAAATCCAGAAAATTCCACCATGTCTTGTTGTTTTTTATAAGTACCAGGTCAGATATTATTTTCTTATTCTTCCTTCAATATTAGTATTATTATTATTGATATTATTATTTGCAGCAATTCAAATAGCGAGGAAGAGAGTAAACAAATCCGAGAGAGAGAGAGAGAGAGAGAGAGAGAGCCTAACGTCCCTACTGTGAACCTGCCCTTCAATAGAACAGTCCACAGAATACCATATTCATGATCACACTTCATGGCAGCTTAATGTCCTTATTCCTGTTGGTAAATCTCTAGGGAATTCACAGGTAATGTACAAGCAAGAAATAAGAGATAGTTGCATCTTTACTCATTAGACTTCTTAATCTTTGACATGAAGTTAAGCAAACTAGCTCTGATGCAATTTGTGATCTACCAGATTCATGATCACACTTAGTAACAAGTGTTGATGCAAATACTTTAAATTCCTTCAACTCTGTTTAGAAGTGCATTTGTCAAACTCATTGGCCGCGTCAATAATAGAAGTCTAATCAATGTCATGATGTGACCATTAAGTGCAATTTTCTACAAGAAAAAGGTACATGGATGCATCTAAAGACCTTGGGCACTGTCAGTAGCACTCAATACGCTCACGGAGCAAGTTAAATGGGATACTATGAACAAAATTCACATTAGTCACAATGTAGAAATTACACTATTAAATGTTTCTAGCAAACATCTAAATTAACCTGGCTAAAAGACTTTGAACTAAATTTGTAAACCAAAAAGACAAAAAAACTGTCTAGCTCAAAGAAGAACACAATTCCAAAGATTTGGACACTTGCTTGGAGAGCTTAATCAGAGATATCATGAGCATATACACAAAAAGTGCACCCTTGAATTTGCTTTTCACATGAATAAATACACTACCAAATGCTGACACGTGCTTAAAAAAGATCTGGCACTTCATACCTCCAAAGTGATGACACCACGGAAATGGCGCTCTTCTTGTTTTTTGGTGTATCCAAGCTGCAAGAATACATTTATATGAAAACTTGTCACATTTATATGCACAAAACTAAAGAAGGCAACTTGCATAGACGATTGAAAAGATGAACGACAATTGACAAAGCCGTGCAAACAAATTTGTTTAAAAAAATAGCTTCTTTTGTTGTTTCAAACATGCATGTCATGTTTAAAGAAGAGGTGTGCATCTGCATCCCACGTGGATAACTAGCATGTTCATCTATGATATGAAAGAGCGGAAAATCTAACAATTACAAATAAGGAAACAAGAAAAAAATTAAGCATTCATGCAGCAACCTACATGCAATTAAATCGAACAAAATAGGGATTCTGAGTAAGTAGACGTATCTTTAATCTCAATTGAGGGAGGTTAAAAAACTACACTACTAACCTTTCCAGTTTTCTCATTCAAAACAAACCATCTCCTGCTCCAACCATTAGTTTTTGCACTTTTCTTCAATAAGAATCCTGCAGATAAAGAACACCAATCAATGACAACTGAAAATTAGCACCCTAAGCATACAGCAGAATCAAAGTTGCAAGTCCATCCAGATCTATCTTCTGGTATATGTTCCAGTAATGACTACCAGGTGAAACTTTTTGGACAGGCCAAGTGTTTCACTTGGAAGGACTCCATCCTTCCATTTTTCTTGGAACAGCATACCTATATTACAGCACTGGGCTCAAGATGCTGGTACTATATAGGCGAGAAGAATAAATAACAAGCAGCAACTAGCTGTGAACATAGATTCCTGAAATGAAAATTCACCTATGTCCTATAACAAAATTCCACTCTTTTGGCAGGATTCCAAAATATTAGAAAGAGAGAAGTCAAAACAATTTAATGATACTGTATGAATACCTCTTTACTGGAGGAAAACATGATTTATAACTTCAACCACTTCCTAAAATGCTTTATTGTGAAAATTTTAACAAAGAAGCAAAGAAAGCCCACATTGGCAGGATCTCAATCAACCTAGTCTGCCTAAGTCTATACATTTCTATCTGGGTTCATAAAACAATTCACTAAAAGCAAAAAAATAAACCTAATCTCACGCATGAGAACCAAACTCAATATCCTTCGTACCCAAAACAGGTGTCATTCAAAAACCTAGTTACCATCAAACATTAACATATCATGATATAAAGAATCTTGAGTCCTTATTGATCTCAAACAATTACACCTCTTGTCAATTGCACTCTTACAAGATCTGATGATACTTTCTAGAACCATTGGTCAAATTTAAAACTTACATCATCCAAACACATAAACAGTGACCTCTCAATGACACACCATATAACATTTCAGTAGTAAGTAAAATGATATAGTCAACACAAAAGTTACAGAATCCTCAAGTCAGATGTCATGCAACTATTAATATCAAGGAAATCAAAAACCCTCACTGACAAGAATTTAAAAAAATAATGAGGAAACTGTCTCTACAGGAACCTGCTGTTATCTCCCCCTCAGGCCCAGCAGTCTTCAAGGCTGGTCCTTCTTGTACATCCTTGTCTTGCTGATTGGATTTATCCTTGATCGATTTCAAGCTCCCCCCAGTTTGTTGGCCTGTTTGAGGACTGGTTTCCTGACCACAAAAATCAGAAAATCTTACAAGTTCAAAAACAATCTATTCGGGAAAATATAAAATAGAAAAAGATTTAAGGAAATTCCTATGCCCATCATGATAATTAAATACATAAAACTCAGGCATCTAATGAATTCAACATTAAGAAACAAACTTTATGTACCCTATTTAATACAGGTTGCTCTGCCTCAGGCGTCTTTCTAGAAGGTCGGTTTTTCAGCTCTTCTTCACGCCGCTGCCTATCCATCCTGTCAAAACGCAATTAAACAGACACATCAGTTTTTTTTTTGCGAAAAAAAGGCTATGGATCAAAAATATCAAACGGGAATTTATCTTGGACATAAAATCAGGTATAGAAGCATCGGACAAACAAAATGGCAGATTAAAAGACTATTGAACAGTGAACAAATAATCTTCAGGAAAACACCACAATACACAGTTGCATTACAATGTTGGCCCATTTCTCGTAGCAAGTAATACCCATACAATGAATCTAAGGTTTTTTATTCCTTATCCTTATTAACCAAGTCAAAGCAATGGACCCATGGGGAGAGGACAGTGACCAAGCCTTCCTGGTCACTATCACACATAATAACTTGCTTTTGTATTGAAAGGAGAGCAATGAAAAAACAGAATTTTGCAACCATGCCAAAACCAAGAGAAACCAAAAATTCAGCAACTATTTATGTCCAAATAATGAACATACCGCCTCTGCACCAAACGAATGAAGTGTTGTGGAGGAACAAATGCGCGCTCCATGTCAACCAGTGCAACTACCATGTTCTTAGCTTCACTTTTAAATCCATCCAGTGCAGTAGTCGCAATTGCCACAACCTATTTTAATCATATAACCATTATTGAATATTGCCTAAAAAAAGGCATGCAAAGCAAAAAAGAGGTATACATCTGCATACAGAAATTATGACAATGTACAGCAGTAAGACATAGCTACCTCTCTCTTGAAAGGAGGGTATCGTCCAAGCCCTGGTGTAGCATTAGCAGCTGCTGAAACTATGTCCACAAGTACACGGTGCACCTGTTTCGGTAGTTTCATTTAAACAGACTATGTAGAAGAATAACAAATATATAGAAAAAAGAATAATAGAATTTCATACCCTACATGTAGAAATATCAAAAATGAAAACAAAACATGTAGCCTGAGATCAGCAGACCAGTGTCTCTGAGAATTCAAGATGCTTGTCTTATCAGATACAATTGCCATGTGGCATGGGGCAGCATACAAGCGAGGGTTTTGGGGACTCGGGACTTGTCCCACATCAATGGTGAATAATCTCAAAGACAGGTATATGAGCCTTAGGATCCTCTCCAACCAATGGCAACGGCCTTACGATTCTACATTTTCCAAACACCATTGACAATTTCAGTTACGAATTTTACTGAGAAATATGGCCTAAGCAAGAATTAACTCCATCCGCGAATATTTTTAAGTGTCCATGAAACCAGTTAGTCCCTATTTCGCAGCATTGCAAAAAGGCAATCATCAATGCTATGTGCCAAGTAATTTAAGTATCATTTTTCTTTTCTCTACCATCTTTCTAGTTCTCTTGGGATTTTTTAAATTTTCTGCTTACAGACCACCACAATAAGAAAGAAAAAACAAAGCTGGTTGTATTGATAACTTTGTTTAAATTTTAAACAAGACTTTCTTTGTCTATCAAAAAGAAGTCAAAAAACAAGCGGATATAATAGAAGTAACAAGTATATGGGTCCTAACATCAAAAGCTTCATGTGTGTCCGTGTGTTCATTTAATTTCAGTAAATCCACAGCATCAAGTGGGTAGGCTTCCACTGTGCCAAAAGAAAGTGTATGGAACGCAAACTTGGAACAAAGGAATGAAAACTTAAATGTTGGCAGAGATGAACAAATATCCAACATCGATTTACCTCATCAACACAAAGACGTGAAGGTTCTTTCGCCTGCTCTAAAACACTCTTTATTAAAGACCGTAAACCTTTCTCTGGAGATATAAGGTAAGGCTGATAACCATCTGCTTCTAGCACTATCTGTTACCAACTTGAATGGGTCAACATCATAAAAAGTAAATAGGAACTCTAAAAAAACACTGAAAAAATGCAAAAAAATATGATTGAAAAGACATACCCTCTTGACATTGTTTATATCAAAATGTCTGTCTAACGGCAACTGTTTGATCCTGTTAGGGAAGTTGCCCTCAAAGCTCGCAACTACTTTCCAACCGCCACCCTACAATAATATTAAAGCATAAGTTAAAAACAAGCAGAAGAATGGAGCTGAATTCTTGTGTCACAGCATACTGAATATAAACAATCACCAATGCCTGTAAACGCAACAAACCCTTGCTAATGTCAACTCCTTTCCAAAAAAAAAAAAAAAAAAATGAACAAGAAAAATGCTTCAACTATCATGAATGATGCCAACAACAATGTGATAAACAATTGGCAGACAAAACAACCATATTATTGGATTTTAACTCAAACCACATACAGAAATGAAATATTATGAAAAAATACTCCCAGTAGATGAATGACGAATGCCCCCAGGATCAAAACCTAGCTCTAATATCACTCTGTCACACCTTATTGCTGATAAAGCACGTAGCTCCAAATATTAGAAACAAAATCGTTTGAAAATAAAGACACTCATCTATGAACTCAAACACAGTTGTCCTAGAAAAAAAAAATGTGTCTTTCAAGTTAAAAAAATAAGCTGTCTTCTAATATCATTTCTTCCATCAGCAGCAGAACACCAAACAGTTATGCTCTCCGCGCCAGCAGAATAGAAAATATTCACAACCTAAGAAGGTAGACTACTGGAGCAGGAGGACTCGGTGCCGACCAAAACAGAGAAATCCAGATAATGTTCCTCAGATGGCATAATGCATTACCTCCGCTAACAGAACCAAGAAAATTTCCATTACTAAAACCCATCGCAAAGAAATTGTAGGGCACACTATTTTGAGTTTCTAAGTGTGGTCCTAAATCACTTTCAAAAATCCAATTTGGTCTCATGTATCAAGTATAAACCCATAAAATACAAAAGCACTAATGCCAGCGAGTAGACATGAAAAGTTTTAGCTCATTAACTCTATCCTCATGGAAAAGATTAAACTTCAAATATTCAACATGTAATAATAGAATGCTTTCTTCACGCTGCAAATGGAATATTGTGAGTTGTCTCCAAGGAATAACATGAAAACACTCAGAAGTATCAGACCTTACCATAAACTTTGCATTCTCTTATGCATTGGTCAAAACTTAAATACATATACAGTTCATTAGTTCTGCTCTTGTGATACACATACAGCACTCTGTTTAAAAATATCTTCTGTTAAGACACTGTGTAGAAAATTAATCACCAAAACAAGGTGCTATCAGATGTCTGCATAGCCAAGATCCATTTTTTGTCATACAAAACTATGGAATCTGTGCTCTTCATATACCTGTGTTTTTTGTTTCTAAATTCTTACCTCACCACTTGTAATATGTTGGAGAAATCTATCCTCAAATTCGCGGCAAAGCTCCAAAGCCAGAGCTTTTGAACCTTCAGCACTATGAACCATTGATTCACCAAGCCTTACTAATTCATCCTGTACTACTTGAGACTTACCCTGTAGCCTGCAGGAGTTACATAAGAAGAGAAATCAAGATCTCGGTTCAGGTACTTGAAAAACACAAGCATAAAATACCAACTACGTGCATCTTTATGAGTTTTATCAAAACTCTATGCATTGGTTGCAAAACTTTCTTAGGGAACAAGGATATCTAGCCCTCAAACTTTATAGAAACAAACGATGCATGAACAATGAAGTTGTATAATGCAGCAATGCATTCAAATAAGTAAATACATTTCTATATTCTTTATCCAGGTTGTTGCATAAGATAAATGAAGAATTTTGCTGGTGGAGGATGCTAAGGAGGCATCTTTCCAATGGTTACAGTGATGACATTCCAGAAAACCCCTCCTCCCACCCCTAAAAAAACCAAAGAGAAAATTAAGAGAGAGGAGAAAATAAATTTGAAATACTTTAGAAGGCATGCTAGCAATTGGCCAGCCTAGGTGATTTACTTCAGAAATTTGCATTGGTCCATTTCTGTATACGTCATTTGCTTGACTATACAAAACGTACAAGCTATATAACCAAACAAAATCCGAGAACTACATATAAAATGGAGATTGAACAGAAGTCTTCCAAAATTAAAAAACAAATGAAAACCAAAGGCCAAAGGTCAAACAGGAAATGGGAAAGAGATTATACCCTGAGAGGAGATTTGGAAGCCTGACTTTCATACGGTTACGAATCTGATGAGCGAGGGTCTCTACCAGAGCTAATCTTCCAAGCTTGCCTTGAGGGGCCCCTGTTAGTATGGATTTTAGACTTTCACTCTCAGCCCTCCAAGCAGTTTCTAGAGAGTTATCAGATCCAACATTTCCTGACTGTGCAGAAGCTATCGAAACAGATTGACCAATCAAAGCAACCCAAGGTATATCAGATGTACTACGTGGTCCTTGATTCAACAGAAGAGCCTGAACAGCTGCAAGAACTTTTGGATCTGAAGCTGCTTGGTCTATTTTACTAATAATGCCGATGGTTCTCGTACCTAAATGCAAAAGCATGCATAGAGGGAACAATTTTAGAATTTTTAAACGAAAAAACAGTACAAAAGTTGTCTTTGTAAGCACAAAAATATTTAATGGTAAACCCACATTCTCCATCATATTCCTTCGCGATTCTAAGGGCTTTATATGACGAAATTTCTGGTGCCAGGGCAGCAGGTATTATAACTAGCAATATCGCATCATTGTGCTCAACATATTCACTCTGTAAAAAATATTGGGCAATTAATTTCCTTCCACGAATAGAACTACAAAAACTAAAAATTTAAAAGAGTCTCAATCTAACAAGAACATAAATTATACATCATTTGTAAAAAGTAATATCTGAAACTAACGATATTTTGTTTACCAGCACTCACCAATGAATCATCAAGATTTCCTTTATCTACTCCAGGCAAATCGATCAATTTCACAGGAGGAGCTGTTTTCAGGAGGAGAAAGGGAAAAAAATGAATTGAAAATTATAAATTGCAGTGTTGAACACAGAATAACAGACAAATCGTCAAAGCAGCAGGAGCACATAACATTTGAAGTCCAATACGTATTTTCATATCAAGAAAATAAAAAGGCAGTAAACCATGAATGTAACTTTAAGAGTTGATTATGTCATTTCTCAGGTTGCAGTGCTTTATGACTCCCTAATGCTTACAACCAATGGTGGGGGTGAGGCTATTGGTAAAGGCATGGTAATATCAAAGGAGGCAGCACTGTAGTGTTAAAAATTGGTAGCAGATGGTGGGTAAGGTGGTGATGATTATGGACAAAGGGTATTGATGACAACAACCTATTTTGACCTGACGGGGTAACTTCAACAAAGACAAAAACTCATGGGAGACGATACAAAACCTCACGTGTTTTTTGACAATGCCCTGAATATATAAGCAACCAACATGGTGATTGTTACTATTTTGTGTGTACCCATCCATACATTTTCATATGAACTTTAAAAGCATCCTAGTTCATTACCATACTTTTGCTTTTATGTAATTTGAATGGATGACTTCAAATAACCCCACCAACATCATTAAGTCACCACGATACGTGGTGCTTCAACGTACTACTCAAAGTTGGCACTATATATAATCCTCAGTTTACCCTTTTTAGACCCATTTTTAATTTATGGTTATAATAACAACAAATAAAAACATAAAAAAGCAGTCACTAGGAGACTCGGTAAATCTTACTTAAACATTATTGCTAAAAATGCTACAAAAAGGAGGCCACAGATCCCTACTACGTCATCATTCACACCATTCCATTCCACATTATATCTTACAAGTAATGCTAAACATCTCTATTGATATATACATATGGTTCATTTACAAATTGAATCAAATGATCATGCTGTTGAAGCTTTAATTTCCGTTCACAATGGATTCAAATTATTATGTAAACCATGCCCAAAAAACTAGAGTCAAACATAACTATTATATTGGATCAAAAAAAAAACATAACTATTATGTAAGCCAGTGTTATTTAAGGCGTAAAGCGAATTGAAGCGAACAAGTCTCCTGAGAGCCTAGGCGAGAAGCGACAAGCAAAGCGAGTGCTTCATCAAAGCAAAGCAAACAATATAACAAATAAGCAAATATTTTAGTTTGATATTTTGATTACTCCTAAAAATTCAAGTTTTACCTTTACAAATAAAAATTATTTAAATACAACCAAAATAATAACTATCAACATATTTTAAATATATAAGATATTAAATATTGAACATTATTGCATACAAAAAATAACCGATTGACATACTCACGTCATCTAAATGTATAGCTAGTAAATGTGGGTTCGACTTTCACCGTGATTGATTAATATCATAACTAAACAGAGCACTCACAAATTGATTAATCAAATAGAGCATATAACAAATTGATTAACTAGAGCATTCACAATATAACAAAGCATTCAACATCATCTAATCATATTAAGACAAATTGTCATATGTTACTGTTAGATGAATCAATCAATTTATTTTATACATATACACATATAACATCATCTCTGGTAGGGTTTGGTTAATGTTAAAGAAGAAGAAAAAAGAGGAGAGGGAGGAAGAGAAAATAAAAAAACTGCAGTCAAGCGTTCGCTATTCTCGCTTGGCTCCTTTCATCTCCTAGGCTCGTTTTTTCCTCGCTTCGCCTGGGATGTTCAAGGTGACCAAAGCCAGCTTCACTTTGCTTCTAGCATAGGTGCTCGCCTAGACACGCTTTTTACAATACTGATGTAAGCCATACCCAAAAAAAGTATCCCATATGTCATTACAGTGATCGTCACCATAGATACCCATAGCGTCCCACGAATCGGGTCACACAACCCAAAAAGAGCAGTGTTCGCAATTCAAATCACATTTTTTTATTATTAGAAAAAAAAATTAATATCATTTAACTATGTGCATATAAATATATCATTACCTAGAAAGTGACCCAAATAAAAGTTACAAAACAAATCAGGACCACAAATAATGTACCTCCTAAGTATACCTCCACTGCACCATGCATCTATACTCGTATCACATACTAAATTGACCCACGACTGAGGTAACATAGACCTTGACAATTTTAGGCGTTTGGCATCAAACATAAAACATTTGGGGGGGTTGGGAATATCATATTATACAATTTCAATTACATGGTGAGATAATAATAGGGTGATGGTTAGTTCCACTTATTAATCATTGTTATAGAACTAAGGGGCCAAATCCAGTCTTCATTTGAAAAATGGACAAATCCAAGGAGTCTAAAAGCAACACCTCTGATGTGCACCAATACTAATTTTGGCTTTCTTTCTTCTTTTTGTTTTCCTTTGTTTGATAAGAACACCATTTTGATATTTAATTACAATTTCATGATGCTCCATTGCTTTTCCTTCTGAAAGGAGAAAGCCTACTCCATTATGTATATTTGCATCACCTACTCCCAACTGCCATTGGATTCATCTTTCTCTTAAATTAGGAAAAAATTGGGCATGTGCCGAGTGCTTTGGCCCACATGAGGCTGCCATATGTGTCACCCAACTTGTAATTAAGAATTGTAAACGGCCTTGTGATTTGAAGATATATCCACCTATATATTGTGTTAAGGCTTTAAACTTCCACTTTGAGACTTTAAACTTTTCATCCATGAGTGTCATGCCATGATTTTGAATTGCCAATGCGAATTGTGATGCTTCAGTGTTCAATGGCCCCTTTTGCTAAAGGACTCCTTCATTTTCAATAATTTCAGCTGCAAAGAATCAAAGATTACATTTCGATAACAATGAACATTTATAAAATCCCTTTACGAATCATCATTACAAAACATCTCTACAAAACACAAACACTGCAAAGCACACCAAAAGATGGAAGGCAGAATTGTTATTGCAGTGACTAGATCAAACCTGGGCTATTTTTTCTGCATTTGCTTGGAAACTACTCCAAGACGGAAAGAAAAGATGGGAAAAGATGAAGCTAAAAACACAAAAAGATAATCATAGCTTTTTCACTCAAAAAGAAAACAGGACGCTTTTATTCAAACTAACCTGTACTTGTTCGAAGCTTCAAATATATTTCATCACGACTCTTGCTTGAAATTTTGCTTAGCCTATCCTGTAAAGAATGCCGAAGGGCACCTAAAGGGCCAACAAAAAGCAACGACAATCAAAGTCATCAGACACAGATTCAAGCAGTCTTTAGAAGACAAATCACTTTATAGGAAAGTCCACTTTATAATTATAGACATATCCGGTTAAGGAAGAGGCCTCACTTGCAGATACCGGTTGTGATTTACTGTCAATCTGCAAAATAATTGATTTGCTGCTTAAAGAACTATCCCGTTTTAGATCAATGCATATAGGAGCACGAGTGGCACCTCCTTCACCAGTTGGCTGTCCAAACAAAACAATATAAATTAAGAATATTTTGCATGCATACCCATTATTCAATTCCAAATAAGATACACGAATAGTGACAGGATAACATCGTCTTATTAATAGGAAGATATTATATAAAAACACTAAAGGTGAACGAGAATGCAAAAGCTCAGACTGGAAAACACTTACCAAAGCAGGATGTCCAATTAGACTGTTCAACACAGCTGATTTACCCGCGCCCTGACCAATTTGTCCATGCAATAAACAGAAGCAGCAAGTCACTAAATACTTTTTTTCAAAAAAAAAAGGCCCAAAGATAAAACTCAAATTTTACAAAAAGCTCTGCCCTATCATTCAAGCTGTAGTGTTGTACAACACCCCAGCTCCAAAAAATACCAATCAAATATGGAACAAATAATTAGTAATTCATGCAGGCGCATTATTCTAAATTTAACAAAAAAGAAAAAACCTTCCCCATACTTGATACAATTATGACACAAATTCTTCTAAAATTTGCTTGAGGACCGCAGGAACCTACTTTTAGAAAGTCCCCAAAAGCAAGAAAGAAATATAGCATTAGTGGCACTCTTCAATCAGGCTGCCTGCCAAAAAGAGGCAATCATGCACAAGAACAACAATGTACGCAGACAAGTCACTAATTTCAAGTTCATAAAAAATAAGATCACAAAATATGTGCGGACAACAACAAAGTTAAGAAGGATGATACCAAGAGGATATATTATTGTAGCAGATACCAAACAGTAACGAACCACTAGTTATCCGCTTCATTCCAATCTTTCACTTCAATTTACAAAGAGGCAGTCATGTTCTACCTACTACCAAGTACCATTTTCTCACAAAAACTTGCACCGATATCTCAATTCAGAATTACTTCCAACGTTGATTAATGCTCCAGCTCCACAACCACCATCAAGGCTTCCTACCGCATGAAAAATATAACTTACAGACCTCCCATGAATAGTGATGAGGAATCAGACTTGGTTTGAATAAAGAACATCTAAGTTCCACGAAAGAACCAAAGTAAAAAAGGTTCAAATGGAAGTCATAATACCCATTCTTCCTAACTTCTTTTATTTGAAAGCGAACATCAAATTCCAATAAACTGGTGAAGTTTGTAACATTGGTACAGGGCAATGGCGACGATAACTGTAATATTGGTGGCATCAAGAATGCTAATGTTTTGGTTGTCTTGTCCAACTTTGACATGCTCTTTGTACTTTTGCCCTTTATGATTAATGAAATCAATGTTTCTTATCACAAAAAAAGAACGTTGATGTTGTTATCGCAGATAACAATGGCGCTAGAAGGTTGATGGTGATATAAGTGGTGCCACTGTCCTGGTGTGTTACAGTGGTGGTGGTGGTGGTAAATGGTAAAGTAGCGTTGGTCAAAACACAGCCATTAGCCATGAGTTAGCAACAGTAATTGTGGTCACAATCACCAGTGTGCAATGAATTTTTCCTCAGGCTCAGGGGCAAGAGTCAGTTTTACACTAAAATTCCGTAAGGTAGTCCCGATGGAAACAAAATATTAAAAGCGTCAATAATAATAAGGGATTCAAAATTATGATTGAGCACAAAATATGATATAGTTATAGATGTAAACCATTTCTTTCTCTTTTGGTAGTGGGTAGGGAGGTGCATGGCCCATAACCCACCTTGCACTAGCAGAACCCATCAATTGTTTCAATGACAGAAGCGATGCAATGTCGGTGGTGGTAGTAATTGTGGTAACATAAACACTATGGTGGCCTCATCATGGTGTGAATGATATTATAAGTTGTGTGGGTATGGCGAAGGAGGCAATAGTATGGTTCCTTATTCCCTGAAAAGCGAGGTTTTATTAACACCATGCTTAGCAAAACTTCATAAGGATGTATGCCCTTGAAAAGCATCACCGAACATCTCAACAAATTTTCACATTAAGCAATAGAGATATCTGAATATTCCAATTTCCTTTCCACCCACCAATTACTCATTCAGACATCCCTTATAAAAGATGAACTGTCTTAATTTTTACTATTTCCTAAGGTACAGCTGTGAGACATTTCAACTTAAGACAGCAGTAACTTTTGTCCAATCTGAATATTTTACAAATACAAAAATTTGCAAATACTTCCTCTATAAAACAAGAGGATTTTCCAGGTAGAATTGAGCCAAATCGTGTCGTAAGACTGTATTCTAATCTGTTTGTGGTTTTGACTCCCCAGTTCCCACGCACTCCAAAACTGTCTTCTACAAGGGTGTACTTTCATACTCCCAGCCCAATCTTCCACTTCTAATCCAGCTCCACTGACTGCTTCCAACAATTAAACAACATTACCACGAGGTTTCACCTCTCCTAAGTCTAATTTACAACAAAAGTCCTCAATTGCTTCATTTATATGTCAAGCATTGGCAAGATGCACCTATAGGTGTGGCATTGGCAACTTGACATGGATGCTTCAAATTGGCCCTTAGGGATGCCCACACTAGGAGACACATTTCCCCTTTAACATTATAACTTATCAGATCAAAGCCACTATAGTTTGACATAATCAAAACCACTACAGTTTTAATAGACATAATCAAAGCCACTAATAAGAATCAATACATTACTCGACATATTCAGAGAATCATCTAATCCACTGAATATTCTCAACCTCTAATTTACCAATACGCTTGAGCGTATTCACAATTCTGATTACACTCTCTCACGTGCATAATTTGAAATCGTATTCAAGATCCATACAATCTAGATCAAGAGATCTACTCAGTAAATAAAACGGCCAAAGCACGATCAAATACAATCAGCTGAAAATTTGAACCGACACTATCGATTTGTGCTTGTACTTACCATATTGCCCAGAGCGACAACATTGAGAAACGTTGAAGGCCGCTTAGAAGAAGGCGCCGATGAATTTTCATCAATATCTTCGTCGGCAAGCAACGCTGCTGCTTGCCGCATAGAATCAGAAAGCTGTGTCAATTCCTCGATCGCCTCCATTGATCTAAAACCAACGGCTCGAATTAAGACAGACAGAACAAGAATTAGGAATAGATCGAAACCAAAACCAGATCGAAACAACACAGATAAGAGAGTATAACTCGAAATCGAGGCTTTAGAGAGAGAAAACAAGGGAAACCCTTGATTTTGATTTGCAATGGGACGAGAACGAGTGATATATTTGTGTGTGTGTTTGTGAATGTATAAATTATAGATTCCGGCGAAAGGCCGGAGATTCAAAAGTTTGAACTTTTGAAAAATGTGGAGGATATGAATCTATGATGGTGAACAGAACTTTATGCGAAGAATGAACAAAGAAATTCAAGCGAAATGCGCTCTCTCTCTCTCTCTCTCTCCTTGTAATAAAATCAAAATGAGGTTTCTTTAAAAAATGCCTTTTTACCGACGTTAGACCTCAAGTTTGGCAATTTTTTTCCTGGATGGCACGCATCTAGGGCCGTTAATCAAGTCAAGCTTGAACACTATTTTAAACTCGTTTAAGAATAAATAATTAAACGAGCCAGCTCGTTTATGTGTAAATTAAGCTCAATAAAGGCTCGACAAGAGCTCGATTAACACCCCTACACGCATCTCCCATCGATAAGAATTATCATTTACAAATTTAGAAATTTAGTGGTTAATACTTCGTAAATTTGACCATAATTCGTTAAACAAATTTTGATATTACAAGACTTAGATAAGAACCAACAATACGATCATTCTTAATTCAGTCCCCAACTAGATACAAAATTAACAAGCAAATATCATATATGGATATCTTAATAAGTTTTTTATAGTACGAAAAACATAAAAAAGTGTGTAGAGAGAGCTCTGATTTTGTGTTGCTTGAGGAAAGGAAAATGTTACACATTAGGTATTTGATTGCCCATGCTCTAGCAAGACAATGGCTCGCATATTTACAAACAAGGATGGTGTGGTCCTGACAACATTGATGGTGTGATCTTCACCATCTATTAGAATATTTGAGGAAATATTTAGCTATTAGAGACTCTCTCCCCTAAGCGTGATGTGGCCTTCTAAAAGTGATGGCGTGACACTTTAGAACTAGTATCTTCTTGCTCAAGGTAGGGTTGATAATGTAACTCATCTTCTAACTCTCTTCTAATGATTGTCGAGTTGTTTCATGTCTTCGCTAACTTACTTGGATCCATATAGGTCAGGTCAACCAGGCTTCAGTCAGATTAGTCAAACTTTGCATAGTCTTGCTGACTTATTTAAGGTATGAGCTACATGTTTTCTTTTGGTATCATTAGTTGCCACCTAATCCTCGAGCATAGACTATCTTGAGCTAGCCATTGGTTAGGGTTGAGCTACGAAGATTGTGGTTGTCCAATTGTGTTCCTAAAAAGGCATGTACTTGAAAAAACGTGATACAACCATTTCCTTATTTCCATGTTGCCATGCAGGCATGGTGCCCACTTGGCGCCTTAATTCTCAAGACACGTCTATCACATGATGACACGTGACCATGCGCATAGACACATTAAATGCACACGATGATAAAGAAACCGCCAAATCCCAAAACCTATTTCAAGTCTCCCTCCTTCACTGTAGCACTTCACTTTGCCTTCACCATCTTCATCCAAGTTATAGAGAGAGTGAGATTCAAAGAAACTAGAGGGTCGTGCCTCACTCTTCATCAATCTTTATATTGGTGATGTGTGTCCTCATTGGTTCCAAGGGTCAGTTAGAACTCCCTTTAGGTTCGTCCCCTTCCATTCTCCTTTGGTCTGGATCAATTTGACCCTTGGTGATGGTCTGAAGGATTCCATTTTCTAGTCCTTAGGTTTTATTAATACAGGGGTTTCAATAGGTCCTTAGGGTTTTTTTCCTAGTTCGTTGATTCCTCATCTAAGGTAAGGATTTCCCTCATTCAAGATTGGTGCCTCGATCCTAGAGCAATTGAAGATTATTCTACAAATCTCTCAACCCTGTTCTGTAGACTTTGTTGTCTTACTCCCATGGTCAAGGTAGTTTCATCTTCCTCTTCTTCCACCCACTCTTCTATTTCTACAATTTTTGGGGGTGATTCTGCTCAAGCTAAGGTCAACTCATCCCATAGAAATGATGATTTTGAGTAAGAGAAGATCTTGAGGGATGGAAATCCCTTGATAGTTGTCAATCCTAAAGAGGATGCTCCTTATCGACTTGAGGATGTAACGTCTAAAGAGGTAGTTCCTAAGGAGCTAACTCCTAAAAAGGCTCCAAGGAAAGGTACCGAGAAGAGGCTGTGAAGACCTCTAAGTGGTGACTTTTCTTCATCTAGGACTAGCCCTTCAAAAAAGGGCAAAATGCCTATTCGTAGCTTAGATGAGCTGACTTGCTATGCCACCCTGGTATGTAGTGAGGTTTCCAAAGCCGAAGCTGAGACCATCAAGGAAAAATATGGGTTCCCTGATGGTGTGGTTGTCCATGCTCTTACTCGGGACAAGCGTAGCAACATCTATTATTCTAGGAAAGTCTTCTTTTTTCAACGCTGCCTTCGAGGTCAGTTTGAGATTCCCAATGCACCTGTTTATTTGAGGCATCCTTCGTCACTTCAATTTATACCTTTATAAGGTGTCCCACTACAGCTGGGGTCTGCAAATGGGTCGGCTCGTCTTTTGGCATGAGAGTGGCATTAGGTCTTCCCCCAACGTTTTTGAGTTCCTTCATTTATTTCACTTTAAGTCCTCTTCTACTAAGGGTTTCTTCTATTTCGCTAAGAGGGCCAAAGCAAAAGAACTAGTCATGGAGCTTCCCTCCTTTCATAGGGGATGGAAAAAGGATTTCTTTTTCATGTTTAGGGACGCTTGGGAATTTAAAAAGGAAGTCAACAAGCTCCTTCGAGCTCCTCGACTTTGGAAAGCCACACATGTGAGTAAGTTTATTTTGTTATTACTCTACTTTTAGTAAATGATATGTTTTCTTGTACCTGGCCTGGTTTTTGTTGTGGTTACAAGACACGAGCCAATTTTGATCATGAATAGATCTGGACAGCTTAGTGTCGCCTAGGCTGAGAAATGCAGCATGAAGTATTACAAAGATGGTCACTCTTGAGAAGCTAGAAGCTATCCAAATACAATCTCAAACCCCAGTCATTGAAGCCACAAGTAGTTAGTAATTTTGTCTTACATGTCTTTCTTGTCATTCTTAGTATTTTCCTAGTTTTCCTTAATTAGACTTCTTCTTTTTTTCTTTGCAGATCCCTGCGGCAATGGGTCTTAGCAAGGATGCTCTAAAGAAAGCCTTGGCTGAGAAAAAGTAGGCTAGGCCAGCTGTAGACTCCACACCAACAAAGAGGTCAAGGTGCCCAACTAAAATAACCAAGGTGACTAATCATGAGACCTGTTTGATCCCCGGAGCACTGGAGTAACTGGTCCTCTTATGCTTCAAGATAGTCCTGAAGAGGTTGCTTTTGATGAGAGTTAAGGGGTTCTCAAGACAACCTCTCCTAGTGAGGTTGGGGTTACTTCTAAAAAGGTTCCCGAGGCTGAGGTTACCATTGTGGCAGCTCAGAAGCATGTTGGTTCATCATTAGGTGTCCCTGCCTTGCCTGCCAAAGAGTAGAGCTTGCTCTATAATACTACTATGGCTGCTCGAAAGGTCATGGGTATCTTGTCTAAGGTTGATCTTCGTGAGTCAATCAAACTTAGTCATGGTGACAAGGCCATGAATGCACTCTATGGCCTTACAGTTGTGACACCCCAAAATCCGGGGGTCCGTTGATTACCCATCAACCCGCGGAATACTTGTGGATACCGAGTAACTCGATATCACGTTGTTATGTCCCATTTATCGAAGTCCTTAATTTAAAAAAATGGGCCAAAGTCTCCTTTGTACGAGAAATTCTACCCAAAACACAACCTGCGCAATATACATTCACATGACCCATCTGAGGTCCAATATAAAATAATGACCGTACCGGGTCCATTTATAAGTAAACATTAACCACACTGGGTCCATTTATCCATACTCATATAAATACATGCAAGAAAATTTAGATTAAAAATAGTCCATAAATATGGAGTTTTGAGAAAACCTACCCAAACTCATGTCAAACTCATACATTAGGAAATTTACATTTAAAACAGTCTATGTGAGTCCCATTACGACTATTTCCAAATATTTACGTGCTCAAAAATCATAATTTTCACAATGATTTTACAAGAACTCAAAGTAAAGTCACATCTCGACTTTTATTTCTCTGTAAGTGCCCGAGTGAGTGTCATCCGTCGGCGTATATTCCGCACTTGAAATATTTTCCCGTATATGGTGAAAAATGCTCAATAGAGTATCTCCTACAGAGGCTACTCCCCACCCTAGTGCATATGCAATATTTAAATATAACATTCATACATAATATCATCCTAACCAAGAATGTGCAACTCTCTGTTGGAATTTCACCATGTCATGTTATGAAATGAGATGAAACTCACTCATGCACTTTAACCCGAGTCCTCACCGACCCCCCACAGCACAATGCAATGCACTTGTGCAATGAAACCGTCAATTGATGAAAAATCGATCCAATGATCGTTTGAAACAAAAGTCATGTGTTTATAAAACCATATCATTGTTGGATGTTACCCATTGAATGAATATTTTTATAAATCAAAATCATGTGTCTTGTTGGACAACAGATTTTAGAATTTTACCACTGGCTCCGTATTCCTAATTCACTTTTTTTTGTACTTACACCGACGGAAGTGAATAAACCAATAACCAGGTTTTGCACATGAGGAAAAGTCTAGCCCTACTTGCTATACCCGACACAAGTTTTTCATGCATGCAACCATGCGATTCAGTAGAAACTTCAATCCCATTTTTTCGAGCCCACCCTTCAACCGTCAAGTATGATGTTTGAATTAACCATGCTCATACACACACACACCCATACTCATGCCTAAGCCCATAAATGGTATGCCTCCATGCAAATGCATTGGAATGTATCATCGCATATCAATGTCATGTCTCATATGTAATGAATGTCACATGGACAACTTAAATTACACATTTTATCATGTATAATGGACAATTATATCATATGCATATAACCTCCAAAAACTCATCAAAACGTCAATATATTAATACACGTATATTAACATTTTTTTCCAACACCGTCCCTAAGCATGTTACTGCATAATCAAAGAACAACACACTTAATTCTCAAGGCATAATGTAAACATATAACATACCCACAAAACAGCTCCTAAATAGGCCACATAATAGCCCCTCATCAGGCCACAAAAATAGCTCCTAAACAGGCCATATAATAGCTCATAAAACAACCATAAAACAGCCCCTCAACAGGCCATAAAACAGCCTCTAAACAGGCCACATAGTAGCCCCAAAACAGGCCACAAAATAGCCCCTAAACAAGCCATAAAATAGCTCTAAATATAGCTCCATAACAATCCCAAAAACAGTTCACAATTTCAATCCAAAATAGTCACAATTTCAACCCAAAACAGTCCATAATTTCAGTCCCTTATTTTTCAACACCAAAGGATAGGAATAAAACAAAAGTAGGAAGAACCCTACCTCTTGGAGCTTAAATTGAAGAGTAGAGCTTCCAAGAACACCAACAAACCTCCAAAACTTGATTTCTTCAAAATTTTCCCTTGGATCTTCGGTGAAATTACTCACTCTTGGTATGGTTGGGTAGCTCTTGTTGCGGTGATTGACTTCAACTCTTTGTCCGAGTCGATCCGAGCGACGAAATTTCGAAGATCTTGGATTGAAAGCTTGAAGATCAAGGTTTTCTTTTCTCTTTTCTCTCTCTCTCTCTCTCTCTCTCTCTCTCTGTGGCCGGCCAAGGGTGTTGAAAAATGAGATATTTCTCTCAAAATTCAGATATTTGATCGATATTTATAGTCGCAAATGTGCGGTCCACATCGCATCGTATATTTCCTACTTTCGGATTCGTTTTTCGTCCCGAAACGATTCATTACATCCCGGTTTAAGTTCAAATTAATTTTATTTGAATTTTAATTCAATTATGAGAAATTTTATAAAATTTATTTGTGGGAACCTTTGTGAGGTCAGCTGCCATCCAGTCGCCTCAAACGACGTGAAAAAATTCGACTATCTCAGAATTCGACGAAATTTGGCAAGGCAACTAGATTTTGCGATACGAATTCAAAGGCGAAGTCCGTTGTATCATCCGAGCTCTAGAACATGAGTATTTTAAATGCGCAATATAGTGACAAATTACCATTTTTCCCTTTTTAAGAAAAAAATTTAAATTTACCCGGGTTTTACAACAGCAGTATTGTCTTTTTCCTTTCTTTTATTATTTTTTTATGAATTTTGTTTAGAGTGTTCTTCTCCATTCTTTACAGGCTGCCACCCACATTAGTGCTCTCATTACGCAAACTTAGAGATTAGAGAAGTAGCGTGATGTGAAGACAACCAAGCTAACTATGTCCAAGGCTTCGGTTATAGATTTGACCATTTGGGTTAATGACTTCAAGGATTTTGAAGAGTCATTAAAGGAGCGGTTGACCAAGAAACAAGCCGAGATAACCGAGAATATGTCAAAATCAAATGCGATGACACTTGTTGCTGAGGAGGCAAAGTTCAAAAAATCCAAAATCGAAAAAGAATCTGTCCTCTTGAAATTTAAGTTAGCTGAGGTGGCGACGAGATGTTCCAACCCGAAGATCGATCTGTGCACTAAGAACATGCATGGGGAATACAACAAAGCTGTCTTTGAGAGTTTTTTGGACAGGTAAGATATATTTAGAGATCAAGCCAAGGAGAAGTACACTAAAGATTATTACGTAAAGCTGGACTTTGACTCATTTGAGCCTCTATTTTCCACTGCCAAGGTCGAGAAGGACAAGTAAAAAATGGGGGAGCTCGTCGAAGAGGGTGTAGGAAAGGAGGTCGAGTTGCAAGTAGAAGGGACTGAGCATCAGAGAATTGAGGTGAGCTGAGGAGCTGCTTCTCTCTCGAAAATTTTTCATTTGTAAAAATTTTCTAATTGTTGGACTTTTTATATCCTTACTTGCAATCTGAACTTCAATTTTGTGAATGACATCTCCTTCTTTTTCTTTTCTATGTTGTTTCTTTATTGTTATAGTGTCTAGTAGGTTGGGGGAATTAGGTCAAATTAGATCTGTTTTCCATGTGTGGTCACCTCCCTAGAGAGTAATTGTGAAGGCTCTACACCAAATAGGGTCCTGATAACCGTAATGCTCCATCAGGTTTTTATAAGTGTTGAGATGATCAAATGAATCTCTTGTTCCATTTAAGGTCTCCATCAAGGGCATTTTGAACTTAGAGGGATGGGGAATGTTATGAATCTCCTTTCACACATGAGATTTGGTTTGCTGAACTAGAGCTTCCATGGAAATGGGAGCTCTATTTTTGGTGATGTTACCTAGTTCATTTTGGATCTCTCTAATTCTATCCCCAATACTAGTTTAAGGGAGGTGGTTGAGGATGAGTCTGAGGGTCGTGCATCCTATTTTCACTATTTCGATTTTTAGCTCTGTCCTCTTTGTTTGTCTAACCGACTTCAATTGTCTTCTTCAATGACCCCATTTAGGGGATATAGATGCTATTGAGGTTATTGGGTAGGAAGAAGTTATATGATTTGTTAGTTTTGCCTGAGGAGGTGTAACATTGTTTGCTGGTAAGTCTCTTAGTTTTTAGTCAGAGGCTAAATAACAGGAAGGGCTGGCAGAGCCAGAGCTTGTTACAGGTTTTCTGGGTTTGGGCCCATGTTTCTCGTTAAAACCATCAATCAAACAAGGAAGATTTGATGCAGAACAATGAAAATCATTGTGACACTCCAAAATTCAAGAGTCCTTTCTCAACTCGTTGATCACTCATCAACTCGCGAAAATACTCGTGTATGTCTCATAACCCGAAACCATGTCATCATACGACCATTCCAAGGTCCAATATACATTAATTTTCCCTTAGTATTTCACCAATTATATTCTTTAAGCAAGAAGACTCAAGGACAGAAGGCTTGTCAAAGAAGAGGTACCTACCTCACGTGGTACTCGTACCTGAGTGATGGGATACTGGTACCTAGACCTCTTGCTTTTAAGTTTTTTTCCAGTTGTTAGGTATTGGTACATGAGCCCACTGTCCATTGAGGTATCGGTACTTGAAGCCTTTGTATCGATACTTGAGCCCTTTGGAATCCAAGTATTGGTTCTCTTATGACTATGTACTGGTACCTAGCCCATTTCAACAACGTGATACTGGTACCTAGTCATTTTGGTACTGGTACTTGGACCCAAAAATTTTCCAATTCTTTCCAATCCTCAACTTTAACTCATCCAAATTTGTACAACATTCACCCAATTCACATAACACACTTTGACAATCAAAGTATAGTCCATAAAGGTTCATTACACATCCTTTTATACAACATTACAAGTTCAAAAAATTTACACCATTGTTTTACAAAATGTAAGTTTAAAGCCACAATTTCAGCTTCTTCTCAACAAGGTCTCATATGAGAGCCATCCACTGATGCTTGTCCCGTAGCTGAAATATTGTTTTGATAAAAGGTGAGCCACGTTCAATAGGGTATTTCCTAAAGAGGCTACTTCCCAATCCAGATGCATATGAAATGTTCACATACAATTCAACAAACAATCAAACATCTATTTAAGAACATGCAATTTACAAAGGATTCCACAATGTCATACTATGTTATGAGATGATACTAACACTTGCAATGCAACCTGAGCCCTTCATTGACTCTAATACCACATGCAATGTCATGAGTATGCATCCAGACATTCCAATAGGGCAAAATCTGATTTTTTTTCCTTTTTTATACCCCTTGGACACTTGGCCTACAACACACCACACGTCCCGTCTTTTCTGATATGATTTTATCCTGAATCGATTAAATCTCGTTTTGTGTTATGTTCAATATATTTTATCTGAACTAACTTTAAATTATTTCTCATGTTTCGAAATTAAAATCAGATCCAATTTATTTTGATCATGCGACACTTAATCGCATCATAAAACGTAAAAAATTCGACTGTCTTGGAATTCAATGAAAATTGACTAGATAACTAGATTTCATGAGAAGAATCCAACGATGTCTATTTTATCATCCGAGTTCTAGAAAAATCCACGTTTTCTGACCCGTACCATAGTGGCTAATTACCATTTTACCCTTATTCATAAAATTTTAAAATTTCTCAGGTTTTACAATCTTTCCCATAGAAAGTAACAAACTGATGGTGTGACAAACAAAGAATAGTGAGCCGGGAGAGTTGAAAGAGCTCTGTATGAGATGTGTGAGAACGAGACAAAAAATACATAAGAAAATGAATGGTTCACCAAGCTGAAGAACTTGACTAGTCCACTGTAATTGAGGTTTTTGCTCCTCTAGTTTTGTTTTGCTTGAGAAAGGAGAAGGTTACACTTTAGGTATTTGATTGCCCATGCTTTGGCAAGGTAGTGGCTCACCAATTTATACACAATGGTGGTGTGGTCCTTATAATAATGATGGTGTGATCCTCACAATCTATTAAAATATTTGGGGGAATATTTGACCGTTTGAGGTTCTCTCCCTTAGGCATGATGTGACTTTCTAAAAGTGATGACGTGACATTTTTGAATTTGTATCTTCTTATTCAAGGCAGGGTTTGGTAGTGCAATTCCTCTTCTGACCTTCTTCCAGTAATTGTCAAGTTATTTATTGTCTTGGTTGACTTGAATCCTTAGAGGTCAAGTCAGCCAGCCTTCAATCAGGTTAGCCACGCTTTGTATAGCCTTGCTAACTTGTTTGAGGTATGAGCTGCATGTTTTCTTTTAGTATTATTCGTTTTGAAACATAATCGAGTTGGAGAACATATTCAATATAATTGATATATAACGTCATACTTTCACATGATATCATTATTTAATAATAAATTAATAAGTGGGTCAGTGAATCCCACAAAATTCAATAACCACTTATTTATGTAATACAATAACTAACACATATAAAAAAGTAAATTTCACTTTATTCATCGTCTAGGTTTTTTGTTGGATGGTGACACTTCTGACGTGGTGTAACCAATACATCAAATATTTACTCATTGAGTTGACGTTTATTTAGTAAGAGACCGTGTGTGAGTAGAGTTAATTTTTTTTGGGTAAGTAAGTAGAGTTAATTTTGATATAACATAACTTGTACAATTTAAAAAACCAACATGAACTACCCATTTCCCCTTGTACTTTTATGATATTAAAAATGAATTTTCAATCTTGAAAATGGGCTCATTAATACTACCAGGGATTATGTATTTTCTTGTATAGGCAATAATTTTTTTATTTTTTTGAAGTCCACTCAACCAATGTTGATTTCATTTGAATCCGTCTAAACTACTACATGATCATTTGAATCCAACGACAATGCTCATCTCCCTACTTTTTGATTGTCATTGGTCAATGCATCTACAATTTCTTTCATAATTCATTACATTGATAGCAATTTCAAATAAATTTAGATTTCCGTTCACAATTTCAAAATCATGTCAATTGATGCTCAAAATTAGTCACGGGTTGAACACTCTTGATATGCACGAATGAACATAAAACAAAAAAAAAAATTGAAGATAGAGTGACATCGGTGTAGTGCAAACCTCAATCAATTTTGGTTCATAAATTAAATTTGCGAGTTTATGGCGATAGATGAATGCTAACTCATATGCTTTCGCGTACTATATATCTGTGTTATTAATTGTGCATGTCATTCGTGAATAATCATTCCCTTTTCATAAGCAAAAGATGAATGTATCCATTTGAAAGTAGGCTAAGAGTGTTGTGACAAGTTGCTGATTTAGTGGGATTGACCCCTAGAGTGTTTTGACTCTACCTTGGGTTAGACATAAGTTTTTCATTACTTATCTTATTCACAATGAATCACTCTCTTTTTATATGTGAGACGAAAGTAGCCGTTTGGAATAAGCTAAGAGCATCATAGCTAGCTGTTGATTCGGTCGGATTGACCTTTTTTTGGCTACATTTAACTCCCTCATTTATCCAATTTTGGAGTCCATCCTAATTGATGTATCTGGTGGGGCTAGTGTTTAGACTCCAGTCTCCCTTGGATGCTAGGCTTAAGTTTTTCACTTTGATTCTTTTTGACTTGGACCCAATTGTGTTGGGCTTTTTATGTTTTGTTCAAATCGAGTTGAGTGGACAAAGTCTCCCATGTCAAACTTTTACTCACAATTGATGTAATGTAGAAAGAGTTTTATCATAAACTTAAGTGGTTTTATAATAGTTTTGATTTTCAAATTTCAAAACAATTAGAAACAAAAATTATATGTTTTTTTGAAAGTCGGTACACTTTTTATAACTTTTTAGACTTAAAGTCCAAACCCAAATTTTTTTTAGCTAAAAGGAAACTTCAGAGGAAAAGAACCGAAATACACCTAACATCATATTTACTATTGAAAAAAACTAGATAAGAAAAACGATTAATTTGAAAACTAAAATACCTAAATTTAAGAGTTTTCTTAT
>CM042191.1:24248405-24259109 GCA_023539305.1 Ilex asprella
ATTGACATTGGACATTGAACTATTAAAAATGAATTTTATTGCTAGTATATAAATTTCATAATAATCAAATCAACAACATTAACAAATATTTAGTGATAGTAGATGAAACAATAGAAAAAATGAGGAATATTAAACAAACCTGGATTTTTAGAATATTAAACAAATCGAGAATATGTTGAACGAAATCCCGAGTCAAGAATCAAAATTACCTCAACATCACATATGAAATAGTATCTGCATCAATATATCAAAGAAAATTGAATCAACAACCATAGAATTCACTCAAACATAACATTAGACTATTCTTTTTAAAGCTAGTATTCCATAGGTTAAATGAGGAGCTGGTTGGCCAAGATTAATAAGAATTAGTCTTGGGCATAAAAGGGAACAACCATATAGAAAGTAATGCATTATATCTACATGTAAATTGTATGAGAATCACTCTATATGTGAATCTTAAACCTAGCAAAAATTGCATATTCACATACACACTGTCGGTTTCACTTTGAATCAAGAACTTGCAGACATTTCATTGAAACACGGTAATGATTGAGTGAGAAAAATAATCCGTGAAGAAAAAAATTTGAGTCCAAGTGTAACACAGTATTTTGAGAGGCTTTCACTTGCTTTTAATGGCTAAAATTGATTTATTTGCTCAAACATGGGGGATAAAAGCTCATGAATTTACATGTTATAGTGTACAGAGAATAGACAATCCAAAAGAAGCATACAAAGACCCATTAATAAAAACTATACTGTGACAGGTTATACTGGTCCCTAAGTCCTGGAATAAGAGTGAGATGCCAAATCAAACCGAAAACATCAGGACAGCTATCCGATGATGTGATTGGTTAAGTAGAATTGTCGAATGATTTCCTTTCGAATAGCAACTGAAAAATATGTATCAAAAGCATTGAACAAATATATACCAAAGCACTGACAACATGATTTTGTCTTTGATTTCAAGGTGTGGCATGTGCAGAAGTAATACTGATGTATAAGAAGAATAAATATAGAGCTATGGACTATTTCTAGCTACTGTTGTATTAAGATAGTAAGATTATGAGGCTCCCCTGGAATCAATTATACTCCTGTTGAATTTTTAATTCATCTCAATACCTAATCAGTGGAAATTATTTAGTAACTTCTCCAATCCATTGGTCATCTACTCAAGAATGAGCAGACAACCTCTTCCAACCACAAAACCTTTAGTTCCACCATTTTGAATCAATGTGCCAAGTGGACCTCCATGACCAACAATCTAAATTGGAAACCTGGCTGTATTCTAGTATTATTCATGATGTAATCATGAAATTGAATCATTCAGAATTACAAACATTGAATAAGGCGAGCATAACTTTCTTAAGATTTAGTTTTCATATGCATATAATAGCTGATCCCATGGTTCATCAATATGCATAACATCATATAATGGCTGTCCCTTTGAATTTGGCTAATATAAGGAGATTGGAAAGGTGAGAGAGGAAAAAAAAGGGTGGCTATTTGGGTTAATTTACACTTACAGTAAATTCTCAATAAAAACACTTGAGATTTCATTGAAAAAGCTAAGACTCTCGATCAACAAATTCATTTTAAATGTATTTTTAAAGAATTAAAAATTCAACTTTTTCATACATACCCTTCTTTTTCTCTTTTCTTCCACACATTATATTCACATGGTTCCGTGTTCAAGAACCACATTCACACTCATTTTATCATCCCTTTAAGAATCCAAGGAAAGTATACTAAGAGATAACACTTGGCAAGAAAAAAAATAAAGCAAAGCTCACCAAATGTTAAAGCAAAAAATATAAAAAACAAAGCTCACTGACCAATTGTATGAATAATATGCTTGTAATATAAGCTCACCGATAGCATTCAAAAACTAATTAAACCATGTCATACAAAGATTGGTCCATACATAAATACACTACATATACGTATTAATTAATGTCCATATTTTCTCTGTGGTCATGAACAGTAACATAAACGTGCTAACCCATTGAAATTGGAACGAACCAATTTCAATGGGTTAGCACGCTTATGCTACTGAAGGAACGGGTATTGCCTTACATTTTTACACAGTACCTAGTGATGGACAACATGGGTCCATGCTTGAAGGCACTCTACAACACAAAAAGTCATTAAGTGAAAAATAGAACTCAAACAAACAACGAACAAAAAAAAAAAAAAACTAAAGGAAAAATTGAAATTAATAGTAGTTCTCATAAAATTTATTAAGGAAGTGATTTGAAAATATATAATTTACACATCAAAACCATTCGATCCAATAGGATCATCGGATCATCCCATAGATGTATTTTTTTCTTCATTATAAAGACGACACCCAAATTTTTTGTATAAAAATAGAACAAAATGGAAGTCTGCTTTTGAGATGAAAAAGAGGCATTTGCTATTGTGTATGTATAGGAAATAGATATAATGAAGAAAAAAAATGATCATGGAAGCTTTTGCAATGGTGGCCAGCCATCAATGAGATAAGAAAAACAGTAAAGCTTGGTATAAAATTAACTAAAAAAAGAAAAATTAACGCTTGTCCAAACCACCAATGTTTGTCTTGTAAATTGGTTGATAAATCTGCCAAGTGTGTGATTACCCAATAAGAAAGAAAACAAAAGAACGGAGAGGATTAAAAAAGGGGAGGCTATCTCCCATTTTCTCCACACACAGATACAGACACCCAAAACTCATCACTCACCAATTCCACAACTAAATCAACCGATTACCATATCACTCACCAATACCACTCAAACACATTTAAAACCAACTAATGTTTAGCCACTCTATAAGAACAATTTTGATCAGAAGATCGAAATTCACCATATCCCTGATGCAATTAACAATCCAAAATAAGCTGAAGTCGATTAACCTTCAAGTTATTCCCAACAGGTAAATGGAAAAATAGCTATATACCGGATATAATGGAAAAATATAGCAAAGTAATATGTGTATTTTCTTTGAAGCAAACAATCGAGTGCAGAATAATTCCTATGCACGGGCAATTACTAGAATAGTGTATTTTCTTTAAAAAATGTACTTTTATCCTATTAAATTTTTGAAAAATTTGGAGGCGGGTCCCCCTACATGGACTTGTTTGAACTTAAGTCCGTCAAGGAAACTTATTTGTTGTGAAGTCCATTTTTTGTCAATTTTATCATGCTATCCCTTCCCTTTAGAAGTTAAATAAAACTAAAAATTAAAAACTCCTAGATCTTAGGAATTTGACCAACATTACAGTATTTTCTCTCTCATATCTATCTATATCCTTATATAGGTTAAGAGTTTGACTAACTTAAATTTTTTTTCTCTCTTATCTATCTATATCCATATATAGGTTAGGTATATATATATATATATGAATGATACCAAAATACTGCGAGTGCGGAATTGCATTAAATGTGAAGATAACCGCAAGCTGTAGATATGAATGGAAATTGATATTTTCTTTATTGAAGAAAATGTTTTAATAAAACATACAAATTACAATACAAAATTAAAGATAATGATAGATACTTACAACACTAGAACTAGTGGTCTAGTAGAGAAGTGAGGTAATGGGTGAGCTTTTCTTTTGCATAATGAAGAAGGCTTTACAATATGAACAAGGTAGGGTGAAGTGTTTGTAAGCTTGTAATGGGAGTCTGAAACGACCTGCCTCCTCAGGAAGAAATGAAACCCTTATATAGAGGTAAGGGTTGCTGAGGGAATCTTTGTAATGATTTCTCTTTTGCTTTAACTTTGGAAAAAGTGTTTCTCCTTCCGCTTTCGGTGGAAAAGGTGGAGTAAATTACTTTTACACAAAGTGAATGCTGACTTAGTGGGACTAACGGGCCCGGCTTATATCTGGAGAATCTACTTTCGGTGGGAAAGCAGATGTGCATAATGACTGTCGGCTACTTTTACTGAAAGGGCCGAGTGATGTATTGTCTTTACATAGAATGAACAACTTTTCTTTCTTTAATGAGAAAGTAGTGATTGAAGCCATCATATGTAAAGATAGTAATCACGGGAGAGTGAGGTCATCACAACCTTCATATGGATCCTGGGCATTTTGGAGGACATCTAGGAGGTTTACTGAACCTTGTGATGATGTGGATGACTCACTATCGCTACTGGAGCCTTCAAGAAGTTTTAACAGTAATCCTGCCTTCTTCTTCTTGGAGGACTTTTTCTTGGACTTAGAGGAAGAATCCTTGATGAGGATTTCTTCTCCTTTTGCTTGACAACTGGAGGTTGTGCTGAAATCTGTGGCTTTTCTGAAGCCGTGAGAGGTGGTGCAACCATCTTGGCTAGGGTTGCTGGATGCAATGCTTGAGGGACCACTACTGGGGTCGGTATCCTTATAGGGAAGTCTTTTTTGACCATATCAATGACTTCCTGTTCCTGGAACCTGGGCCACCATTTGGCATAGAATTGCCTAACTAGGTTAAACCCTGCAAATTCCCAACCCCATTTGAGGATCCAGGGAACTCTGTACCTGCAGACAAACATTAGTAAATAGGGAAACTGACTCTCGTGTTTACTAAGAAGGTAAATAGACGAGAAGACGTTAACTTGATCTTGAAGATCAACAGGAAATATTCCAGTAATGGGGCCGTGCATATACCACCATTGTGCGAACCAGGCAGGATCCTGACTCTTGAAACCTTTATCGAATCTTAGGAACTAGGAATGAGAGTAATCCTCATTCTGGTGGAGTAAGACCTTAAACCATGCTTCTTTGTAGTCATAGTAATTAAAAGGTCTAGAGTGAAATGGTAACTCTCGGAGCAAAGAAGGGTGAGAGCCCCAGTCAGAAATAGAAATTATATTAGAAATATGCAATGATTGATAAATGACCTTGTTCGGGTTATTTTTATCATAAATTGGCTTGGTAACAATGGATTTGGTATAAAACAGGATAGCTTGATAAAATGTATGGGTTTTTTCAAGATCTGATGGGATAAAGGTCCATCCTGTAGGTAAGTAGAATTGGGCCAACACTTGTGGGTTGGTGATGTTGGTATAAGGAGGTTCAATGGCACATACATTCTGTGTATATGCATTGAGGTAATCGGCTTTTGGGCCTTGATGGGCTTCTTGAATATGGTGAGGAATATACGGGTTGACCATTTGCCTAGTGAGCGGTTTTTGGGCCATTTGTGTGAAAGTGGCTGGGTTAACTTAGGTAGTCAGCAAGGCTACTGACCTGGTGACTAATGCTGAATGGTCTACTGGCCTCATTGGATTTGGGTTTCCCAAGACTTGGTATATATTGGATACAGAGGTTTGGGGTGCATTGGTCAGTTGGGCTGACAATGGGCTTGGGTAAGGAGCTGGTAATGCTAGTGGCAAATCAGCTTCTAGTTTTGCCTTTTATGAGGCAAAAATAGAACTCATTTTTTGTTTATCCTTCTTTCCCCCCGAGTTTTTAGAGGAGGTTCCGGATTGACTTTTTCTGTCCGTCATGAGGTTCCTGCAGAAATTCACTGGTTAGAAAATCAGAGATGCAGTTATTACTACCTTTGATAAATTCAATATCAAAATCGAAAATACTTAAAATAGATTGCCATCTGGCAAAAATTTGCTTACTAGCAATGTTTTGTACATATTTTTTTTCAAAACATGTTTTGCTGATTTACAGTTAACACAAATTAAAAATTTTTGATTTAATATATTATCCTGGAATTTTGATACGCACAGGACAATAGATATATTTTTTTTAATTGTACTATAATTTGCTTGTGCTTTGCTCCAAATTCTAGAGTGGAATTAGACAATTTGTTCAGGAGAGTTAGGAGACTCTTTCTGAAGGAGGATACCACCTTAGCCAACATCGGAGGCATCAGTTTGAATGATTTTGAAGGAATCAACTGAAGGAATACCAAGTCAAGGTAAAGTTTTAATGAACTGCTTGACCTTCTGAACAATAGATGTATGAACAGATGTCCAAGGAGAAGGATTTCCTTTGAGTCTGTCATACAGAGGTTTAACGGTTTTCCTAAGATCTTGATAAAAGTCAGAAACATAGTTTAGGGAACCTAAGAACCTTTGAAGTTGAGTTTTGTCAAGGATTTCATCAGGGAACTTATCTGCAAATTGGATAGATTTGATGATGGGAACAATAGTGGACTATTGAATATTATACCCTAAAAACCTTACTGAGGTTTGGAACAGCTTAATCTTAGGTGCAGAGATGACTAAACCATTTTGTTTAACTATCTATACGAAAGCATTGAGATGTTTTCAGTGTTCTTCCATTGATCTGGAGAAGATGAGAATATCATCTACATAGACAATAGAAAAATGACTAATACAATTAAAAATTTCATTCATTATGTTTTAGAATTCACTTGGAGCATTTTTTAATCCAAATGCCATGACATTCCATTCATAATGGCCAAAAGGGGTGGTAAATGCAGTCTTGTACCTATCTTTTGGATAGATTTGTATTTGCCAATAACCGCTTTTGAGATCAAATTTTAAAAATACAACAGACTTACTGAGTCTTTTAATTAAATCCTGTTTATTTGGAATTGGATACCTAATACATTCTAAAACAGCATTTAACGATTTATAATTAATTACTAGCCTTGGAACTCCTCTTTCTAATTCTGCATTTTTGATGACATAGAAAGCTGGACAGGACCAATATGATTTGCTTTTTCTGATGATACCATTTTCGAGTAACTGGAAAATCTCTTTTTTGTAGATTTCCATCACTTCATGGTTCATCTGAATTGGTCTGGATTTAGTGGGGATATTTGTCTCATTAAATCCTCTGATGTATGGAAGTTTTACCATGTGCTTCTTCCTATGCCAGAATGCTGTAGGAAGAGTAGAACATACTTCTGCTTCTAATTTTTCTTTAAATCTTTCAATCTTTTGTATTAAGATTGGATTGATTAATTGTTCATTAATCCTAAGGTGATTTATTTCTTGTTGGAGAAATTTCACTTGATTAGTTTTTCTGTTAATTAAATTAAGGGACTGTGTGACTGAATAGTCGTTTAGTTGTCTTAATTGTTTTTCTTCAGGTTTGGTTACAAAATTAAAAACTACAGTTTGGCCAAAGGGCTTGGTTGTTATGCCATTTGTATCTATTGTGAATGGATACAAAAGATATATGAATGGCAAACCAAGAATGATGGGATCAGTCATATTACTGACAAGAAGGAAAGATGTTTTGAAACATACCTTATCTTGACAGATATGCACATTTGGCAATTTGTATTAAACTTTCATTTCACTACCATTAGCTGAACTAAGTCTTTTCAAAGTTTTTTCATAAAATATTGTGGGAATTACTCCTTCATGTATGCAATTAACATCTGCACCTGTGTTTATAAGGGCAGTGGTTTCTAATTCAAAATTATTATTAACTATAATTTTAACATTAGTATGCCATTTTTGGACACTTATTTTATTAATCAAATTAATCCTATTTTCTTCACTAGTTTGTGAGCATCCACTATGAGGTGGCAGGTTTGTTAAACTAGAGTTTTCCACTAGAGAGGTGGAGGTTACGGGTATCCCCTGGGAACATGCTCTGTTGCCAAATGGATTAATTAAATTTTCAGGTTCAGATTGATTGTCAGGATCTTCAGGATCTGAGTCCTTTGATTTTTGGGATTGTAAAAGACTTAAAGCTTCTGCAAATTTTTTGTCTTGAGCCTTTAAATGTTTTATTTCTGTTTTTAGTTTATTAACTTCACATTGGAGATCTTGTAAGGTAATTTCTTTTTTTTTCTCCTTACTAAATCGTGCCATTGTTTTGTTAAGACTAATCAACTGTTTTTCAGGAACAAGTTGTTTTGTGTCTTTTTTAAAAAACAAATTCTAAGTTGTTTAACATATTTATCCTTAAGATCTGAGTCTTCTATCTTGGAGATTAGATCAATTAGGATATGTTCTTCAGTTTGTTTGGTAATTACCCTAATCTTTTTCAGACAACTATAACCAATTAATGTTAGGTTCACTAGGGTGATCAGAGGCTGATTGGTAGTCTGAAGAATCATCAGGGTTGTTCAAGCTATCTGAATCTTCTCCTGAGGAACTAGGGTTGTTTATCCTGAATATTTTTAGAATTTCTTCTTCTTCTTCATGAGCTAGACCTAGTCTTTTAACTTGTTTTTTAACCGGACAGTTAGGACTAATGTGGCCTATTTTTCCGCAGTTAAAACATTTAATATCATCTTGGGCTTTACCTTTTCTCTTTCCTGATGATCTTTTCTTATAAGTTTTATCCTTATAAGATTTTCTAGGCTTCCTATGGGGACGACTAGAAGATTCAGGTTTTTTGTGGAATGGCCTCTTACTACGTCTTTGGTAAGATTTATTTTTAGAATAAGGCTTGTGTGATTTGTGCTTTCTGGTATGTGATGGTGCTATGGGCTGAAGACCATATTGTTCACAAAAATCACCTAATTCATACTTAGCCTTTTTCTTTTCATCTTTTAAGGACTTACTAATCCTCATATCAATACACCATTTCATTCCTATATTTTGGACGGTGCTAATGAGTTCTCCATAAGCCAAATAATCATATTCAATTATTCTAGTGTCTTTGCTAAGGGCTTCTCTAACCTTATGGGCGAAGAGACTCGGTAAGCCATTAACAAATTTTTCCTTCCAGAATGCTTTTTGGCAATCTGTTCGGACCATAACTCTAGAGACGAATACATCTTTGTACCATCTAAAATCACTAATTGTTGGGCACCTAAGATTGGTGAGCTGGTCACGGATCCTAGCTGCAATATTACTGGGTGTGCCAACAAAATATTTTATTATAGTGTAGATGAGGGTATTAAGGCCATTAGGAGTGGCTTTATTATGTCTTTCATCATAGATTGGGATCCCTTAATCATCTCTTAAAACATCATTAATAATTTCGTCTTGTTGTTCCTGGGTAAGATAATTATCCCACCAATGTCTAAGTATACCTGTAAAACCTGAGACAACTAGTTTGACAATTTCAGGTTCAGGGGTGTCATGGTTGGTGACATAACTATTTACAACCATGGACATACGTCTAATTTTATTAAGGATTTCCTGTTCACTTAACCCATCTATGTTCTATTCATAGAGTTTGTTAGATTGAACAGAAAATTGGTTTAAAATATTTTTTTCTTCATATTGAAGATCAGGTGGTGTTGGTCTAGAATACCAGTTCTCTGTGAAACTAGTAGGGACCGAAATTAGCTTATTAACTTGTGAAATAGGTTTAGAGAAATTAAGTTGGTTGATATTCTGATCAGCAAACTGTTGTTCCAATTTCCTAATTTTAGAATCAGTATCAGAATCAGATGAGCTTTCTGAGCTATCATATCCTGAACTATCAGAGGTTCTATTGATGACTGTGATGGACAAACCTTGTCTTTCTATCCTTTGAAGCAGTGCATCAATTTGTTGTGCTATCTGTTTATCTTTTAAACCCAAATTTGTCCTATCTGTTGGCAGGTTGATTAAGGGTTTTTCAAGTTTCTTAACAGATGGTTTCACTTCATCAATTTTGGTTTCAATTTTATCTAACTGTTTACCTATGGTGATTAGGCTTTGGTTAGTAAAATTGTTTTGTTCCAAAATCATTTTTTCCATTTTTACTAAATTATTTTGTTCTGGTGTGCTCTTATCAAATTCGCTTATGGGAATCTTAAAGGGTGAGGCTGTAACATTTTTGTTCATGTAATTAAAGGTAATGATCTCTACTAGAGGATGGCTGGAGGAGACAGTGACATTTTCTGTCTTCCAATTGTACTTAGTTAATACCTTTACTTCTTTGTGGAAGTTGTCTAAGTAGTTAGCTAAGGCAATTTCAGACTCCAGTTTGTACATTAGTTTAATCCAATTATGTTGGATTTCTTTTTGTTTTTTACTACTTAAAGCTTCAAATCCTAGTCTTTGGGATTCGAATTTCCTAGATTTGAATTGTTTTTTTAATTTGTAAATGTCAGGCATAAAGAATCCTTTTTCCCTAGTGATGGTGCATAGGTGATGACTAATTGGGGCTTCACCTATATTTCCTTGAAAATCAGTAGGGGTAGGAGAAGAAGATGGTGTAAATTCATTTTTTTTCTGTTTCTTTGAATTCTGTATATCTAGACTGCATAGGTACACTTATGGGAGTGTATGTAGGTTTGCTAATGGGGGAGGATGAACTAGCTATTCCTTTTAATTTAAATCTTCTTTCTAGTTCTTCTGATATTTCTTTATCTCTTTTGAAGATACTAGAACATACATCAGACTTTCTTCCCTCATTAATTACTAAAGGTGGATTAAATCTGCTTGATCTACTGGATCTTGCAGAATCAAAAGAGATCCTTACTCTTCCGTCAGGCATTTGTTGAACAGTATCCAGAATATTAGAGGTAGTTTCCTCTTCTGTGGTATAGTTTTCATTTTCAACTATCCATGATTCTGGTAATTGGACATCTTTCCACTCAAGACTTTTAGGGACTTGAATGTTGGAATTACTGGTACTAGGTAACATAAGAATAGTGCTTTCTTTTGGACTTTTCTTCAATGCATGAACATTCATATTAGTGGTCTTGCACTTATAACAAATCCTATAGATAAGAACTATTGATTCAATTTCCTTGTCCATCTTTGTGATGTCTCCGGATAATTTTATTCCTAAGGTCAGGGCTTTAGGAGTACCTTTACATCCTAAACTTAGGGAAAAATTAGGATAACAATTAAAATAAA
>CM042191.1:24269149-24290043 GCA_023539305.1 Ilex asprella
AGAGAGGATAGCCAAGCCCACTATCGATTATTTACCATAACTCATAGATAGCATTAATGCTCATAGATAATACTACGGAAGCAACCTAAGAAGGAAAATGCAACGAGTACATTCATTATGCAGAGAACTCGATCTTGGCACCAGCAATGGTCACATCATCGCCTCCAAACTTGGGCACCAAAGTGACCAGCACAGCATCATCATCTTCAGCTTCCAAGTCCTCCAATAGCTCACTCAGTCCCAACCTCAGGCAAGTATTGATCTTCATGTTACCGCCACCCTCATGTTTATGAGGCAAGTTCGCAAAACTTCCGGCGTACTCCGTTTTGTCCAGTCCAATCCCAGTCTCATCTTCATCGTTCACAAACACATCAAACTTCACATACTTGTCGCTATCCAACTCAATCCCTTCTATCACCAGTATCTCCTCTTGTTCTTCCTTCTCCTCGGAGCTTCTTGATTTCTTCGACCTCTTGACCAGAAACTTTATTGTTTTGTCAAGGGTTGCAGGGAAGGCACTAAGAGTGGCGGGTTCAACAGTTTTCGCCACTTTGGACTTCTTCACTCTCGGCACTGGCTTGTTCTTCAGCCATGGATTAGGCATAGGTTGATAAACGTAGCCGAGCTTGGTGTTCTCACAGCAATCTTTGACCTTAACCCTCACAGGCTGAGCTTCTTCATCGTAGAAGAGGAACGAAGAGTTTAACCAATCTGGATCTGTGAAATCAGTGCGATGTTTACCTCCTAAAGTCCTCCATAGAGTCCACATTCGATCAACGTTGGCATGGTGGCAGTAGAACATAGTGTCTCGACCAGCTGAGTAGAAGTTTCCCATATCCTCCCCATTTCTCCGATTTGGGTCACCAACCCACCTGTGCACTGGAATGTGAGGAGTTGTTTCGATGGACCCTGCTCCGGGATCGGGCTTATATCCGGCACTGTAAGGGCTTCCAAGAAAGAGCAGAGGAGTGGTGCTATTAGTGATCATTTGCCTGTACATTATTGTCAGATTATTGATCACTTTCTGCAGATCAGTTGTATCAGGCTTATCCTCGCCGTTGTAACCCAGATCGATAATGTTCGGTGGCAAGTGACCGGCGCTGCGATATTGGTCATACAGGGATGAGTTCGGATCAACGAGCATGGCTGGCATTGTCATGCCGGCGGGATTGTCCCAGTTCCAAAACGGCAAAGCGAAAGTCGGATCTCCGATCAATTTTCCGAGGATTTTCTCGTAGAAGTACAAGTACCATCTGTGAAAGGGAAAGAAAAGCCATGAGTTGTGAACTTGAAGCTTAAGGTCTGGAAAACCTACTTGTTCATAGGCACCATTGCAATAAGCGCAATGGACATTTGCTTGCTGTATGAAGTTCCGTGGGTCGTCCTCTGGAAGAGCCTTCATGAGTTCAATGGCTTTGGAAAACTTTGCTATATATTCTTTGCTCACTAAGTGAGCAGCTGGTCTCACACGCATGGGTTGAGACCTAGGAAGCTTATAGTCAACAACGTTCGTCGCCGTTGGGGGGCAACAGGTATTGTTTGTTAGAACTGCCTCTTTCGGCAAGCTGGTCGGAGGGCCACATTTTGTAATTTCCGGTGCCTGCACCGGAGCAGCCATAGCTAATGGATCAGAGACTAGATTGACGGCACCATAAATCCCTCCCAGTCCAAGTAGCACATTCCTCCTATCAAACTTCCCTTGAAAAGTTTCTCCATTGTTAGTGTTTTGGTCACCATCTTTGGTTTTACATGAGACTTCAAACTGATGGTAACGTTTTCCAGTGATGCGAGATTTTGATGGCTTAGCAAACAAAGGCCAAGAAGAAAAGGTGAATGAGGAGGAGGAGGAATAGTAGGCGGTGGTGATGGTGGTTAGGGGAAGAGAAGCCATGGTGTTGTATTTGTGTGTCACCATGAAGCAACTGGACTATGGTTATATAGTGAATTAGAGAACTCCCGTGACCCATTGAAATTTTTTTGGGTGAGTTATACACACCAAAGTGTTGTGTGCAGCCAATAAAGAGCTGGCACAACACTAGTTTGTGAGAGGTATTAATTGATTTTTAAAAAAAATATATATATGACAAAGTGATATAGTTATGCATTAAACTTGAGGGTAGATTAAATAATAAAAGGAATGATGTGCAAATTCAACAGACGTCTTGAATTTGAATTTGAATTTGAATTTTGGCAATTTCTTAAGACTAAACTATGAGAGATAAATTCTTCATGAATACTCTAGTCCCAATGCGAATGACTTATTTTTGACTAGACTGGCATGAAAATTAGTTGAAATATACTCATAAATTGGTGCAAACATTCCTGCCCATTGAATTAAAAAAATAAGAGTTATACTGTAAGAACTTACAATATTTTATTGTACATCACCACCTAACACTGATATACATACTGATGGTGTAAATTTATATGGATGAACAGAAGATATGGATTATGCTTGACAACTTGGGCTTGAGCTACAAGGCTCGTGGGGATTATGACATGGTGTTTGAGGGATTGGAATGATTAGGGGATTTGCATAGTAAAAGTATAGTGGTTCACCGGCTGGGGAGTTCGGCTAGTCTACTCTTTAATGGAGGCTCTTGCTTCCATGACTCATATTACTCTCCAAAAATGTTTTACAAGATGCTTTCTGATACAAAGAGAGTCCTCTTTGCCTCAATGGAGGCACCATGCAATATTTATAGTGCAATTCCTATTTCTAGGGAATACCCAACGAGATCTTTGCCCGTCACTCATGAGATTCTCCTCGATATTTTGGGAGAAGATCTTGTTTGGTTGAGAGTTTTAAGCCTTGATTCTAGCTTTTACATTTCATCCCTTCCATTTTGGGAACTCACGTTGTCTATCCAGCTGTCCCTGCATTATTCCCGGCATTATCAGCTTGGACGAAGCTGAGCTCTGGTTCTCCGAGCTCTATCGTCTAGGCTGACCTCCCGACCTGATCTGGGGGTCCGAGCTGATTCTTGGATTTATTTTTGGTATCATCAGTTACCCCCAGCCCTTGGGTCAGGCGAGCATGGGCTGAGCTGTTTTAGATCTAGCTAGACAAGCACGTGGCTGATCTTAGCTTGCACGTGTGTCATGCCTTCTAGCGGTTTCTGACAATCATGACTTTCTCGATTCCCGCGCACATTTCAACTCCTGTTCCTTAAGCTTTAAATGCTCAAAATGGCTATTAGAATCATCTCCCTTCTGTTCGCCTTCTTCCTTTGTCCTGCGATTTCTCCTCTCCTTTACAATATCAAATTCCCTTATGACAGTGTAATTTCTGATTTCCCTCCTGAAGTTTAAACCTTCTGCGCTTGGTCCGAGAGTTAGCAGTGCTCACCTCCTTCAATTTGGCTCTGGGCTTTTGTTCGTTGTTCTCTCCTAGCTAGGTACGCCCTCTTGCTCTTTTTCGTCTCTTCTCGTTCTGGATCCTTCGAATTCGAGGTAGCTGTTGTGTTTCTGGGCTTATCAGTTCTTTTATTTTTGGAACCGTGACATCTGTTTATCTCCTCTTCCCCACTTCGTAGACTGGGGCTCGGTCGTGAGAGTCCTTGGTGTTGGTAGTTTTTGTGCTATCCCCACAGTTATTAGGGAGTGATTGACCAATGTCCCTCTTCTTTATCGCTCTTTTGACATTCCTCTTTCTTGCCCAGCCATGTCTGCCTCTCCTAGAGCCACGCGCTCCTCCGTCTCTCTTTTAGGAAGTCGGTTTGCAGAGGAGGAGACTGACTTAGGTGAAGTGGGTGATGAAATTGACAATTTTTTTGGTGTCGATGCTGTAGACGCAAAGGTGGGCACTGAGGGGCTCTCTTCATCGTCTTCTACTATGCCCCCTAAACCTAATAAAGGCAAAGGTAAAGCTAGTGAGGTTGGAGTCTCCAATGACACATCATACCTAGGAGCTGCCTTTAGACATGCTGAGCTTGTAGGCCCTAACAAAGTCCAACCTTTCTTTATCAAAGTTATTAGTGCTCGTTACGGGTTTCCTACTGGCGTCCAACCCTGGTGCCCGGGCATATCTACCCCTTATGTTGCTCAAGTTCATAAGGGGGTCTTCTTCTTTGAGGCCACTTTTGAGAATGACTTGCGGTTCCCTCTATATCCCTTCATTAAGAGCGTCTTGCAGCATTTTAACGTCTGCCCCTCTCAGCTCTCTCCCAACTTTTGGGGTGTTTTGGTCGGCCTTCTGGTCTTTTTTAAGGATCAAGGCCTCAGGGTTCCCATCATCCCCTTGTTTTTAGATCTTTTCAATGTCAAGTTGGCCTCCTCTGAAGGCTTCTTGTATATTTCCAAGCGAGCCAATGCCAAGCAAATCATTTCTAATCTTCCATCTTCCCATAAACACTGGAAAGAGCATTTCTTCCTTGTCGGGGGCACCGATTGGGAGTACAACCTTGCTGATAAGACGGATACTCTCGGTATCCCTAGGGCTTGGACTCGTCTAGAGAATTTGGGTGAGTTCTCGCTTGAGTGGGTCAGGTCTAGCTTTGATAACCATGACTTTCTAATTCTGCTCTACTCACTTTGTTTCTAGGCGTTCGACTTGATCTTAGTGCTGAGGATGAGGTGGTGAAGTTAAAGCTGTCGGAGTGCGGCCCAAGAAGATATCTTGAGCTTATTCAGCCCTGGGTTCTGGTAGAGAAAGGATGTAGTCTTCCTGGAGATCAGGTAGAAGCCCCTCCTCCTCTTTCCATTGTCGGTCCTGACAAAATAGCAGGTAATCCCCTTTTTCAATTGATTCTTACGCCTATCTTCTCTGTTCTTCTATTAACTGAGCTAACCCTTCTTAGGTTATGCAGGGTCTTCTACTATGAGGTCCACCACTGAGGAGCTCCAGGCTAAGGTTGACTTGTTAAGGAGGAGTGGAAAAGGCGCCGAACGGAAGGCTCAGGTCAGCTATGGAAGCGGTCCCGTTACCCGGGCTAAAATTCCTAAGTCGGAGGAGCCTTCTTCCTATGCAACGACTTAAAAACATGTTCCTCCATCCAGCACTCCTGAAGTTGTAACAACTTTCCCTCCCCCAGAGGCTCAACCTTCCTCCGTACCTGCCCCCAGGGAGGATCGGGCTTCTCCCTCATCGTCGGAGGTTGAGAGGGCTCTAGGAGTGTTTCCCTAGTTTCAATCCATCTTGGTGACATATAGTTCTTCCGGAAAGACTATTGAGCCACCTCAGATAGGGATTAGGATTGAGAGGGCAAAGCAGCCTGAGGCAAAGGGGGGTGAGGATTCTTTCTTTGAGAATACGGAACTCGCTGCAGGGGCTGTGTGCTCGATTTTTCCTGATTCCGATATCCAACGGGCTGCCTCTATGCATATTGAGGAGTCCATCTCGTCGGCTCTTCAGGGAGCAGCTACTGTAACTCTTAGCTCCTTAGTACGCCTTTTTAATATTACGGCAAAGCTCCATGTGACTCTCTTAATTCCCTTTGTGTTTTCAGATGGCTATCCATGTGAAGGGCTTGCTGATGAGGATTCGATCTTATGAACTTTCCCCTAAAGCTCTGAAAGTTTAAGAGATCAAGGTTGCAGAGTTGTCTCTCGAAAACGAGGATCTTAAGGCTCAAGTGCAAGGCCTTAACGAGCAGATACGGGGTCTTAATGAGCTTGTGGAGAAACAAACCTCTGACCTCAAAGATTCTCTAACGGCCAAGGGCAGAGCTGAGGATGAAGAGAAGAAAGCGCGTGATGAGCTTAGGTTAGCTAAGGAAGAGTTGGAGCTCAAGACTGAGGCCTGGACAAAGGTCAGTCAGGAAGCCTCTAACACCAAGAGCTCCCTGGAGCAGGCAAAGGAGGACTATCTCACCCTCAATGAGGTGAATGACAAACTTTGTGAAGACTTAGAGGGTCAGAAGACCTTGATCCAACAGAGGGACCGCGAAATCGCCGACCTGAAGGATGAAGCCACCACCTTATGGGCCTCTGGATGGCTAGCCTTTCAGTGCAAAGCTTCAAAGGCCTTTCCGAATTTGGTCTTTGACTTTGCTATCCCCACTGAGGAGGAACTGAAGGGATCTGAGTCTGACAGCGAGGGAGACTCCATGTCCTTTTCCACTGAATGCTCAACCCATGAGGTTCCTGCAATTGCTTTCTCTGCTGATCTCGTGACTAAAACCCTTGCCCAAGATTCACCACAGGATAGGGTAGAGGCTCCAAGTGTTAGTGTTCCCGAAGGTTCCATTCCTCTGGGTTTTGGATCATTACCTACTGAGCTGCCGAGCTTCTCCTCTGCTAATGAGATTAAGTCTGTCCAGCCTCAGGATCTCTCATCAGAAAGTTAGTATATTTTATCATATATATATATATATTTTGACTCGTACTTTTTGTACTCTTAATTTCATGATATTGAGATGTAACTCGTATGTTGTATAGCCTTTCCCTACTGCCCCTCTTGTTTTGAGGAGCATCTTAGTCATTCTTGGAACAAAATTATTGAAATCTGCCTGCTTGGTAGAATGCGAACAGCTGCACAGCATTTAATTCAGCGGCTTTCCAAAACTGCGTTTGTCATTATTAATTAGGGAACCCAAAGAGCAGCCGACTCTGTATTTTCCTCCGCTTTTGGTTCTTTGAATCTTGCGGTTGTCTTTTTAAGTTCTTCAACTTTCTTAGGCTTCGTTCTCCTCACCATCATTCTTGAAGATTCTTATCTCTGAGTTCCTTTTTCGCTCTTCTTTTTTGGGCTATCTTCCCATTCTTTTGCAGATTCTAATGGCTGTTCCCTCTTCGTTTCTCTTTGAAGACCGTTCATCTTTCGGTTTAGACTGGCAATTTCAGTCTCGTTTCTTGGTTCCTTCTTCTCTTTCTTATTCTGATCTGGAAGGGATCAAGAAACGATTCTTTCGAGTACTGGAACTGCCTCTCCGAGTTCCTACTCCAGATGAACCTCCTAACTATCTTCCCCGTGGTGAAGTTTGCTTTTTCGAAGGCGCCTTTGATATGGGCCTTCGTCTTCCTATTCATCCTTCTGTGGGGTGTATTCTAGCGTACTACGGTTTGCCCCCTCTCGTTTATCTCCTCGAGGATGGGCTGTGTTGATTAGCTTCTCTTTGTTCTGGCGCCTCCAGGGCAATGACCAGTTTTCCACCACTGCCGAGTTTCTGTATTTTCATGATCTAGAAGAAGATGATGTCCCATGTTTTAGCTGCTTCCGTTGGAGACGTTTCTCTGAGCCCCGGCTGGTGCTTAAATTTCCTTCCCCATCTCAAAGGTGGCTCAGTCATTTTTTCTTTGTCTTTGGGGAGTCTTGGAGGTCTGTTGAGAATCGTCGATGAGGAAAAAGAGTTTCGTGCTCTTGGAGGAAATTTGATCACATAAATAAGGGTATAGACAATATTCTTGATTATTTCTTTCTTTCAATGCTATGTTCTGACCTTTGCTTTATTGTGTAGCCGCCCCTAACCCAGATTTGCCGAAGGCTATAAGAATTGAGCAAGTGAAGCGGTTCATCCCTATGACCTTCTCAGAATTGATGATGTCTGGCAACCTTTTCCTGTTTAGTGCGGTGGCAGCTTCTATCGACTTTCACTTCGACTGCAGTTCGCCCGATTTGTCTCCCTCTGAGTCGGAGGAGGATGAAGGAGTTGAACCGTCCTAAAAAAGGTGAAGCAGTGCGAATCTCCTTCATCCTCTGATTATTCTCTTGGCGTAGTTTTGCTTTCTTCTGCTGGGGCCAAACTTCTCAACTCACTTTCGAAGGTCGAGAATGAGAGGGACGAGTTGAGGGAAGAGAATGTCCGTCTGAAGGAGGAGTTGGAAGTGTTGAAGGAACGTTTGGGGGGGAACTAGGAACTTCAGAATTCTTCTTTGTGCAACTTCATTTTGATTGTGGTTTTTGTTTTTAGATGTAATTCAAACAACTTTTCTTTTCGTTGTTTTTCTGATGTATTCTAGATACTTCATGGCATGCTTATTTTGAACCGCTTCTTTAACTTTCTGATCTGAATAGTTAACTTTGTTTCCCAAGGCCTGGGGCCTCCACTGGGATCTGCATAATTTGCCTCTTTTCCAAGAGCTGTGTGGCCCTTTGAATTGCTAAGTCTTTCCGATGTGTTGTTCATGGTTATTTGTAGAACTTTCCTTTATTCTTATGAACTGGATAGTTCGTCACGACCTGCTGAGCTCATCTTTGTTTTTTACTAACTGAATAATTCGTCGTGAACTACAGAGCTCTTTATTTTTTACGAACTAATAGTTCGTCTTGAGCTACGGAGCTCCTCATTTTCGCGAACTGAATAGTTCGTCGTGAGCTACATAGCTCTTTATTTTTACGAACTAATAGTTCGTCTTGAGCTACGGAGCTCCTCATTTTTACGAACTGAATAGTTTGTCGTGAGCTACGTAGTTCTTTATTTTTACGAATTGAATAGTTCATCTTGAACTGCGGAGCTCTTCATTTTTACGAACTGAATAGTTCGTCTTGAACTGCGGAGCTCTTCATTTTTACGAACTGAATAGTTCGTCGTGAGCTACGGAGCTCTTTTATTTTTACGAATTGAATAATTTGTCTTAAGCTGCGGAGCTCTCCATTTTTACGAACTGAATAGTTCGTTTTGAGCTGCGGAGCTCTTCATTTTTACGAACTGAATAGTTCGTCTTGAGTTACGGGGCTCCTCATTTTTACGAACTGAATAGTTCGTCTTGAGCTGCAGAGCTCTTCATTCTACGAACTGAATAGTTCGTCGTGAACTACGGAGCTCCTCATTTTTAAGAACTGAATAGTTCGTCGTGAGCTGCGTAGCTCTTTTTGTTCGGGGCTAAACTGATTGTCAAAAAATCGAATATTTTATTTGACAAATTAATTTGTTACAAAAGAGACTTACTGAATTTTTTTTTTAATGTGCTCTGCGTTCCATGAGTGGGGCAGGATTTTTCCATCCTCCGTTTGCAACTCGTAGTTCCCAGGCCTGACCACCCTTGATATAACATAGGGTCCTTTCCATTTAGGTCCTAACTTCCCATGAGTTGGGTCCTTTCTCGCAAGCAGGAGTTTCCTGAGCACTAAGTCCCCAATTTTAAAGTTTTTGTGTCTGACTTTCCTATCATAATACCTTGCTATTTTCCTCAAGTAATCCCGGATATGTCGCAGGACCTCATCCCTTTTTTAGTCCAACAGGTCCAGGTTCACTAGAAGTGATTCATCATTCCCTTCCGTATCTACAAACTCCGTTCTAGGTGACAAGAGCCCTACCTCAACTGGTGCTACTACTTCTATATCGAAGGCTAGAGCAAACGGGGTTTCTTGGGTTACCAATCTAGCTATGGTCCTGTACGCCCATAGGACTTCATGGAGGTACTCCAACCATTTGCCCTTCAAGTCTGTCAACTAGGTCTTCAAAGCTGTTTTTATGGTTCTGATGGTGACTTCTGCTTGTCTGTTAGACTAAGGATGAGCCGGAGCAGAGAAATAATTCTTTATCCTGAGCTCGGCACAGAAATTTTTAAACTTTGGGTTGTCGAATTGTTTTTCGTTATTGGATACAATGGCTCTTGGAACACCGAACCTGTAAACTATTAATTTTCAGACGAAGTTCTGCACCTTTTGCTCGGTGATTGTTGCCAATGGTTCGACCTCCGCCCACTTGGTGAAATAATCTACCCCCAGTATGACAAATTTGGATTGCCCCACACCCATGGGGAGGGGCCCAAGTATATCCAAACCCCATTGCTGGAACGACCAAGGGCTCATCACCGATGTCAGTAACTCAGGCGGTCTGTGAGAGATATTAGCATTCTCTTGGAAGCTCTTACATTTTTTAACCATGTCTGTGGCATCTTTGAGCATGATGGACTAATAGTATCCCTGCCTTAGTGCCTTTCCTGCCAAGGTCCAAGCTCCAATGTGATTACCGCAAATGCCCTCATGAACTTCTCTGAGTATGTAGTTAGCATCTTCATCCCCCATGCATTTAAGGAGGGGTGTTGAGAAATCACGTTTGTACAATTTTTCCTGTAAGATGGAAAATCTAGCTGACCTGGTTCTTAGTTTAGCAGCTTCCTTGGGATCTTCTGGCAAGGCTCCGTTTTGTAGGTATCCCATGATGGGATCCATCCAGCTTGGCTGAGCTAAGATCGGCAACACTTCTCTTCCCTCCGTTGTGATCGTAGATTCTGCCAAGTACTCTACTGGTATCAGCCTATCCAAGTTCTCCTACAAGGTGGTGGCCAGCCTTGCCAAAGCATCTGCTCTCGAATTTTTTGACATGGGGACGTGTCTGATCTTAACTTGCACAAACTTCTTGATTAATTCTTGTACTTTTCTGAGGTATAGGACCATCTTCTCGCCCCTAGCTTCATAAGACTCATCTATCTGTTTTACCACCAGTTGAGAGTCACTGCAGACCTCTAACTGTTCTGCCTCCATAGAGTGAGCGAGATTGAGTCCGGCAATAACAGCTTCATACTCGGCCTCATTGTTTGAAGCTTTAAACCCAAATCTAAGCGCGTATTCAACATCTATCCGATCTGGGGAGGCCAAAATTAAACCTGCACCACTCCCTTGAACGTTAGCAGCTCCGTCTACTGAAAGTTTCCAAACTGGGAGGTCATGTACTAGCTGCATCGCTTCTTTGGGTGTAGTTGTCGTGAATTCTACAATGAAATCTGCCAAAATCTGCCCCTTGATGGCTGTTCTTGGCTTGTATCTTATATCGAATTCGCTGAGCTCGATGGCCCACTTGACAAGTCTCTCAGAAGACTCCGGTTTGTGCAGCACCTGCTTCATTGGCTGTTCTATCGGGACTTCTATAGTATGAGCTTGGAAGTACGGTCTGAGCCTCCTGGCTGTTGTTACCAAAGCTAGAATAAGTTTCTCCATTTTTGGATATCTCTCCTCTGCCCCCCCTCAGAGCTCTGCTTCAGTAGTAGACTAGGTGTTGAGCTCTGTCTCGTTCCCTAACTAGTGTCGCGCTAGTTGAGAAGTCCGAAACTGCTAGGTAAAGGGTAAGCACCTCCCCTTCCAAGGGTCTTACCAATATGGAAGGGGAGGTCAAGTACACCTTCAAAGCTGCGAACGCTTCTTCACACTTAGGATCCCACTGGAACACTTTCTTCAAGACGTAGAAGAAAGACTGGCATTTGTCACTCAATCTGGATACAAAACGACTCAAGACGGCTATTCTTCTTGTTAAATGTTGGATTTTCCTTATATTTGAGGGGAGTTGCATATCTAGTACCGTTCTTACCTTCTCGGGGTTAGCCTCTATTCCTCTGCTATTAACTATGAAGCCCAAAAATTTTCTTGCAGAGACTCCAAAGGCACATTTAGCAGGGTTGAGCTTCATTTTATATTCTTTTAGAATCTGGAACGATTCAGCTAAGTGCTCTACATGTAGCTCCGCTTTGAGTGACTTGACTAACATGTCATTAATGAAAACTTCCATAGAGGTCCCAATCTGCCTTTGGAACATTCTGTTCACTAACCGCTAGTAAGTGGCTCCCGCATTTTTCAAACCAAAAGACATTACCTGGTAGCAATATGTCCCCTGTTCAGTCATAAAAGAGGTATTCTCCTGGTCATTTTGGTCTATCCTGATCTGGTTGTAGCCTGAGAAAGCATCCATGAAGCTGAGGAGCTCATGTCCTGATGTGGCGTCCACAATGAGGTTGATCCGTGGTAGGGGAAAGCTGTCATTGGGGCATGCTCGATTAAGGTCAGTGAAGTCAATGCAAAGCCGCCACTTGCCATTAGTCTTTTTGACGAGTACCACATTGGATAACTAGATAGGATAATCTACCTCCCTGATGGCTTTCGCACAGAGGAGTTTTCTGACCTCCTCATTGATAGCCTTTTGTCTCTCCGGGGCGAAGCTCCTCCTCTTCTGCTTAACCGGCTTATAAGTGGGATTTACGCTGAGCTTGTGTGTGATGACTGCGGGATCAATGCCTGTCATGTTTTCTTGCTTCCAAGCGAAGACCTCGGCATTTTTCCTGAGGAACTGGATGAGGAGATCTTTGATTTCTACACTTAGCTTGGATCCCACGTAAACGAGGTGCTCCGGCTCTTCGTTGAGCTGCACGGGCTCTAACTCCTCTGACGGCGTTGGTCTAGAGTCCAACTCATCCCTCATATCGAGCTCATCTAATTGGATGTTTTCCACCTCTCTCTTTTTCACTGACGCCATATAACACTCTCGTGTTATACGCTGGTCCCTGCGGACCACTCCAATCCCGTTCTCCGTCAGGAACTTCACTACAAGGTGATAAGCAAAAAGGATGACTCTTATAGAATTGAGTGAAGGTCTGCCTAGTAGCATGTTATAGGCAGAGGGTTCTTCAACTACTAGGAACTTGACAATTGTTGTGGCTTGACAAAGTGGGTCACCTAGGGTAAGTATGAGCTGGATGGCCCCAAGGGGTAATACTCTTTCCCCTGCAAATCCTAGCAAGTGAGCGCTTACTGGCTCTAGTTTCTCCCTCCCTATGTCTATTTTATCAAATGCCGGTGCGAATATGATATCGACCGAACTTCCATTATCAACCAGAACTCGATAGACCGTTCTGTTTGCCACTACAACCCTGATCACTAGAGGATCATCATGGGGATGTTGGCAACCTTCTAGATCAAAATCCGAGAAGGTGATGGCTGTGTCGAGGAGTGGGGTCTTGGATACAGTTCCAACCTCCAGGGCTTCTTCGGACCTTATTCTTCTGAGGTGAGCTTTCTTTGCAGTGCTGAATTCTCCTCCTCCTACAAACCCCCCTGATATGACCCTGATCTCCCCCAAAGGATGTTGATGTTGTGCTGGGGCTTACTGTTGAGGCGGTGGAGGCGGGAAAGCTCGGTCTTGGTTGTCATGGGCTACAAAGCGACGCAGCTGCCCTTGTTGGATTAAGAACTTGATCTCCCTTTTCAGCTGAATGCAGTAATCATTGTGATGACCATGATCCCGGTGGTAATCACAGTATTTCGTGGGATCTCTCGTTGTTGGATCCGCCTTCATCCGAGGTGGCCACCTTAAGAACTTTTCGTGCTGCACCTCATAAAGGATCTGCAATATGGCTGCGGTGAGGGGTGGAAGCTCCTGAGGTGCGTACCTAGGCTGTAACCCTGGACGTAGAGGTCCTAGGCGATCTCTGATGTCCCCCTTCCTCTTAGGGGAGGGGTCTCTGTCTCTCCTTGGAGACCTTTTTCGTCTTCTTTCCTTCTCTCTTTTGGGACTTCGGTCCTTCTTATTTTCATCTTTCCTTTTATCCCTCTGGGTGGAGGAACTCCTTGCCTTAGAGAGGAGGGCTTTCTCACCATTTATGTATTTCTCTACTTTAGCAAGCACCTCCGCCATGCTAGCTTGAGGGTTCTTGGAAACGTAAAATATCAAATCTTTGGATTGCACTCCCAACCCTGCTATGAAAGTAGTGATGGCAAATTTTTTGTCTGGGACATCCACCTTCAATGACTCCGAGTTGAACCTCTGGAAATAGGACCTTAAGTTTTATTCAGGTTCTTGTTTCACACTCAAAAGATGGTAGTTCGGCTTCCTGTAGATCTGGCCCCTATAAAATGGGACGTGAAGGCCACTGAGAGTTCTTTAAAGGATGAGATGGAGGCCGGTGGGAGTCTATTAAACCACGCGAGAGCAGAACTTGTTAGCATGATTGCAAAGGCTCTGCACCGCATAGGGTCCTGATACCCATGCAACTTCATTTGATTCTTGTAGGTATTAAGATGATCTATGGGGTCTTTTGTTCCGTCGAAGGGGTCTATTTGTGACATTCTGAATTTTGGGGGTAGAGGAAAGTGCAATACCCCGATAGTGAATGGAGATTCTGTCTGTTGAACCAGGGCGTCCATCGTAACTAGTGCCTTGCTTCTAACTGCCTCCTTCATGTGGCTGAGCTCCTGTTTGATATCCTCGAAGCGTTGTTCCCAGTACTGTTCTCTTCTGTCCTGCTGGCAAGGGATGAAATCACTCTTTTCCCCTCCATCGTTCTGGCTCTGTACTTCTTCGTTGTGACCATTCCTGGGGGGTAGTTGTGGATCTCTCCCCATGGTCTGGCTATTTTCTCCTCCTTCGTTGACTTCTCTGAGGGGGTCGAGATGACATTGTTCCCTATGAGGAAGATTATTCGGGCCTTCTTGGGCTGGTCGTGCCTCCTGTGGGCATTTCAAGAGTTTCAACAGCTCCTCGCTTTGTTGTAGCAGACGCTGATTGACAAGGCGGAGGGCATCCAACTCGTTATTCGTTGGGGGATCCTCTGTTAGGGGATTAATTTCTGGATTGTCCTCGACTTGTCAGCCATTGATGGCCTCCTGGTGGTCTTGCATGCGTGGTGGATTGGTTTGACTTCGGCTCATGTTGCGGGTTGAGACCATCAGTCACTGAAGGATCAGTGTATTTGTAAAATGAAAACAGTCGTTCCCACAGACGACGCCAAACTGATGGTGTAAATTTATATGGATGAGCAGAAGATATGGATTATGCTTGACAACTTGGACCTGAGCTACAAGGCTTGTTGGGATTATGACATGGTGTTTGAGGGATTGGAATGATTAGAGGATTTGCACAGTAAAAGTATAGTGGTTCACCGGCTGGGGAGCTCTGCTAGTCCACTCTTTAATGGAGGCTCTTGCTCCCATGACTCATATTACTCTCCAAAATTTTTTACAAGATGCTTTCTGATACAAAGAGAGTCCTTTCCGCCTCGATGGAGGCACCATACAATATTTATAGTGTAATTCCTATTTCTAGGGAATACCCAGCGAGATCTTTGCCCTTCACCCATGGGATTCTCCTTGATTTTTTGGGAGAAGATCTTGGTTGGTTGAGAGTTTTAAGCCTTGATTCTAGCTTTTTCCTTTCATCCCTTCCATTTTGGGGACTCACGTTGTCTATTCAGTTGTCCCCGCATTATTCCTGACATTATCAGCCTGGACGGAGCTGAGCTCTGGTTCTCCGAGCTTTATCGTCTAGGCTGACCTCCCGACCTGATCCGGGGGTCCAAGCTGATTCTTGGATTTATTTTTGGTATCATCACATACCAACAAATTTCTCCAATAAATTGTCAATTTTTGAAATTTTAGCTGGTAAAGGACAAACCATATATCACATGCATTTATTACTCTTCCTTTCAAGAGTTAAATTTCAGGAGCAAAAGAAAAGCCAGGACTGCATGCTTTTAAACATATACCAATTGAAGAATATGATTGTGACACAGCAATACAATTGCAAATGATTCTAGGTACTATATATACTATGCTGTTAGGCCAGTACCCTTTTCTATGTAAAGTTAAAGGTCCGCATCGTAAAATGATAGAGTGGTTTGATTGGTGACAACATAAAATAAGAAAAAAAATGTTATTTCAACTTAATTTTGGGATATAATATGTGGACTTAATTAAATATAACTATTAAATTAAAAGTGTGTTACACTCAATATTAGAAATTATAATTAAGGGTATTTTGGAAGTCGGTATATCAAATTAGACATAATTGTAAAAAATTATACAGAAAAAATGTTTTGAAAAGAAGTACACTCCTAAGAAACAAAGACGTAACTGTCCATTTTGTAAAATTGTCTTTCATAAAAACTATAATAAGGAATTTATCTTAATCACTGAAATTTAGGGACATTTATTTTCGAATCTCTTCATCCTAAAATTTACTTTCCTAAAACAGTTTTAGGAATATATCTTAATTAATTAATTAATTAGATACACAATGATAATGGTTAATCGTTGAAATTTAGGAATATTTTTCGCAAAGCGCTTCATTTTTAGAAAACAAATAGGCTTCTTCTTTCTCTCCAAAAACCACTTCATCTTCTAGAGGGATAAGCCTTAAAATTATTCCCTGAACATCTATAGAGTTTCGTTTTTGAAAGAAAAATCCTACTGTTTAGCCCATTTGATGTAAGATCGTCAGCAACATTTATTTTTTGAAGATTTATTCACCATTTGAAGATATGTACGAACTTCGACATTTGAAGACCAGATCCAGTTGTTGAAAGTTGATCGTTGGCCTGTGTGAAATACGATGTTTCTGCCATATTAATTTATTGTATGTATCTTCTAATTGCTAATTGTGTTCCCTCATAGTGTAACAAAAATTGTGTAACAATATACTGTAACAAAAACAGTGTAATAATACACTATAACAAAAATAGTGTTCAGTAATTTTGTGGATGTGGTAACAAATTAAAAACTGAGATGGACTGTTTGAATGAAATTATATACAAATATATGTTTGACAAAATGTAATAGTACAATATTTTGTGTAAGTGTCTTACTACACTGTTATTGTTACACTATTATGATGTTCGTTTATTAAAAAAATAAAATAATCACCTTTAAAATGACAGACATAAACTAAATGAAGTCATAAATTCAAACCTTGTAATTACTTCGATTGAATGATAAGGATGAAATATTGATTTTAGACTTGCACTGCTAAATGGCTTACAAGTCGAAGAAGAAAAAAATAACAAAAGATATCGTTGTAAAATTTAAAATTCAAACCAATTAATTTATCCTAAAAATAAACGAAAGAATCAATAAATAAAATCTTCTATTAAATTAGGAGATTTTTAATGCATACATTTATCCTAAAAAAAACGGAAGGATCTAATTTTTCATTAAATTATGATATTTTTAATGCATACATATAATCTGGAAAAAAAATTAGTTTCCAAAAATAAATTGCATAAATTAAGGGAGGACACAAATGTCAAAGAAAAATTTAAAATTTTCAAATTATGTACTTGGACACAAATAATAACTAAAATTAATGATTTTTTTACTCTACATTTTTCTGTGTATTTTTTACAATTAACTCAAATTTGATGTAACCCCTTCCAATTTACCCTATAATACGATAATTACATTGAATTTGGTCTCTATAGCATTGCTCTAAAATTAGATATAAAAAAGTAAGGCCCTTTGGTAACATTTTTAGTTCTTAATTTTTAATTTTTGGTTTGAAAAATGAAAAATAAAAAATGTTTATATGTTTTGATTAAACTGAAAACCAAAAAGTCAATTGATATTTGTTTGTTTTTTCAATATAATGAAAATGAAAATTAAAAAACTATTCTTTTTAACACAAACATGCATAATTAATACACAAGTTGCTCAATATTAAGTACTCCTTAATAATAGACTACAATATTAAATAAAAAATCTCTTACTTAATTCTGAAAGTTGAAAGCACAAAGTCAAATCATCGTTAATAATATTTACAATATAATAATTCTACCCCGAAATATTTCACAATCATATGAAAACTGAAGGGACTCAAGGCGACTTGACGACCCCCAAGGTGACAGGTGTACAGGCGTGGATGATGAATAGCCGAGTATTGAAGCCGAGAAGGGTAGGGAAGCCGAATGGTGAAGCCGAGGAGAAATATTTTAGTAAAGCCGAGTACAACCTCTGACAAGCAATTAATACGACGTGACCCAGTATTTATGGAGATGTGAGTGTATTAATGGGTATGACGCCGAGCACAGAACTAGGGGTGATAGCCCCTAGACGCCGACTGCTATGAAGTAGGTGTCAGACGCCGTTCGTAGGCACTCAAGTACTCGGAGGTGGCAGGGAGTTCTCGGCGTGGCCCCGATAGTTGGCCTCGTCCACCGAGCATTAAGAACACAGTAATCCAGGTGGAAATCAATCATTACGTATGGATAAGTCTGAAGAGTATTAAATGTTGAGGTGACCTCCATGTCAGAATAATCATTTCAAGTCCAAGTATAAATATCATTCAGAAAAATGAATAAAGGGACACAAAATCAAACCGAAAAACACACTGAATTGAGCTTGATCCTCCCATCCTTACTGACTTAAGCTTCGGAGGGGATAAGTCGAGCAGACGTCTGACCCCTTTTTCCTAACTTTGTAGTTGTTTCAGAGTTCACCAGTCATTCGATCGCTGCCTCAAATCGATTGCAGGAATTATCCCGTGCAAAAACTCTAATTAGTCTTCTCCCCAAAAATCTCAATCTATCTATTCTCTTCGCCTTCCTCTTCAACGACACAAGACTTTTTCCTTGTTTTTTTTTGTTGGTAGGTCCGTCTTCTTTCATTGTCTTGTACAACAAACACACACACAGAGACTCTCCACACACATAGACACATAGACTTTGCACACACACACAAATAGACTCTGCACACACATACACATAATTACATATACACTCTAGACACATACACACATGCTGCACACGTAATTACACACACACCACATTAAAATCTAATTTGTTCACATTAAAATCTAATTGGTTTTTATTTGTTCAATTTAAAATCTAATTTGTTCTATTTTTGTATATTTTTTGAATATTTATTAGTTATTGTTCACTTATTGTGTTATTCAATATGTAGATTCCAATATAATAATAGTGATTATGATTTATGTTATGAATTAAATTAATTTGATATATCGTAGTTTTTATTAGATAAAAACATATTTTATAAATATTTTGAAGTAAAAAGTATAAGGATAAAACTGAAAATTAATTGATTTTCAGACGTCAGCTCAATGTAATTATCAAACACTTTGGTTCAATTCAATATTTAAATTTCAGTGGGTATGAAACAATCAACGAATTCATCATTCAGCTTTGAGACTTTAACTTTCAATTTTCAATTTTATCAAACACCACCTAATCCAACAACTGATACACAATAGGACAATCATAGATATTATAAACCCGTAATCCACTATCCACTCTAAAAGGCCTAATTTTTGAAGGGATAAGGACAGTATTTATAAACCCTAGAGACACAAGTGGTGTAATCGATGTGAGATACATGAGCGGTTCATTTTTTTTTAACACAAACAATCATAATTAACATACAAGTTGCTCACTTATCCAACACCTGATATACACACATCAGGACAGTCACTGGTATTATAAATTCATTGTCTACTATCCACTCCAAGAAGGCCTAACTTTTGTTTATGTTAAATAAGTTTATTTTTCTTTATCCATTTCATTTGTCGCGAATTAGTAGTGTTTGACATTGGTGGTGGAAATGACAAAGAAAGTTGGGTGGTGGTAATGACAACGGGTGGTTGTGGCAAAGGGTGATGGCGGGTGAGTGATGGTGGAGGATAGTGGTGAGAGGGGAGTAGTGGTGGTAAAGGGTGGAGGTAGCAACAACGATGGTGATGGTGGAGGGGTGCCTGTGGTGGCAATTGCTGATTGCAGTGGGGGAGGCATTGGCTATGAGTGGTGATGTTTGTCACTACGGAATGTTATTAGTGGGTGGTTTGTGATAGTGACGGCGACGATAATAGTGGTTGTGACGATAGCGGTGATGGTAGGGGCAAATTCAAGAAGGGACCAAGCCCACCCTCAATTTTTTTTTTTGTAAATATATACACATAGATGCACACACGTATTAACTATCTCATTAATATATTTGATGCCCACACTACTGTTTTCATGCATCATCAATATTTTTATGAGCACATGATCTGGCTACAATTGATTTGCGTTAGATGTTTAGTCATATTATGATTTTAGGGTCTTTTGATATTAATGTTGATTTGTGCATTTACAAGTTTTTGTTTTTGTTTTTGTTTTGTGTTCTTTATTTGAAATTGAAATTGAAATTGTTAACAGTAGTATAATTTATATTTTTGTTGACTATCCGTCTTTATTTCTTTACGATAGTTGATTGTTATGTTTGTTGGCGAGAGATTTGGTGCGGGAAAAACTTTTTGGCATTGTCATCTTAGAGAAACTCCAATCGAGTTGTCAAATATCAGTTGGACAATTTCAACTGTTCTTTTTGAGATTCTCTTCTCCTCCAACAACTATATCAAATACTGACTGTGCTATGTCAAATACTAACTATGCTGACCAAATTTTGGCATACTGTCAAATTTGACTTAATGTCAAATATCTGATTTCTCATGTTAAACACTAGCATATCTCAACTTTCTACTCATGCATCACATAAATTGGACTTATCGGTTGGAGTGTAGGTTAAAGGTGTCAAATGTTATGTCAAATTACCACACAGATCTTCAAATTTAAATTTAACATATAACATCTGACATCTCACTTGAAAATGTTCTCGATAAATTATATCGGCTTGTCAAAATTGTATATAAATTGATCAAAAAATTATACATATATTGTTTTGATTAATTATTTGCAAAAAAAAATGTTATAATTAAGGTGTCCACCCTCGCCAACATTTTTGGTTGTGCCCCCTGGAAGGTGGGTGGTTATAACGTGTGGTGGTGGTGGCGTGGCGAAGAAGTGAAAATAACATCAAAATGTTACCAAATGCATTGTCCTTTTTAATTTTGAAAAATAAAAAATGAAAACAAAAATAGTTACAAATTGACCCGTAGTTTTTTGTATCATATTTTTTCTTAATAAAAATGTGACATGTATAAAATTTATTTATTTTATTAATGTATTTTACTTTATTATTTTTACGATCAACAATAAAAATTAATAGAAGGAGGATCGATGATCCAAAATTTTCAATATGATATCGGAAAGTATTCTTCAGTCCACTACTGTTATCATTGTAGCTAGGATATAGGAGTTGAATTGCCATTGCTCCAAAATCTACTGCAATCGACATAAATATCTCAATCAACAAATAGTTTTCAAGCAATTTACTTTATGTCCAAACAATTACCTTCTATCAATCAAAAAAACTTTTAAATTACAGATTCTCAAGAACCAAACCTTCATTTTCCGATTGGTTTCTATGAAAAATACTCCTACAGGCTACAGCACTACGTATTTCAATGAAATCTCCGTTATTTAACTAAGCAGTATAAGACTAGAACAAAAAAGTTGTTTGGATTGATTAATAGGATCTAGAACTTCTTATATGTTTTTATTATATTTTTTATCCAATAATCTTGTATTAATGAGTGAGTGACCTACTTAGAACAACTCTAACATAACTCTTCATTTTAACTATT
>CM042191.1:24298508-24312248 GCA_023539305.1 Ilex asprella
TAGGGGAAAGAGAGCCAATTAAGGCATTTAGCAGCAGTTGATCTTGATGAATCCAGAGTTTGTGAGAAGGATTGGTTGTGGCAGTGTTGTTTGCTGTGATGGTGGTGGGAGGACATGGTTTGGATCCATCGATATACCCAATGAGGTCATATCCAATGAATAAAGTTTCAAATTGTAGCTTTCAGGATAGGTAATTTGTGGAGGTGAGTTTGAGTGGTGCTTGAGCCGATATGTTGATGGTGATAAGAGGAATTTCAGTGTTTGGAGGACTAGCGGCAGAGGTAATGTTGGTGGAGTTTGGTGTTGTCATTTTGGTGTTTGACAGCAAGAGAGTAAGAGGGAAACAAGAGAGGAAAGAAGAGAAGGAGAAAAAAAATTAATGGGGAGGAATCGATATGTGCTATGATACCATGTAGAGCTGAGAATCAATTATGATTTTTTCACTAATTTTCATTAAACAAACTAGAGTATATATACATCGAGGAATAACAAGATCACTCCTAAATACAAGAGGAAGTCCTAGTCTTAAGGAAGACTCAACTATGCTATATACAAGGAAATATTGGAATTTGAATAAAGATCTGATAACAGATCTTTGTTACATGCTGATATTTTCCACCCACCATTGTCTTCTCATGCTTTCCATCTCCATCAAACTGTTTTTGACTTTTTCTTTCTTATATCCCACTCACTTGAATTGCTAGCCCTCTTTTTTTTGGCGTTGCTTCATGCTTGGTGGATCCCTCATGTTCCACTTATTTCTCCATTGATTGATATATAGTATCCCACTATTATCCCACTATGACTGTCTTCCATCTAAAAGGCATATTGCAATGCACCAAAGTATCAGGCAATCCTACTGCCCAAGCATCACGCCATACAAACGGCTGCCCAAGAAATCTCCATCGATATCTGCAAAAGCCATAAGCCGTCTCTCTCTGTCTCTCTCTCTCAATTAAGCCCAATCTTTTTATATTACCAAGTAAAATTAAATTTTTTTAGGTGTGAGTACATTTTTTTAGACTTATTTGAGAGGAAGTATATTGAAAAATATTTTACTCTATTAAGTTCAATTTTAATAAAACATCTTATAATTAAGTACAAAATTCAAATGACATTTGAATTTTTTTACTTACTTACCCTTAAACTATGCACAATTTTTATTCTTTGACTCTTCTGTCCCCTATTTTCTCTCCATCTCTCTCCCTCTCTCTCCATTACTCTCTCTATCTCTCCCCTATTTTCTCTCTGTATCTCTCATTGATAATTTATTTTTTTCAAATATGTAAAAATTTGATTTGATTTTTTCTTATCTATCCCCTATTTTCTCTCACTCTCTCTCACTTATTTTCCCTCATCCTTACTCTCCTTATTTTCTCTCTTTATTTATATCAACATTACAAGAATACAGTTACACTAATCAGTTACATCAATAAGTTATAATTGTCACATAATACACCAAATAGTTATTCATGTGTTCTAATAAACCAAACTGTTACACCAAATAATTATACAAAATTATGACACAAACTCAATTTGACATTCAGTTATTTACATTAACCAAAGAGTTGCACCATTTAATGTCACGATATGGTTACACCAATTATATACACCAAATTTGGTATAATGGTAAACTTTTTTGTGTAACGATAAATCCAATTTGGTGTATAATTGGTGTAACTATGTCGTGATACTAAATGATGTAACTCTTTAGTTTATGTGAGCAACTAAATGACAAATTGAGTTAGTGTTGTAATTTTGTGTAATTGTTTAGTGTAACTATTTGGTTTAGTTTAGCTCAATTAAATCCAATTTTTTGTACTAACTTCTAAATTTCCCTATAAATTTTTTTAGACATAGCTAATTAAGCCCAATTTTGACTTTTGGACCCTATAAATATGACGAACTCTCTTCCTCTCACTGTTCAACACAACCCTCTCTCTCGTTATTCTCTTCCATTGCACAGTCTATCGTTGTCAATTTTTTTGGAAGGAACTACAACAATATTTCTCTAAAACATTATCAATATTCTTCAATGAATAAAGCTTGTAGCAGATAGGGACTATTTATAGGCACGCCCAAACCTCTAAATATTTCAAAAATAAATTAACAAAAACAAATAAACACGTGTCTAATGGAATTAATAAAGTTGCTAAAACAAAAGTAAATTGATGATCAGATAGTACTTCTTGTGGATTGTGTCATTGAATTGCATCATACTGCACTGATGTCATCCACTGTGTTCTTTGCATAGAGTTTGAATTAGAACTCATAATATTATTTTCTTTAATGGGTGATGGCTCATCTATAATAATTTTGCAGGTTATAAGAACTGTAAAAGAAGGGAGATATACTTTCAAACTATCCCGAACTTGCTTGGGGTTTTTTTTTTTTTTTTTGGTGATGTAGGTGTATGCTTACAAAGATTGTTGTCTATTTTGAAAATAGTAATAATGTTATGGAGTGGCTTCTGGCATGTAATTCTTACAATAGCCTTGCTTTAATTGGCTCAATGTATGTTATGGATTTTTTTCCTATATGTTTAAGTTGGTCGTTTTGGAGTTTGTAATATTGAGCATTTTGTGTGCTAACACACACACATATGCTTTGTTTGAGTTTGTGGATTGATATGCAAAGGATCGGTATGTGGATATGAAATTTACAAGTTCTAAATTGTTAATCTAGTTTTATATTGGTCATGATTTGGTGTTTCATGTCAGTAATTACCTTTAATACGCTTAATCCAACCCCAGAAACAGGTTTGTGACAATCACAATTAAAATTGAAGATGGGGAGAGAAAAACAATATATTTATGTGCTCAATAAAGTAGATAATATACTATCGAGTGAAGTGGTCCAGTGGAGTACCGACCGAACTTCTCATTCTGAAATTGGAGGTTCAAGTCTTAGAATTCACAATAAAGCTCAGTGATTGACTGCTATACTAACCTAGTTAGGTTCGTTCCCTAAAAGAGTAAAGAGTGCGATCAAGAGCTTCATGCTCCCACTAGTGAGTGCTTAGCCTTTTACTTATGTCGAGTATTCGTTTCACTCGGATATGTTTAGCTGCAACTTAATTAACTTGAATTCCATCGAGTGCCCTCTTGAATCTATCCTTGGAACTAGCATAGACCATCTTCATTATACCCATGCACATAAGAAAAAAAAGTAATGCTAAATGAATGGTAAGAGAAGTCTAAGCCTAAGGTGTTTTTTTTATATCCAACTAAAGTGTTATTTGATAAAACTGAAAACTAAATGTTAAATTTTATGCTAAATGCTCAACTTTTAATTCATCGACTATTTGATACCCATTGAAATTTAAGTATTGAATTGAATCAAACTATTTGATAACTATACATAATTGATATATGAAAATAAATTAATTTATAGTTTTACCCTTCCACTCTAATAAAAACTACGATATTTGCAAGTAATTCATAATATAAATTATAATAATTATTATCATATTGTAGTCTCATTGACACTATCAACATAAAAGGTTAAAGGCAGGAACTTCTGGAGTGTGAAGATTCCTCAAAAGTCATCTTGGGCATGGAGAAAGATTCTTAATCTGAGAAAGGAAAGCTTAGCAATGGTGAATTACAAGATTGGGAATGGTGAATCTACTTTTCTCTGGTTTGATCTATGGCATCCAATAGGTTTTATCTACCAGCATAAGGGAGAGTCCATTATTAGGGAATCTGGGCTTGGAAGAGACGCTAAAGTCAGTGCTATCATTAATAATGGTGACTGGGACTGGCCGACATCAAATGAGGACATTATGGAGCTGCTATGAGGTATTTCTCCTAATATGAAACCTGTCTTGACTCAGAGGGACCGTGTCTTGTGGATGCCATCTAGAACCAAGTTTTTTAGCTCTAAATCTGCTTGGGAGGTAATTAGAGTGAAAGGCCAGACGCAAGCTTGGACTGATATTGTATGGTTTTCTGGTGCTGTGCCTAGATATAGTTTTATTTTATGGCTGACTGTTCAAAATAGGCTCTCCACCAAAGAAAAGCTTATATCATATGGGGTTATTCAATTTACTCAATGTGTGTTTTGCAGAGAAGTAGTGGAAACTCATAACCACCTCTTTTTTGAATAAGCGAATATGAGTTTCATTGAAAGGCAAAGTGAGTGTTCAATGGCCAAGACTTGATTGGCTTGATTTGGTTAACTGGTACACTACAAATATGAAGGGAAAGGCTTTTCCAAAGCTGATTGGTAAATTGATGCTTGCCACCTCAATTTATATGATTTAGAGGGAGAGGAATCACAGGGTTTTTGAAAATTCCTATAGAGATGTGGTGTACATATATAAGGAGATTGTGGAAAGTGTTAGACACAAGGTTTATGCCTGCCATGGAATCAAAAGAAACAATCTTAATGCATGGTCGCAAAGACAATGGGTCTTGCCTGATAATATCTTTGATGTGGGGCTTCCAGTGGTGTGCTTGTAAGCCGTTTGTTTTGTGGTATATTTGGTGGGTGTGTTACTCTTTCTGAGTCAATGCCGTGATTTTCATCCCCTGTTTGCTCTGTTTTTTATGGTTTGTGTTGTGAGTATATCAAGGCCTGCCCTTTTGTTTGCTTTCTGGCTTTCTGTGCTGGGTGGGTGATGTTTAATTGCTGCTGTTGGTTGTTCTGGTTGCTGGGGATGGCCGTGCTTTGAATTTCTATGTGGGCATACTTATGGGGCCATGATGTATCATTTGTTGGGTGCTTCGGTCTTCATGGATGGCTCCATCCCTCTGCTGCTTATTTGCTTGGTGTGTTATTTCATGGTGTGGCGTGTTGCTGGAGTTTGGCTTGGTGGGTTTTGTCTTTGGTATGCTAGGCGCACCAATTGTGGGGCATGTGGCGTGTGCAGGGATTGTCTAGATGGCTTTGGGTTGGATGTTTGTCTTTATGGTGGCTGGGGTTGTTGCTGATTTACTGATGGTGGCTGTTTTGCTTGATGCTGCTGTTTGGTGCTATTGTTGATCATGCCTTGTGGTCCAGCTATGCTGGTTTTGTCTTTTCTACTTTGTCCTTTTGGATTGTGCTTTTTAGTGTACTTTTTTAATGGGAATGGGGGATCTTCTTCTTCTTGTTTAATAAGATTTTCCATCCCTTTTGGTTCCCATGTGTACGTATTCCCTTTTCTTCTGTGATATTATCTTACTTACAAAAAAAAAACATAAAAAAAAGTAAATTGAATAAATAAACAAATAATTAGTCCAATACAAAGAAAGAATTGAACTAGAAAAGAATTTAAAAAAATAGCAAATTCAACAAACACGCATAAAATAATTAAATAAAACTCTTCAAAAATAAATTGAACAAATAAAATGTTAACCAACCAAAACAATAATATAATAATAACAAATTGAATAAAAAAATAATCAAACAATAACAAATATTAAAAAAATATTGAAAATTTTGAATAAATTAAAAATAGATAACAACGAATTGAACAAATATTTGTGAGTACTCTAATTTAATCATTTTGTGTGCAGTATGTGTGTGTAAATTTGTGTGATTATGTGTATAATTTATGTGGGTGTATGCGTGTGATTCGGGGTGTGTGTGCGTGTACATGTGATTTGGTGTGTGTTTGCATGTGAATGTGTAACATATGCTCGTATCTGAATGTGTAACATATGTGTGTGTTGCATGTGATATTTTGTGTGTGTCCTATTTTTAAAAAGTACTTAATATATTAATAGATTTTAATTTTAATCATTAAACGATCTTAATTAATAAGTGTCGAATACATTTATTTTAAGTAATTAATTTTAGTAATCAAATATACCCTAAAGTGTTGTTTGATAATACCACTTGAGACTTACAACCTCAAGAGCTACGGGTGGACTTAATCCCGATGCCAAGTATGTAATAGCCTAGGTCTAGCTACAACAGCAAATCAGATAGAATACATTTTTTGAATTTCTTGTGAATTAAATGGTGACGTACAATAATTTTGTTAGATCAAAGGGTTTTGCCTTGAAACAAGTGATTGTAAATAATTGATAGATGAGTAATGTTACACTGACCAAAATTAGAGACAAAAAAGAATGGCCAAATGACATACAACTGACGTGAAAGGCGGCTGACCAATTACTGTACAGTATTGGAAAAAAATGAATTAATATTACACAATAATTGGTCAATCGTCTTCCACGTCAGCTGCCATGTCATTTGGTCATTGTCTCTGTTCCCTAATTTTAGTCAGTGTAGCATTACTCTAATGGATATCATTTATTTGGAATGAGTCCAACCTATACTTGCACAACTGATATTCCATCTGATCATATCATGCTTGTGAAAAAATTGAATATATCAAGTGGGTATTATGTAATCTAATCGTTTACCACTTTTACCCCGAGTTCAGTTCTCATCTATAAAGGGTAAATGAGGGGTGAGCTTGGACCTACAACGCAAAATAAATTGCAAAATGTGAAATAAGATCGGAATTGATTACCGAACAATTGATACTCAATCGCAGATGTAGGCATTATAAAACAAAAGTTTCACAGTTTTTTTTTCTAGTTCAACGATCAGGGTGTTTAAATGTACAAAAGTCAGCATTATTATTATAATTCGCTTGGTTGCTTGGACTCGTTCTATAGCGGGTTGCCTGAAGATCAGCGTTGATGGTTGTTCTAAAGGCAATCCGGGTCTGTCTGCGGCAGGGGGTGTTATTAGGGACCACGAGAGTCGAGTACTTAGGGCTTTTGGCTTGTTCTTGGGCCATCAGCCTATTCTATATGCGGAGTTGCATGCTGTTTGTGCTGGGTTGGAGTTGGCTTCAGATCTGGGAGTTTCAGAGTTGGTAGTGGAGTCAGATTCAGCTACAGTGGTTTCTTGGGTTTCCTCTCATGGTACTGGATGCTGGGTTTATGCTTACCTGCTTGCTCGGATTCGATTTTTGTGTGCTTCTCTCTCAGCTCGCGTCTGCCACGTCTTGCGGGAGGCAAATCAGGCTGCAAATTTCATGGCTAATTGGGTTTGCTCTCAGCAACTCAATCAGCGATTCCCTGATTCGTCATCCCTTCCTTCTGGGATTGCTGGCATCCTCGCCTTGGACGTTCGACAGATCCCTCACGTGCGTTGTTGAGTTTTATTTTAATTGATGGATTCTGTTATTTTGTTCTGTGGGGATTCCCCACTTTGTTTTTCTATTTATTTATTTTTCATGCTTTTGGTGCTGAGTCACCACCTTTCTTTGCTTGGTTTTTCTTCCACTTCTGGAGGCTTGACTCTATGTCCTCCTCCCTTGTACAATTTTCCTTTTAATTATATATACAGGTAGGGGTCTTGCCAAACCCCCCACCCACATTGGGTGGTTTTAAAAAAAAAAAAAAGTTTTCTATTTTTGTCACCTTCTTAACTTTTTCCTATTGTCAAGTCAAAAATGTTTGGATGATAAAGGTGACAGTAGATTACATAAAGTGCGAAGACTATCACATAATTACAAGTGCAACGGAAGGCGACAAAGTGGTACTAGACGCCAAATAGATTAAACGTGTCCTAGTTGCACTAGTGCTATTTGATCGGATAAGGCACTCAAACACTGGAGGAGCTAAAGGCTAGTAACAGGAATGTGCCCACCCTCAATTTTATCAACATATACTGATGGGGCTAAATATGTCCTAGGGTAAAATAGGTGTCAAACACAAACAAGTGTCAAGGGGGATCATGAGACAAGCACGTGAGATTGGATCCAATGTGAGGAGGTAGTTCCATAACCCAAACCGACTCATCAATTTGCTTACCCATATTTTACCATTTTAACTCAAACCAGTTGTGGATACTTGAGGAAGGAGGCTCCACATATCTTGTCACCCAATTTGAAAAGCAGCTACAGAGCTCCAACGGTAACATAAACTTAGCCTATAAAAGGAAGAAAGTAGCTATACCCTAGGTAAATAACACCTCCTAGCTATACTCCACCCTCTCCGTAACTCCTTTACTGACTTTATTATCGAAAGCTCGACCACCGGAGCCCTTTTGCCAAATCATCGCTGCACCTTGGTGCTGCTTTTTTGGGAATAACAATTGGCGTCGTCTATGGGAAACGACTTGATTTCCATCAATAAATCTAAGTACCATGGTAATCACAAGAGCATCAAAGACCTAGTGGGATGAAGGAACAAGCCCCCACTAGAAAAGGAATCCACAAAGGTCAAAATGATGGCGAAAGCTATTGAGGATCTAAAGAAGCAAAACCAGAAGATTCTTGAGCTTCTAGAACAATTCCAAGCCAAGGAGCACACCACAGATAATCAAGGGGATGATCTGAGTGAAGACTAGGTGTCCTGCCCCGTAATGATGATCGATGGGAGCAGAAGTTCCAGGAAGTAAATGAAAAAAATATGAAACATCATAAATACGGTGAAAGCTCGAGTGCCAAAAGCTATTGAGTCTCTAGTTCAACACACCGAGTGACCATTCTAGCAAGATGTGGCAAATTACCCTTTCTTAGAGAGGTTCAAGATGCCAACGATTGAAGCTTTTGATGGAACCACTCTCCTCCTTAGCTAAGCTCTTGGCGAGAGCTCAATGCTACATGAATGCCGAAGATACTTTCCTACCTCAAAAGAATCATGAAGATTGGCGAGAGGACCAGAGAGACGATAAAAGAAGGCGAGATCCTACAAGCAGGAAGGAAAAGGATAGTAGTCCTAAGAAGAACCGCTCCAAAAGGGTAAGTGCAAGGGATCAATTAGGTCCACGCACCAATGAGCCAGCTCAAAGGTACACCCCTTTAAACATCTTTGTCGAGTAGATCCTCCACCAAATACAAGATGAAAGAATGCTTAGATGTTCCGGGAAGATAAAAACCCATCCCAAAAGGACGCCTAGGGACAAATTGTCGCTTTCACCGAGATCAAGACCACAACACCTACGACTGTTAGGTCTTGAAAGACTAAATATAGGATTTGATATGGAAAAGCCATCTGGGGAGGTACATAGAGCGTCGCTGTTAAGAGATGAATGAAGCCCAACCTCCCCATAATGAGGTACAACACCAATAGCATGTCAGAGAGGTCTCAGTAATCTCCACAGGTTTTACAAGAGGCAATGAGAACAGTTCTGCAGGGCTAGCACATGCATGAAAAGCAAAGTCGGACGAGCTGGAAATAAGCTTGTAAACCCAGGGAAGAAACCCCAGATAGAACCTCGAATCACTTTTTCTGAAAAAGATCTAAGAGGAATCAAGCATCCATATAATGATCCATTGGTGGTCACTCTGACGATTTCCAAATATGCAGTAAAAATGGTCTTGATCGATAGTGGAAGCTTAGCTAATATTATATTTGTCCCTACCTTCAACAGGCTAAATATTGGTAGAGAAAGGCTGGTTCTTGTAACCGCACCACTCATCAATTTTTCAGGGGAAAGGACACATCCAATTGAGTCTATTGTCATACTACTTACGGCTGGATCAGCATTAGGGTAGACTACAATCATGACAAAATTCTTGGTTTTGGAATGTTCATCAGCATATAGTGTCATTTTAGGTTGCCCGAGCTTCAATGCAATGAGGGTTGTACCATCAACCTATATGCGGTTTCCAACCAAAGAGGGAATATGAGATTTATGGGTAGGGGTGATAATTTTTGGCACGACACGACAACCCAATACGAACACGACACAAATAAATAGGTTTGAGTTAACTATTTTTTGACACAAACCCATTTATGACACGACCCACCAACATGAAGTGTTAATGGGTCGTGTTTGGATTCAACCCACTCAACCTAAAATTGACCCGTATATTTAATCTGGTTGACATGAACCCACTTAACCTGTTTAGACTCGAAATTAATTTGGCACTATATAAAGAACCTAGTTTTTTTTTTCTAACCCTAACTTCATTTTATTATTTTCACTTCATTGAGAGCTCTATGTCACATGATTCTTCCATAGAGGCCAACAAATTGACGCTCAAAACATGAATAAACATATATATTTAGAGCGAATTCGGCCCAATATTGCAAATTCAATTTTTTGAATTCACAAATTTCAGATGTGAAATTCTCAAACTCAAAATTATTGGTGTCAATTTCATAATTTTGAAAACATTTACACTCATTAAATAGCTGGACCTAAGCCTAAGTAAAATTATGTGAAAACTGAAAGTGAGTTCCTCTAGATGGACTTACAATGACTCGAGTCATGCAAGGAAACTTATTTGGGGGTAAGTCTATGTTTAAACTTATATGTAGGCACATAAGTCCACTTATTTTATAAATCTCAAAATTACCCCTAATGGTGTTAGTTTTGTCCAATTATGGAAAGTCACATAGGTTAGATCGTTGAGGTATATATGGAAATCCTTAATTGAATTATATCTGAAAACTGTTTATTCAATATTATGATAATTGACAGAAATTTTATATAGAAGTTATATATTCTGATAGTTATATATGATAGCTTGATGTACGAATAAATCGTTGGTCTATTAACTCAAAATCATATCACAAAATTTTCTTAACAATTTAAAATTTCCTTAACATTAGTCTTACTATAGTGACACGAATATTACTATAGTGACACAAGTGGAATTGTTTTCCTTAAAATACTCAATGCCCAAAATGAAGAATTCCACAATTTCAAATTGTAATACAAACTCAACCCCAATTTTGATTTTACTCTTCAAGTTAATTGTGGAATTCATTGACAAAGTTACAATTGATTCTTTGCATTCAAAACATCTTCACAACTTTGGGATTTATAAATAGAATTAAGGTATGTGATTTTACATGAAAGTTGATGTTCATTGTAGGGATTTAAAAAAATTCTACTTAATATATAGTTCAAATTGTCTGTTTTTGTTTTCAGTCCTAATTGAAAATTTGAGATTCATTATTAGTAAATCAAACTATTATATAATTCAATTTTTTTGTTTTCTTGTTGTGCAAGACATTCGAAATATCTTGATTGTGTGTATGTGAAATAGATCATGTTATTATGTGATAACTGAAAAATGAATTTCAGAATTTCGATGTCTTGATGTTCTTGATTGGTGTTGAGTGTCCTAATTCAACTGTCGACGGTGTATTAGTACTAAAAATTTTATAAATTTTCAATTTGTGGATCATGTTTTCACTATAATCTTTCGAAAATTGATGTTACTGTGAAAACCCTATTGCCTTGTATTTTGAAAAAATCGATGTGTTACTGATCACAAACCTTTGATGTTACTGTGAAAATTAAATGTGTATGTTGCATAATGTACGTCTAAAAATTGGCAATTGATAATATTAAGTAAAAATTGGAGTTGAGTTTGTGTTACTATTTGAAATGGATGAATTCTTCATTTTGAGTATTGAGTATTTTACAGAAAACAATCACATTCGTGTCACTATAGTAACATCCGTGTCATTATAGTAACACTAATGTTAAGGAAATTTTAAATTGTTAAAGAAATTTTGTGATTTAATTTTGACATAATAGACTAACAATTTATTCGTACATCAAACTTTCATATATAACTATCAGAATATATAACTTTCATATAAAACTTCTGTTAATTATCATAATATTTAATAAATAATTTCTATATATAACTCAATCAAAGATTTTTATACATACCTCAATAATCTAATATATGTAAAGAAGACAATAAATCGTCAGACGACTATTATTGTTTTTTCAAAAGCATAGGAATACAATAGTAAACTTACCAGAAAATAGACTTGTTAAAATTATCTTCAAATAAGTTTATACAAAAATATCAGCCTCCAAATTTTTCTAAAATTATTACACAATTTCAATGTACTACGCCCTAGTTCGAAAGCCCAATATTCAACTACGTGGCCACATGCTCTACTTATAGCTGGCTATCCATTGAGCCATTCTTCTGTGCCACCGATGTGGGATTCTCCCACTTATTGCCTTTCAACCAATTATTAAAGTTGTTTATGTGGGATATATCATTTGCTTCTTCTGTTTTTTGAATCAAAATTAAAGTGAAGTTAAATCTTTTTCTTATTTCTTGAATCTTTTATTTTTTATTTACCACTAATAAATAATATTTGTTTCTCAATTTTTGAAGTTCTAAGTGATGCTCTCACTCTCAATTTTTTTAAAAAAATTTATCGTTTTCCCGCTCCCGCTTTCGCTCTCACTTTGCTTTCACTCTTGTTATATGTGATCTTGGCTGAGAGACCTGTCTCTCCTTTGTTGCCTCTCGGTCTCCCCTCTTGACTTGGCAATGGCGTAGGCCTCAGTCACTGCCAGTAATCATAACCAACATCCATTATAGCGTAGACCTCACTCACCACCAGGCACCATGTTAGCTCTCTCTCTCTCTCTCTGTCTCTCACTTTCTCTCTCCACTTAGATACCTGAAACTAAGTAAGGGTTTTTGTTCTTCTTTAACCCTACCATCACAGATCTAACCCTCCCATCTTACTATCTTAGATCTAACCCTACCATCACAGATCTAGAAAGTGAGTAAGGAAACCATAGAAGATATTAAGTCAATTAGGTCACTAATTTCAGAATCTTAAGAATGTCGATGCAGACCCGACCCTAATTTCAAAATCTCTAGGCATTTAAGCATAAATAAGTTGGCAAATCCTACTCCCAACACGATTAGAGTTTGGTTTACTAGGATCCTTCTTGCATTGTTGTGTCTTCTTTTTCGTTTCATAACATACAATAATTTCTTACCAGTTCATCAAATGTTCTACTTGCATTTCTAGTCACCTGGCTAAAATATTTTCTTAAAACATTGTAGTGTCGTCTTAGTTTACAACATTATTTTATTGTAAGGTTCACTAAAATATTTACTTGATAGCTAGCTGCTCTTAATTGTAATGCTATCATTTTGTATAATATGAAAGTAGAATGTTAATTTTAAAATTTTTGGCAAATAAGCTGATTTTTCGGGGGTTTTGGGTAGTGGGGACAACTAATTGGAGTTCAGCTTTAGGGTGACTTGATGTATTTTTTAGTAGTAAATGACTTTTTTCTATTTTTGTTGAGTTGTTTTTTGAATTTTCATTACGTTTCTAATCGTCAAATAATCTTGCTAGGAAAATGGAGGATACATCCTCTTCTCAACCGACTATGAATTTCAATACATCCCGTGTTGTCTCTGATATGGAAAGTGGAGATAATAAGAAAGATGGAAAGCGTCAACATAGTTCAACATCAACAGTATGGTAGTTTTTTAAAAAGTAGGTAAATGAAGACAATGTTACAAAGGTACAATGCTTGAAATGTAAGATTGAGTATAATGGTGCTAGTAAGTTTGGAACTGGTAATTTATGACGTCATTTAGAGACTTGTTTGAAAAAAATTACTCATGATGTGACCTAGTTAATTTTAAGTCAAAGCTAGGGTCTATTACTACACGGTCTTTGAAGTTTAACGAGAAAAAAATTTGAGAAATGTTAATACGTGCAATAATTGGACATGATTTGCTCTTTCAGTTTGTTGAGTGTGAATGTATTAGACAAATCTTTAGCTACTTAAATCCAAATGTCAAATTTATCGCAAGTGATGATGCACAATTTTGACCTTGCACACCAATAGTCAAGTAATTTAGAAATCAAAGGCAATAATTAGAGAGTGAGACAGAAATTATAGTGGTTCGGCCAATATGGCCTACGTCCACTTTAGAATGGCAAAGGGTTGCCGGTATTTTATTGATTCCGATGAGTAATGAGACCGGAGAGTTACAGATTGGAGAGGAAGAGGAGTTTTAGGCTCCGTAGAGTGTCTTGCCTCCCAAGTATT
>CM042191.1:24312258-24323248 GCA_023539305.1 Ilex asprella
CCAAGTATTGGTGGGGCTTACATTTTATAGTTAGCCTCCAACAGAATGGAGCTACTAAGTGGCAACTACTCAGCTACTCTAGTGGGATTAGTAGATTCTCCTCAACGGGTGTGGCCGTTGAGAAGCTCTCCATAAGACCTGGTCAACATTGACTGCTTCCAAGGTGGTAGAGAAGGTGAGGGGTCTTGAGTGCTCTCTGGATCTTGTAGCTAAGCTGAGGTAGCTCCTTGGAGAACTTGATTGAGCTTGGATCTCATTTGGCCTGTTGGATCTTCATAAGTTTGAACCTTTAATTGCAACTGGGCTTCAGTATGGTTTTGGGCATTTTGGGCTTGACCCATCAGCAAGAAACATGGCTAAGATTGATATTCTCAAATTGCATGCAAAAAAAATGCATAGGTTGTCTGTTATCTTACATTACATACCTAGAAGGATTAGTTTTACTTTTGATTTGTGGACATATATTGCTACCAATGTGTATTGAAGTCTCACATCATATTTCATCGACAAAGATTAGGTGTTGCAAAAGAGAATTCTAAATTTCTCTTACATGCCTCCTCCACATGGTAGCATTGCAATGACTAATAAGATTTATGGTTTGTTGACAAAATGGGGGGTTGAGAAAAATTTATTTTCAATTACTTTGGATAATTCTTCTGCAAGTGATGTCATGGTTGATATGCTTAAGAATCAACTGAATTTGATAGATGCTTTGCTTGGTGATGGTGATTTTTCCCATATTCGTTATTGTGCTCATATTCTAAACTTAATTGTGCAAGAGGGGTTGAAAGAAATAGATCTGGTTGTGGAAACAATTATAGAGAGTGTCAAGTATGTAAAAGGTTCTTAAGCAAGAAAACAACAATTCTTAGAGTGTGTTGCACATACATCTTTAGATAATTGGAAAAGTTTGAAGCAAGATGTTCCTAATAGATAGAACTCAACATATTTGATGCTTGCAAGTGCAATTTACTACCATCATGCCTTTTTTCATTTGCAACTTTTTGATTTTGATTTTAATTTTAAGCATTACCCATCTCAAGAGGAATGGATCAAATTTGAAAAGATTAAGGTATTTTTTTTAAAAAAAAATTATGATACTGCTGTTTTTTTTGGCTCCAAGTATCCCACACCAAACATGTACTTTTAACAAGTTTTCGGTATTCAACTGACTTTGAATAGAGAAATGCAAAGTTTGGATACTTTAATGACAAGAATGTCTTGTCAAATGTATGAAAAAATTGAGAAGTATTAGTTGGAGTATAGCGTGATATTGGCCATTGCAATTATGTTTAATCCTCGCTATAAACTTGACTTTATGGAACAATAAGTATAGAGAAATCCTCGATCAACCACCGCCCCTAAAAACAGATTGATATGTTTCTTATATCTGGTCATGACTTAGGTGTCATATAGAATCTAAGTAAATCATTGGTATTTTGTTTCATTAGGTTGGTGGTCATATAAGCGATCTAATATGTTTCCTGTGTTGATCTTGTTTTTGTATTTCTAACAAATTGTCCTACTAATAGTGCTTCCTCAAACTATAAAGAAAAGAAAAGAAAAAAATAAATAAATACAGAATGGAAAATTTAGAGAAAGATATCCAATAATTTTCACCAAACCTCTGCATATCAAATGTCTACATTCACACGGATTCTGAAATGAGACCTAGGAAAACAATTTAGGTAGACAAGATTTTAAATAACAATTGTATAGTTCAAAGAATTTACGAGAAACAAACTCGATATAATTGTAGAATTATTTATTTATTTTTATAACTGTTACAAAAATTTCCAAATCTAGACAAGGGGGCAATCGTCTCTTCTTACCCACCAATATGTTCACCTAGCAAGTGAGAAAATTTCTTTAACTTCCTTTTATTTTATTGATGTATGAGGATGAATCTAACTTATGAGGAAATTACAACGGAAGCTACTATTGTCTTGTATGTATCTCTTAAGATTTACGAGACTTGAACTCTTCGATAATAGGTAAGGGATTGGCCCCCAAAATAAACTCGTGGTGGGTAATCCTTCAATTTCTTAAAGACATGATTGTTCTATAAACCCCTCAATTTATCTTTCCCCACGAGAGTGGAAATAACAAATATATATGAAATACAAATAAAAGATATATTTAATCCGAAACCTTCTTAAATAATACATCTAAAATAGAGACATGTTGTTGTATACTTTTTTGATAGCTTTTGTCATTAGACGACATAATAAAGAATGAAATCTCTAGTATCCACCCCTATACCTGGCTTCGAGCCAAAACTACCCACCTTGTCCGAGAGATCACCGGCAGCATTGCTTCTGGATACACCGCCATGTGGGTGGTGGTGGCAGTTTTCATCGTGGTTAGCCGGAGGGTGGTAGTACATGTGTGCCGTCTGAGGACAATGAGAATGAAATCTTGTTACGAATCTCACCCCTGCATCCAACATTTCCATATACTTTCCCATCTCTCTCTCTAAACTTTTTTCTTGGAGGAGAGAGAAAGGAAATGAAATGGGGAAAAGGGAGTTGAGAGACGATGAAAAATGGTAAAAGACGCCCCGCGTGTAAGAGGTCATGAAATTGTGGTATTTATATTGCTGTCTTTGCATGATCCTTCGGTGGCCTTTTTTCCTTTCCACCTTTCGTTTGTTGTGGTTGTGAAAAGTATTTGCATTTCTGCCCAAATATATTTGTTTATTCCTCATTTTATATCTCTCATGCCTAAACTTAGTCACATAATCTTTCAAAACAATCAACACTCCAGGGCTCCATGCACGAATTCGCCATTTTAGAGTGAATTTTTCGTGAATTTGAACTCTAATTTTACAAAATTCCCAAATTTAAAATTTTAATTCACGAATTCACCAACTTACTTAAATGATTACTCATTATTATTGAAATTTTTATTTGAAAAGTACCGACCCATGCATACAGGTATATGTCAAACTAGAATTATATTTGTAACCTATAATTGCTATTTCAGAACTTTATAATCAAGATGTATTTAAAAATTAAATAATTTCTCACATAAATGTGTAATTAATTTAATTTTTTATATTTGTTTTTATTTACTTTTATGGGTGATTGTTTATCTGGATGCATATAATATGACGCTCTCAAGACGCTCCCACTCTCAAATATTTTTAAATTTAGCCCGCTCTTGCTCTCGCCCCCACTCCCGTTCTGTGTGATCTAGTGCCTAAATTTGTGGTGTATTTTGATAGAACATGGGGAAAAACAAGAAAATCATAACATAAAAGTGTACAAATATGCTTGTTTGACATTGCCAGCTAAAAAAATAGTCCAATGCATGAGATTCTTATTATTACGGTCCAATAGTGTTAGATGTTTATGGTCTTATCCTACGTGCGGAAAAACTGATTTTGTAACACAAATAATTGACACCAGTATCAAAGACAAAACAACCTTACTTGGGCCATTGTCGAGATATAAGCTAATGCATCATACTAATCTCTAATACTAACTCTTAGATTAGGATCCTTTCCACTATCAATGTTCCACATTTCTTTTAATGCTAAAATTACCCACTAATAGAGAATCTAGTTAAATACAATGGAGTACTCTTAAATTCATATTGGGTTCATCTATATCACACCAATAACTCAACCTCAAGGTTAGATCACCCCACTATATATGGCTGAGGGATCCACTTGTAAATCATGGTCTAATTTAAATTAATGGTATATGATCTACGTTTAAATAAATTATGTAAAAATATATTAGAAAGGATCTCAATTTAGGATAACCAATTTAGTAGAGCAAATTGGAGGAAATTAATATCTGAGTAAATCTCAGCCTGCTTTTTTACATAAAAGACAAGAGACTTTTATTGAAAGAGAAAATTATGTAGTGTTGGTGTATGCAAAGAATGTCTTTTTTGGATTTTCTTAAATGACGTTTAATGAGAATTACTATAGTTTAAGTTATTCGTTTCTTTTCTGTTGAAATTTGTCCTATTTAATCCTTAAAGTTAGTTCAATGGTTGAGTCTGAACTTTTAATAACTTAGAGGCCTCAGATTCAATTCAAGCCTTGAACCTTCCCCCAAAAAATTCAAGCATTTTACCTATTGGGCAGGGAAAAATATCAATCTTTGCTTTGGTAATTTATTTCTAATGATTTATCAGGTAACTTTGATGGAAATGTCTAAGAGGCTACTATTGTGATGTCTTAAATTCAAATCTTACAAAAGACGTTTTGAGTGATCCAGCATACATAATTCATTAGCAATTGCATATATCCCAAATACAAATTACAGTTACGAGTTCCAAAATTATATGGTTAGAACAAGAATATTACAAATAAATGGTTTGGCCTATACTAAAATTGAGGACAATTTCAGCCACGTCTCCTAGTAGCATCGAATGTTTTGACAAAGAAAAAATTATGCTAAAAGGTATCTTGGCATTGTCGTTCATCAAGCTGCGTTAAAAGAAAATTGAATAATTATAGATTTTTAAACAAGTTGACCAGAATACAAGTGCATCCTTGAAATAATTAACGGCATCGTGGAATTATATTTTCAATCTCTTCAATCATAATTTACCACCCCCACCCTATATTGCCACCCCTCATCCGACCCCGACCCTGATCCCGACCCTAGTTTTATTGTGATAAATTAAGGATGAGGAAATAAAATAATTGTGTGGGAGTAATTATATAAGTCATATGGAATGATTTAATTTGATGAGATCAATGCATTATTATTAAATAATTTAATATTAAAAAAACTAATACTAGATGAGGGAAGGTTTCATAAGCAAGCCTAAATTGGATGCTTTTTCACATAGAATACAAGAGACTCTTATTGAAAGAGAAAATTATGTAGTGTTGGTGTATGCAAAGAATGTCTTTTTTTGGATTTTCTTAACTGTCGTTTAATAAGAAGTTCTATAGTTTAAGTTATTCGTTTCTTTTTTATTGAAAGCTATGCTATTTAATTCTTATAGGTAGTTCAATGATTGTATCTGACATTTAATAATTTAGAGATCTCATACTCAATTCAAGCCATATACCTTCCCCGAAAAAATTCAAGCATTGTACCTACTAGGCGGCAAAAAAAATCAATCCTTGCTTTGGTAATTTATTTCTAATAATTTATCGGGCAACTTTGATGAAAATGTCTAAGAGGCTACTATTGTGATGTTTTAAGTTAAAATCTGACAAGAGGTATTTTGAATGATCCAGTATACACAATTCGTAAACAATTGTATATCTATACTACTAATAAAAATACCTTAATATGAAAAAATTTTAATTTACTATTTTGTCCTTCTAAAAAACTACAAAAAACTAATATGTCATTTTGCATTTAATCATCCAAATTACCACCATTACATCCTTAATTATTTAAATACCCACAATTTCCTCCAATAACCTATGTTTGTATTTATATTATTTTTAAATGTAAACAACTAAGAAAAACTTTTGAATTGTACTAATCTACAAAATATTTAACCACAAGACTATCTTTTTACATTTTTATTTTCATCATTCAGAATAAATTATAGTCAATGTAAAACGTGAAATACCAAGATAAAGAGCATCAATTTCTAAAGTCTCTCATTTTAAATCTGTCAATCCGATTGTCAAGAAAGTTGGTCTGATATAACCCACATTGCTATCTTCCCCCACTCGTGGCATGTCCTCCTCTTTTGGAAAATCCGATAAAGCATTAGGATCTGACTTGCAAGAGTGTCACTTTTAGAAGCTTTTGAAGTTAAAGCGCCATGACATGATTCCAAGATTCCAAATAGTCTAATGTTATTACTATCTATATCTATACTACTATAAAATATTAACATACATGAAAAACATTATGTTTCCTATATTGCCCTTGATCAATCTTAGAAAGTCAATTGTATCCTATCTGTAACTTGTTTAAAACTTTAAGACCCTACAAGTTGTGCAATGAATATATCAATTCACTGTACCAAGCTAACGCAAAAGTATTCAATCTACAATTAATAGCAATTATGAATTAGAAGTTGAACCATTCATGCCCCTCGAATTCCCACCTGTTTCACATACTGATATATTCATAAAGTTGAAAAGGTGCTTCACCAATTGAAAGCTTCTGCCAGTCACTCCCTCTGCAGTGCAAATGCTTGAAGAGGTACTGATCTCTCACTACTTGAGTTGTATATCTTATCTGTAGATTCTTTGTATTTATGCATTTTTTCTTGTGGTAGACCATAATATTTTTTTTCTATTTGATTATAGGCTTATATGAAACTCCAATATGGCATATTGGATAAGAACAATTGAAGTTGAAGAAAAACTAGATCAATCTGTTTGCCAATTGTTTAATTCTCTAAGAACTACGTGTTTGTGAAATTACATGATAATATGAATTTAGGGATAGTCGGTGTATAAACCAAACATTATTTTGTATAGAGAATTGAAAGATTTATACAAAATTGACATGATTGCATGTGGAACGTCCAAACCAACTATTGAGTAAAATTCTTCTAACTTTGTCTAAGTTAGACAGGTTAACTATTCAAGAAAGTAGAAAATAGGTATATAATAATTTTTTTTACATAGCATTATTTGAGTTGTTTTAGAAATAACTAGTTTTTATTGATATGAATATTGACACGAACACGACATAACCCAAAAATGACACGACACGACACCCCTAGAGCCTGAACCAAAAATGACATGGCACAGATAATCCTAGAGCATGCACCATTTGCCAAATATGAGAGAAGCTCACAATGTTGTATGATCATCAGCATTTTCATCATTCTTTTTTTTTAATTTTTTTTTTGCATGCCCAACCAACACGTCACCATTCACTATAAAACCCCTTTAAAGGATCTATATTAACTAATTGTTTTGGGTCTACTATTTTAGTATTTACTAGCTTGACCTTCTTCTACCACCATTTAAGATCGTAGTAGGTGGAGTTTCTCTGTTCCATCTTGTACACTTCATACTCACATGTGATATTTGATATGTGTTCATTGTTTTAGGAGACTGTATTAGCCACCAATGTTCTTTGGATTTTTTGTTTTATGAATCTTGAGTTTCTCTTCTACCTTTGTATTTTTATAGATTGACAATTAATTAATGTCTAAAGGATAGCTTGAAAAATAAAGATTTATGGAACTTGCCTATGAACATTTAATTTTTCCTTTTTCATTTAATGTTGGCGGATTTCTTTTCTTTTTCTTTCTTTTCCCTTTAGCCTTGGTGTCTTGAGACTAAAGGAAGTGTTATATAGTTTGAAGCAAAATTTTTTGCATGATAGTTTTTACTGGACAACAATTGTTGCTCATATGCGAACACACACTTGTTGTATATTGATGATTTTTAATGTAGTGTGTTGTTTTACTGATAAGAGTTTACTATAGTGTTTTGTCGTGCTTATAAGTTGTGGACATGTTGCCTTCTAAGTTGTGCTTTATGTTTTTCTTACTGATGATTATTTTTATTTTTTGCCCTAATATTTCAAATGGAAAAATGTGAGGAACTTACCCTATTTATCTCGGAGGTTGCACATGAAGCCAATGAAAGCCATGAGACATCATATGTTGTTTGTAAGTTTCCAACAGATAAACTAGGTCATGCACCAATTTCTTTTGGAGGCTCAGTTTGCTTTACCTTAAATAGTTCAAGTTTCTTTAACTAATTCCACATCTTTACCACAGCATTAGTGCATGAAGAGAGTACATCTCAAGTTGTATCTATTTAGTCAAAGAACCCATAAAATCACTTTGGTGTTTTTGACGCCCAAGGCATTATAATTTGAGAAGTTGTGCCATGAGTTCTTGCATGCTTAGTTTTTACTTTTTAATCATCAATATTTGTTTTTCTTTTGAAGTATGTGTGGTTAATCCACATGATTTTGCCTCTTTGGGGAGGTTCCTTCATAGAAAAATTTTATTTGTTACTTATATTGATATGAATTCTGATATCTATTTCTCATCTATAAAAATGTAAACTGATTGTGCATATCAGACATTAGTGTTTTAAATGTTAATCCTTATTAAAGTGTACAAGCTTTGAGAAATTAGCACACCAAGAGTGATCTTTTTTTCATTAGAAGATCACCGTCCATTTTTTAATCAAAAGATTACCTTTTACTTTGTTAGAGTCGTGGAGATTCACAAATGAGAAAATTCAACTCAAATTTGAAAAATAAAAACAATGAGTCCATATTTTTTAGAATGCATGATATACAAATTTTTGACTCTACCTTCACAAATGAGATGCACTATAACAATGATCCAATGCCATTGTACTAAGATGAAGTATAAGGTTAGTTATGGTTTGTTTGTAACGTGATATGGTCTCCATGAGAGTATTACAATGTTTATTGGCTTCAAACTTTTAAATCATTAATAGATATAGTATCTTATGCACGATTTTGGTTGCAGATCACACTTATGTAAGTATCCAAAAAACCTTTCTAACAATGTCAAGTATGACAAAAGAGTCTAGAAACTGGTCCATGAAAGTTGTGGCAAAATACATTCAGTTTTAGGGTACATATCTTTCATAATATTTTCATAATCTTGCAATAACACTGCATATATTAGATATTCAAAATAGTACGCGTGCAACGCACGTATGCACAAACTAGTAATCTCAAAAATCGTTAAAACAATTAAAACTCTTCAACTCTTTGTTGATATTACTAGAATCCCAAAAATCCTAAAACAATAAAAACTCTTCAACTCTCCGTCTCATGGAAATATAAAATTGTTAGTCTCTCAGTATTGAGTAGTGAACACAAAACCTTAGCCCAAAACTTTAGTTTTATTCTCTTTTTTGGGGTGGCCTATTCTCCTCAACAAAAAAAAAAAAAATTGAAGAAGGAGAAGAAGAAGTTTGATTGCCATTAGAAAGAGAAAGATAATTTAACAACTCGGAATATGAAGAAGAACATGTGAAACACAAGGCTTCTACCACTTTCAACAAGGCAATCTGGCACCAAAGAGCCTCAAGAGACCAATAATACTGTTGCGGAGAAGGAGTGAACAAAAAACCTTTATCGACACTAAAAATTGACAAGCAGTGCCGTAGAAGAAAACCAGTGGTTTCCTCATGTGTTGCGAGCGTCTACTATAAGTAATGTACAAGTGGTAGCTATGTTTGTGAGGGGCCTGATTTGGGTACCGAAACCATAGCACAATAAGAAATTGACACGCATAATTTTTTATTTTATTTAATTTTATTGTTTTTACGATTAATGGCTACAAATATATTAGATCAAGATCTATGAATTCAAATTATTTTTTAACATGATATCGAAAATGTCTTCAAGACTATAGTCTTTTTCCTTCGTGAGTGGTGTCATGTGTTTGTAGTTTTGTAGTGTATGGTGTGAAGCTTGATTGGTGTTCAACACTTCACGCTATGTACTGTTCAATTTTATTTTATTTTTGTAATTCTACTTTCAATATGCCATGACAACATATATTTGTGATTGTATCATGACATTGATCTTCTCCATGAGCATTGACAAGACAACCACCCTTAAAACTTATCAAACTGTAACTCTAACAAACACAATCATTTCACGACCCCAAATCAAGTTCAGTGCATAGGATAGACGTCTCTCTTTACTCTGTATATATTCGAGTATATGAAAATTGATGATTATAGTTGTAACAATAAAAAAAAAATTAAAAGATCTTGATCATGGTTAATGGACAGAAGGACCCACAAGTCTTAGTTGTGCCTCCTCAAGCTGGCCACATCACGGGATAGGAGTTTTGATGATACCTTGGAAAATATATTGAAGCCAAAGAAGCATTAGAACGCCCAAACCAAAAAGAAAAAGAGTGTCACCGCGCTAACTTTTCAAGAGCTAATCCAGTCAATATTAAAGAAACACTTTTATATTGTTGCTTGTTTTTCTTAAAAATACAAAAAACACAATCTATATGAAAAAATATATTAGATTGTCAAGTGTATTTAATTTTAAAGTCAGAAATGACGAATACATTTTTTAAACTATTTTGTCAAATATATGTGTTCTTATAGTTCTCTTTAATATATATAAACTTCTTATAACTAGAACAAGACTTTCATTTAGACTTACCATGATACTAGATCTTGATTAATTTTTCATTCATAATCTACAAAAGTAATAGAATAAAAAAAAAAAGTCATTTTGTAACTCACATGATTCACGTGTAACGCACGTGTGTAAAATTTAATATCCCGAATACAAATATAGTTACGAGTTCCAAAATTGTATGCTTAGAACAAAAATATTACCAAAAATGGTTTGGCCTTCGTTAAAATTGAGGGCAATTTCAGCCACGTCTCCTAATCGCATCGAATGTTTTGACAGAGAAAAAATTATGCTAAAGGGTGCTTTGGCATTGTTGTTCATCAAGCTGTGTCAAAGAAAATTGAATAATTATAGAGTTTTAAACAAATTGAACGGAATACAAATGCGTATTTGAAATAATTAGCAGCGTCATTAAACGGTATTTTCAATCTCTTCAATCACAATTTACCAACCCCCACCCTCTACTACCACCCTTCATCCCACCCCAAGCTCGACCCTAGTTCATTTTTTACTGTGCTAAATTAAGGATTATGAAATAAAATAGTTGTATGGGGGTAATTGTATAAGACATATGAAATGATTTAATTTGATGAGATCAATACATTGTTGTTAAATAATTTAATATTAAAAAACCTAATACTAGATGAGGTAAAGTTTCATAAGCGAACCTAAATTGATTGTTGTGTGTGGTAAATATAGATTTATGAGAGAAAGTATATGTGTGATAGAGAGACGGTAAAAATGAGAGATGATGAGAGAGAAACTTGGGACGGTTAAAATTTTTTAGGAATTAAGTTATTCAAAAACTTCCAATAATATAAAACCAAATCAAATTTAATAATTTTAAAAATAAAATTTAGGAAAATTGGGTTGGAATTTTTGAGCTCATCCAGCCAACTACATTGTTATATATTCTATATAGATTTGTTTTTTAGAAC
>CM042191.1:24323348-24333941 GCA_023539305.1 Ilex asprella
GTAGGAGAAGAGGAAAGCAAACATAAGAGGAAAGGGGGGCCCTGGTAGGAGAAGATATGGAGATGGAATCACTGCACAGAGAGGAGACCTCTGCGTTCGCCAGAGAGGAGAGAAGATAAGAGATGAGAAAGAGGAAAAATTGAAAAAACAAGAAATGGGTGCGTATGAAATATAGAGAAAGCGTGTTTATGGAATACGCTTCATTTGATAAAGCGTATTCTATAAATACGCTTTCTATGTGAAAACCCATCTGATTATTGAGGCAGTATAAATCAACATTATAAATCGGTTTCATTGATTCCGATTTCTAATGAAAGAGGGAATTGTCAAAACTACCTTTTAATATTTACCAAACGATTTGCATGAATTTAAAATGCATAAAGCGTATTTAACAATTCCGCTTTATCAGGTGAATTCGGATTTGTTGAATCCGCTTTCAAGTAAAATCGTACTTAGTAAATCCGCTTTCAAATGAAATCGGACTCGTTGATTCCGCTTTTAAAAACAGCCGTAGTTTGGTAAATAAGTTCAAAACGGCTGTAGATGGGGAATTAAGTTTTAAACTTACCATACTTTGGTAATAGATTCTTCATTCACCGACATTAACACACTAAGCATCTTTGTCCTGATTTTTTGGCATTTACTGCATCCCATCCTTGTTTCTATGGAAACCGACAGAAATTTAAGGCCTCTTCCAATTAATTTTGGGTCAAAGGTCGGTGAAACTCTGGAGAATAGCATTGATGGCAGCCCTAGAGTTAGCCTTGGGGTCAATTCTTCAGCAGAGGGTACAAATCCAGTCAAGATAGTAGAAGAAATCTCTGCTCAAACACAAGTAAGAACTGAGAAATACCTCACTGCTCAGCCCAGGTTAGTTAGAGAAGAAGCTACTGAGTTGCTGACAGAGCATAGCAGGCTACAGAAAATTATTATTGAGAATGATCTTCTCAAGCATTTGTTTGAATCCAATATGGAATACCCAAGCCGAAATAAGCCTCAAAATAGGCTTAGAAGCGGTAACGATGGCAGAGGGAATTCTGGTGCCAATGGAAATGGAGGTAATGGACAAGCCAGACCCAGATGAAGAGAGAAATCAGCCACAAGGGATGTGCCGATGGTGAACTCACAAGGAGCAAGTATGCAACCTACAACCTCTTCTAATTGTATGGGCAATACCATGCTTGGTGCAGGGGGTGAGGCAAATGGTTTGAGTAAGAATAGATCATGGGTCAATATAGTTTGAAATGATCCGAGATCCCTGGCAGAAATGCATTATATAGCCCCTAGTAAAAAAATGGGCAGAGTTATGGTTAAACCTCCCAAAAAGGTAGCCCAGGAGGGATATTCCAAATGGCAAGCTTGTATGGTGGGGTAGCCAAGAAATTGCCTTTCCAAGTTGTGAAAGCCTCAGCTTTGAGAATGTGGGGAAACAAGGGGCTATCCGAGGTTATTGCCAATGAGAATGGATTCTTCTTCTTTAAATTCTCAAGTACATGTAACAGAAACGAGATCTTGGAAGGGGGTCCTTGGCATATTGATGGTCAGCCTATTCTATTAAGGAAATGGCAGCCAAGACTTAAGCTTACAAAGGAGGTTGTGAGGAAGATCCCAATTTGAGTAAAATTTAATAATATACCCACGGAATATTGGGCTGCCACTGGGTTTAGTTACACAGCTAGTGTAGTTGAAAAACCTTTGTATATGGATAAGTTGACGGAGGGGGGTAGTAGAGCTACATTTGCAAGGATTTGTGTGGAGGTTGATGCAAGTGAGCCTTTATTGGATTCCTTTGATTTAATGATGGAGGGTGACAGCGAAGAGGATAGTGAGAAAATTGAAATAAAGGTAGTTTGCTAATGGAAACCAGTTCGATGTGAGCATAGCTTCCATACAACAGCTACTCCCATAGAGAAGCAGCAAAGTATCAAGTAGGGAATTTCTAAAGCTTCTGGCCAGGAACAACAAATTGGGGTCAGGGACAGTGCTCAAGGTGAAATAGTCCGAAAGGAGGATACTGGATACAAAAGGGTACATTTGACACAAAATCCTCTGCTTATTTTAGATGGACAAAGTGAACAGTGGCAAATAGTGAAGAGACAGAGGAAGGACGAAGTGATAGAAAAGCAACCTCTTGGACTGGAGATAAACTTGCCATCTGAGATAAAGTGCTCAGAGAGGAAGGTTTCAAAATCTTTCAACAAGTTCCAGGCTCTAGAATTACTACTTGTTACAAAGGTGGAGGAGGTAGAAGAAGGCACAAGTGATTTTGAGTCGCCTGAACCTAGTTCCATGATGGAAAAAATCAAGGCCATTGACGAGGTGGAAAAGTTGTTTTCTACATCAACTAGAAAGGAACAGAGAAAAGCCAGAGGGAAGAGTAAGAAATCCTTGAACTCAAGATTAGTGGCTCCCTGTGAGGGGTTGTGGTCGTCTCTTTCACAAAAAAATAACTAATGACTAGTTTCTTTTACTGGAATGTGAGGGGTTGAATGGGCCTATAAAGCTAGATGAAGTACAAAAACAAGTGAATCAATATAGTGTTGGTTTGTGCTACCTTGTCGAAACCAAGGTTAGGAAGATTAATTGTGATGTTATTTTTAGAAGAATGTTACCAAGTTGGAGGCTCATTGATAATTATAATCATTCTACCAGGGGGAAAGTATGGGTTTGTTGGAACCCCATTTATTTTGATGTAAGATTAGACGGGCTTATTGACTAGGTTGTGCATTACACTATTATTAACCTGGCTAACCAGAAGATTTTCACTATTTCCTTTGTTTATGCCCACAATGAGGAGAGACCTAGAAAGCAACTATGGTTCAATCTTGAACAAAGGGTTGTGGCTATACAGGGGCAAGCATGGATTGTTGTGGGAGACTTTAACGTGGTTAAATCCAATTCGGAGAAGAGAGGAGAGGTTAGTGTGAGAGATAAAGAGAGTGAGGATTTTTTGTGAATGCCTATTTAGGACTAAACTAGAGAACTTAAAATATTCGGGAAACCAGTATACATGGTGTAACAGAAGATTTGATGGAGGTTTCATAGCTAAAAAGCTGGACAGAATGTTGGTTAATGAGGTTTGGGGGAGATTCTACCCAAATTCATAAGCTGGTTTTCTTACCCCAGAAATTTCTGACCATTCACTTGCCTTAGTTAGAATGGGGATTAACCCCCCCTAAGAGTAGAAAACCATTCAAATTCTTCAATTTTTGGGCTAAAAAACAAGATTTTTTACCCATTATTACTAGAGCTTGGGGTACTCAAATAAAAGGATCTCCTATGTTCAGAATCTACTAGAAGCTGAAGCTACTCAAAAAAGATTTAAAAGAATTGAATAAGAGAAATTACAGTGATATTTCTTCCAGAGTTATAGTTGCAAGGCAAGCCCTCCAAGATATTCAAAAGGAAGTAGATAGAATCCTTTGAACATGCACTTATGGGAGGTTGAAAGAGAAAAGTTGAGAGCTTATGTTAAAAGGGAAGCAAAGGAAATTTTTCTCAGACAGAAGTCCAGAGTCCAATGGCTGAACTTGAGGGATCAAAACACGAGTTTTTTCTTCAAGCAAATTAATAAGCAAAGAATACAGAGGAGGATCACTTCCATTCAAAAAGAAGATGGGACCAAGGTCACCGAGTATCGAGAGATTCAGGAAGAGTTTGTTAACTATTACCAACAGCTGCTTAGAGGGTCCCCTCCGTGTTCTGCAATTCCTGTGCAGTGGGTAAATCACTACATCAGAAGGAGAATTTCTTCTGATCTAGCAGCGCAATTGTCCCTTGATGTTACCAGAGAGAAATCAAGTGTACATTATTCTCAGTAAAGGATGGGAAGGCCCCAAGCCTAGATGGCTATTTCGCCGGTTTCTTCAAGAAAACATGGAATATTGTGGGTGATGATGTGACTGACACCATCATGTCTTTTTTTGTCTCTGGGAAGCTGTTAAGGGAAGTTAATTCTACTATTATTGCATTGATTCCCAAGGTCCCAAATCCATCAATGCTTAACGATTATCGGTTAATTTCATCCTGCAACATCATATATAAATGTATCTCAAAAATCTTGGCCATCAGAATCAAAAGTGTGTTGCCTGAGCTAATTGACAAATCTCAAACTGCGTTCATTCAAGGTAGAAGGATTTCTGATAATATCCTACTCTTCTAAGAACTCTTAAGAAACTATCATCTGGATAGACGGAGTTCTAGATTTACATTGAAATTTGATCTTATGAAGGCTTATGATAATGTGAGGTGGGAGTTTATTCTAGAAGTGATGCAATCCATGGGCTTTCCCCAACAGTTGATTAGATGGGTCCAGACGTGTATTACTTCTCCTATGTACTCAGTGAGTCTTAATGGTGAGCTAAAAGGTTATTTTGAAGGGAAAAAAGAATTAAGATAGGGTGATCCCTTGTCACCTTATCTCTTTGTGCATGCAATGGAGGTTTTTAATGGCATTATGAAGGAGGCAGTTGAGATGGGCAAATTCAAGCATCATTGGAGATGTGGCAAGGAGGATATTTCTCATCTATGCTTTGTAGACGATGTTATGATCTTTAATAAAAGGAATCTTGAATCAATTAGGACCATCAAGGATGCCCTACAGATATTTGAAGAATTTTCTGGGCTTAAAGCTAACCCTAGCATGTGTCATATCTATTGGTCTGGTATTAATGATGTGGAGAAAGTGAAAATCATGCAGTTAATGGGATTTTCAAAAGGTGAATTGTCTGTGAGATATCTGGGTGTTCCCCTCATTGCCACTAAATTGAGAGCTGGGATTGTCAGCCTCTAGTTGAGAAGATCACAGTCAAGGTAAGTTCCTGGTGCAACAAATCACTTTCATATGCTGGCAGAGTACAACTGATTAGCTCATTTCTTTTTTCAATTCAAGGTTATTGGTCTTCTTTATTTATTTTGCCAAAAAAAGTTGTCAAAACAGTGGAACAAATTATAAGAAGATTCTTATGGACTGGTAGGGATCTTAAAATGACTGGAGCCAAGGTGGCTTGGGACAAAGTGTGTCTCTCAAAGGAAAAAAGGGGAACTTGGGTTTAAGAGCATGGAACAGTGCAACAAAGTTGTTGTTATGAAACATCTATGGAATTTTATAACCAAAAGTGACAACTCAATATGGATGGATTGGATTTATTCGTATCTGCTAAAAGGCAGAAGCTTCTGGAGTGTGAAGGTTCCTCAAACGTCATCATAGGCGTGGAGGAAGATTCTAAATCTAAGAAAGGAAAGTTTAGCAATGGTGAATTACAAGATTGGAATGGTGACTCAACATTTCTTTGGTTTGATCCATGGCACCCAATTGGTTATATCTACCAACATAAGGGAGAGACCATTATTAGGGATTCAAGGCTTGGGAGAGATGCTAAAGTTAGTTCTATCATTAATAATGGTGACTGGGACTAGCCGACGACAAATGAGGACATTTTGGAGCTGCAAAGAGGTATTTCTCCTAATATGAATCCTGAACTGAATCAGAGGGACTATGTCCTGTGGCTACCATCTAGAACCAAGATTTTTAGCTCCAATTCTACTTGGGAGGTAATTAGAGTGAAAGGCCAGATGCAAGCTTGGGCTAATATAGTCTGTTTTTTTTGGTGTTATGCCTAGATATAGTTTTATTTTATTGCTAGCTGTTCAAAACAGGCTTTTTACCTAAGACAAGGTAATATCCTATGGTTTTATTCAATTAACTCACTGTGTGTTTTGCAGAGAAGTAGTGGAAACTCATAATCACCTTTTTTTTAATGTCCCTTCACTAAAAGAATATGGACTTCATTGAAAGGTAAAGTGAATGTTCAATGGCCAAGATTTGATTGACCAGATTTGGTTAATTGGTATGCTGCAAATATGAAGGGAAAGACTTTTCGAAAGTTGATTGGAAAATTGATGTTTGCCACCTCAATATATATGATTTGGAGGGAAGGAATCACATGATTTTTAAAAACTCCTATTGAGATGTTGTAACCATTTATAAGGAGATTGTGGAAAATGTTAGGCTCAAGCTTCATGCCAGCCGTGGAATTAAAAGAACCATTCCTAATGCATGGTTGCAAAGACAATGGGCCTTGCCTGATAAAATTTTTTATCCCACCAAATGTAGCTGACATTGGTGCTGGCCTTGCCTGTGGAATGCTTGTGTCCTGTTTGTCTGTGGAAATGATGGGAGGGTGTGATGGCTTTCCAGCTGTTTCTTTCGAGGCTGATCTTTCATCCTCTGTTTTGCTCTGTTTATGTTGTCTCTTGCTACAGGTCTCTCCAGGCCTATGTTGGTTGTGCTGGTGTTGTGCTGGATTGGTGCTTGCTAGGTTTATGCTTGTGATCCTTGCTACGGGACTGTCCAAGCCTATGTTGGTTGTGTTGATCCTTATTCCTCCTTTCTGTACGCTATTCTTGGGCTACATGTTGATTGGGGGCCGAATGCTTGTTTTGTTGTTGTTGATGTGTTGAGTTGGGGCTAAATGCTTGTTTTCGGTTGCTGCTGGGGGCTGAATGCCTGTTTTTTGTTGTTGTTGGGTTGGTGCTTGCTAGTTTGTGTTGCTGGTTGTTCTAGGTGCTAATCCTTGGTGTTGTGTGCTTTTTGCTCTGTGCTGGCTTAATGGTTACATGTGGCTGTGATGTTGATGCTGTTTTTTATTTGTGATGTTGATGTGTTGATGCGGTGCTGGATTGTGATTCATGTTGCTACTCATGTTTTGATGTCATTTCCTTTGTTCCTTGAAATGTGATTTCAATGTATTCATTTGCTATGGGGATGGAGAATCTTCTATTTCTTGTTTTAGAAGATCAGTCATCCCTTTGGTTACACATGTGTACATGGACCCATTTTCGATTTTTTTATGGAATTGTTCTTACTTACCAAAAAAAAAATGGTTTTTGTTTGAAAATTATGTCAAATGATTAAGATTTGGATTCATTACTTTTGTTTTGTTTCCATTTCAAATTTGTTATTCACCACAAATGCTGGCTGCAACACATAATTGAGATTCTTTAGAGAGATATTTGATGCAGACACAATTTTGTTTTGGGATACTTTTTAAATAAGTTTTGTAGTGTGTAGGCTCATTAGTGACAAATGTTATTAGCTTTTGATTGCAAAAAAAAAAAATCATTATTTTGACCTAAAACTTTTTTATGTTATCAGTTTTGAATTGCAATAAATTATTCTTTTACATTTAATATTTGTATTTGTTATGATTGGAATGTGATGATAGAATGACAAGAAATGAAAACCATTAATCATAAACCATATACTGAGATTAAAAATAATAATTAATAAACTTAATTAATTAATTTTTAGCAACAAAATATTTTGTCTCTATGATTAATTTTTTGTTGGTTAATTTTTTGTCACTAAAACTTTTATCGACAATTTTTATTGTGGTTAATTAATAAAATAATTTCGTCATCAATTGTAGGAATTTTTTTTGAATATTGCTATTTTTAAAAATGACTAATGAGCAAAGAAATTTTTGTCATTAAATAGCAATTTTGTGTAACAAAAAAATTTGTCAATGAAAAACAAATGATCAAAGAAAATTTTTTCTTCATTAAAAGTATTTTTTTGGATCAAAAATAATTGTTGGTGAATAGCATATTAGTGACGAAATTTTTTGCTAGTAACCAACAATTTTGTATGAAAAAAACAAATTGTCGTTGAATGTTAACCTTTAGAGTGGATTGATACCGTCACGAAAAAGTAAGTATTAAAGACGAAAATTTAATTTCGTCACTAAATATTTTTCCCGACTCTCATACGCCCACAAATTGTCGACCAATTTTTTGGGTGGGGGGTTGACTTTTGGTGACAAAATGTTAACATTTGATGACGAAGTTTTTGGTCACTAAAATACTAATTTCTTGTAGTTAAATACCCTACAATTTCCTTATTGACAAAAATCAGGGAAGAAAATTTATATGTTGTGACTACTTTTAGTTGCAGGTTAGTATCATTTTCTCTTCTTTCTATTTACCTTAAAACTTGAATTTATTGATACCTTTTAAATTATTATTAGCAATGGGTGTGTGTTGTACGTGAATAATTTTCGTACACAAAAAATAAATAAAACATTAATTATATGTGTATCTGAATTAAATATAATCTCAAACTTACCAAATTTAATTTTTCATAACTCATATTCTATTATAGGGTTATGAATGTATATTCCCATAATTCCTTATTCTAAATATAAGAAAAAAAGATATAAAAAAATAGTTAAAGTTCTATTTTTTTACAATTTTGTGATTGAGATTGATGTTTTAGTGATGTTTGAGAAATGAATTTTTTTAAAATTCATTTGATTAGGATTCCACTTATAATTCCTTGATAAAATAAAAGTAATTGTTAATGTACTAATCATATTAGAGCATTAGTGTAATTAGGAATTAGTTAAGTGAATTGGGATAAGATTTAATATACTACTCTATAATATATATTATCAAGCATATTAAAATTTAAAAAAAATTCAAGTTTTACTTAAACATACAATACTATATATCTATTTTCACATAAAATCTTAATACAACTTAGAAAGTTTATTGTGACAAAGGAATTATACTGATGTAACATAAACTTACTTTAAAAAATTACATATACTGTTATTTTTTATCTTAAAAATGAAAGGGTTAAACTTTTCGACAGAAAAGAAAATACACATATGTAAGCATTAGTTGTTACACATTTATCTTTTTCAGTATAATATATTTTGTAAAAACCAAGAACAACTTTTCACGACATCTACTTGTTTAGTAAATGTTGATAATTTATCAATGAAGGACCACATCTACAACAAAAAATACCAATGTAACACTGAATAGAATTGTTGGAGAAAATACATCATTCTTTATTTCTTGTCATTTTCAAGTCCTCAGCATGTTTGAAACATAGACCTCTAGTGATAACAATAACGTGGGTTTCCGAGATCTAGGCGTTTCGATGTAGGTTTCATATATTGAGATTTACCAAGTATATCTGCAAAAAAAAAATTGACAAAAAAAGCCTCTCAGTAAACAATGAATGACCATGTAAATCCGATATATAGTTATTATCAACATTGTTAGTTCTTGAGTAAACAATAAATCTAACAGTAGTTATTGGTTAGACATAACGGAAAACAAAAAAAAGCAATGTTCATATCTCATAATTATTAGTAATATGGAAAAATGATCCATGAGGAAGAGGAAAAGAAAAAGAAATATAAAATATATAAACAAAGTTCAGTTAATTTGCATTTATCCAAATTGAAAGAAAAATAGTTTTTCTCATGTCCTGATAAATACAAAAGCCTAGATTGCAAGAAATGCATGGAAACCTATATGCACATGAGGACTATACAAACATGACAATAACACCCAATCACTAATTGCCATGAGAAAAAATTAATTAAATTACCTAAGAATGGAGAATACCATGAGACAGCATAACAGAAACTTTACAGCATCCGCTACACACAAAGGCTGGATTTGACCAAAGTCAGTGAACCACCGTCATATTGGCTAAAATTAATCTGCTAAGCTATGTGGAAAAAAGTAATGTAAAAACAGTAATCTTAAAAAAAGTAATCTGCAAAGTTGTAGACAATTTCTAGGAGTGTCTATGTCTAATATGACATAATAGTAGTAAAAAGGGGGCTCACAAGAAAGATTTTAATACTTACATGACTCCAATTGTTCTTCAATCCAACAAGCAATTATGTAGACTCAAATGTTAACGCATAAAAAAAAAATGATTTTGTTTACAGAGTTTCTTGTCTATGATCAAAATGGAAAAGAGAGCATGAAGAAAATAAGAAACGTCGAAATTGTTGTCATTACAATTACAACTATTCTAATTACAGTATCAAATTGCAAAGTAACTAGGTGACTATAAAGGTGCCCTAAGGAAGACAAGGGATTGCGGAAGCTAAGAGGTTATATATAGATAATTTAATGGATAGTGATACATTAAAAGTCACTCAAATAAATAAATATATTTTATAATGAATACTTATTCAAGTGCATGGTATTTTGGATATTGAAGAGTTACTAGAGGGTAAAAGATGAAAATAAATATTTTTTCAATATGTATACATTTAGAAGTAGTATAGATATAAATATAGATAATGTTATCTTTGCATTTGAGATGTGTAATATTAGATTGATGGAGTTTTTAAAGATTTTTTGAACACTTTATTGAAAATATAATTATGCATATTATTTAAAAGATTGTATAGTCAATCAAATTTTTTTATAGAAACTGATTTTTATACATAGGGAATAGATAATTATAAGGGATTTTAGAGATAATTTGGATATTTAAATACGTAAGGATATGATGACAATTTAAATATTTATTTGTAAAATGATAAAGTGGTTTTTGCAAGTTTTTATAAGGATAAAATAGAGATTAAATTTTTTTCATGTTAAGGTACTTTTATTAATAATATAGATGTGTAATGTTCAAAAGCAAGCTGGATCAAGAATTTGAAGTTTAGGAGGCAACAAATTTATTGAACCTTTAATGGTATAATTCAATTCGTCAATTGTATTCTGATGTTTTGGCATTCAGACGACAAGATAATGGTGAGCAAATTCTCTATAGTT
>CM042191.1:24334041-24351784 GCA_023539305.1 Ilex asprella
AAGCTCGCCAAACTGTTAGATGTGGAGCGATTTGGGGAAGCACATCAAGCTGGTTCGGATAGTTTATTGACTGCTGCTACGTTCTCCAAGATGAAAGGTGTCTATGGGCTACCAGAGAGGATGTTTGAAGGATTCTTGTATGGGATCAGTGCTAGGATCAAGAGGCCTCGTCCAATGATTGCAGTTTTGCCACCGCCGCCTCAGCCAATTTTGTTGGGATATATCCGATGATGAAGTTTCATAGCAAAGTGATCTTAGAACTCATCATTATGTATAGGTTCTGTGTTCATATAAAAAGTTTTGTTTTGATTGTTACATAAAAACTCAATTGTGATTTTTGATAAAGTCTACGATTGTGCTTACTTCTTACTCCTACCAGTTAGCCAAAGAGCATATGATAACTGCAAGGCTCATTAGTATATAGTATTAGCCTGTAAGTGCCCATCACCAAAGATTTAGGCTAGCAAAACAAGATACTTTTGGAGTGGGTAAAAAAATTAAAATTGACTAGGAAATACGATTAAAATTAGAAACAGAGATCATTCTAATGAAACTAGCAAGTTGGGATTCTTAAAAAAGTTGTTGGGTTGGAGGAGGGCTTTCGAACCGCTACCTGGGCAACTGAATCTAAATTTCAATTGCGGCTATTCTGTTAAACTTACGGGAAGGTACATTATATTCATAAGAAGGAGAAAGACAAGATCAAAAAACAGGGTGATGCTCACATGACAACTCATCCACCCAATACAAAAGTAGAACCAAAAGATTTGCAACAAACCAAGAGTGTAGAATTCTAAAGAAAGTGCCAGCCTTGAGTTGGTACTTTCAGCAGAATCCAGACTCAATAGGAGACAAGAAGCAAAGAGGCTTCCAACAACATGGGACTGCACATTCAAAAAACAGAGGAATAAACACATTGGCAATGCCTACAGCCGAAAGGACAGCACACTGCCAACATACTTATCAGCACAATCCCCATCCACCAGCCGAGAGGGAAATGAAAAGCATTGCCAACAGCCAAGTGAGAGAACAAATGGATGATGGAGCCAGACCCAAGAAAGACAATAATGTCTAAAGTCAAAATCTTCAGTTACAGCACTTTCTATCTCTTTATACTTTTACAGAAACAAAGAGACAGTTCCTTGCACATCAGCTTAGCTCTCTTGCATCATACCCCATACAAGTTCTCTCCAACATTCAAGCACCGCCATTTTCATCATCAACTGAACTCCAAGCAGGAAAAAGTACAGAGTTTTAAGCATTTCCCTCCCAGGCAGAATCGTGAACATAACAACAATGCTGAAAGCCTCAAGATAAAAAAAGCAAATGGGTAACTGAATTTTCATTTTGTTCTTTCTCTCGATTAATGTGGGCAGTCTGTTACTTCACTGAGTAAGAGTGATCACCATACAAATTATCGGAGAAAGCCCTAGTTAAAGGGCATACTTTGTTCATGAAACTCCTATGGTCTGGCGAGGGTTAAATATAATCAGTCTTACCCCTACAAGTAGAGAGGATGTTTCTATAACTCGAACCTGTGACACCCACGTCACAATGGAATAACCTTACTGTTAAGGCTCGCCCACCGGAGAAAGTCTAAGTTGTACATCAAAAAACCTATTCCCCTATTACCGGTGGTGAAATTATGATCACAGCAGTAGGCATGTAAAACTCATAAATTTTCATCCACACCTCATTACTTTCATACCAAATACGAACACAGGATTTGAACTTAAAAAGCTTTCCCAGAACTACTCCACAAACAACTTCCCCGGCTCCTCCATCATCACAAGCTCACAAAACCTCGTAATGACGTTATTGTACCCGGCCACATCCATAACAAAGGGCCTCGACTTTGGATACTCACCTGCTTTTCTAAATACATTTTCCATTGAGGTATACCAGTTGTTATTAGCAAAAAAAAAAAAAAGTATACCTATTGTTGGTGCAAAAATCCGAAGGCAATGCACCACTTTTTAGAGTAATGCTAGAAAGACTTAAAAATTAGACTTAAAAAATTGACTTGATAATCTCAATCATTGAATAGGTAGTAGGTCTTAATAAATGCTTGGACCTGCAGTGAAATCAATGGTTGAGATTATCAAGTCTAATTTTTAAGTCTATTTTTTAAGTCTATGTAGCATTGCTCCACTTTTTATCCTGCTTATTACTTTGTTGACCCAGAGAGTACATAAATTGACTTATCATCCCTCTAAACGAGAATATATTAAATGTAACGGTGACATCATGTCACCTTTTAACTTTGAGTCTACGCGGTCTAATGTAAAAACAAGGTCACACTTTTAATAATTTTTGAATGCATATTTTGCAAATTACTTACTACATCAAAAAAAGAGAAAGTTGCTTTCACAAAAACTACCATAATTTAGAGGATCCCCGCTAAGCACTCATGATTGAATGGTCAACTCATAATTGGTGAATTTGTAGGTTCAATTTCTACTGGATACACACCAATAAAACCCTCCAATAAGTCTATTGAAATTGACTTTGTATTAATGGAATCTCATAACAAATTGGTGTGACGAACTCATGACTACAAACAATCCTTATGGTTTTGATATCCGGTAGAAATAATAAGAATCAAAGTCCAAGTTGGTTAGTGAGCCTAGTGATAGGAGACTATCTAACTTAGTTCAGAGAGCACTTGTTTAGTAAATTTAAAAAGATGGTATTGAAAAAAAAAGTTAGAAATTACAGTCGATTCTAATTTGTAGGCCATATATCATGTTTTTCTCATCTGTTGAAGCATATACGGATATACCTATTCAGCAAGAGCAAGAACCAAATTCAAGGCTAGAAACCATCATCAAAATAACATCACCACTAATCATACAAAATTATTTACAACCAAAAAAAAATGATAATAAAAAATCAATTTGACCCCAAAAAAAATTTAAAAAAAAAATAGCGATCGATTTACTATGATCAAGGTTTCCAGCTATACCAATGGGTTGTAAATTTTTTAATTTGTAAAGCAAAAAAAAGCTTCCAGTAATTCCAAGAAATCAATGATATGATCATAACTCATACAAAAAAAAATATCTGAAATGACCATTCCTGGCTTGAGCACAACAGGTGCAGCATCATCTGTACAGCATCAGAATTGAATGTAGGGCAATTTGTTTGTGATCTCTGTTGGTGAGTATGAATAAAAAAGGACACCGTCAACCCTGCACTTTCGCTTAGTTGACAGGGTTCTAGAAAATAGGTATGCTATCGGCTATCGCCTTTTATGTCCCGCAGGTGGTTGATATGGATCGACAAAACATTTGTCTTCCTTAACTGCACTACTCCATCTATTCTTGAAAATCTTCATTTCAATATAGGACTGTCTCCTCACCTATACATAAATCATTATCATTACTTGTTAAATGGCACAACGACAAACATTGAAATATGAATGGTATGCAACATAGTAGAACAAGAAGTGCTGCACAATCATATCTAAAAAAGAACCAGACTAGGCAAAATCATTGGCTTAAAGAGTAGGATCGTGCAAAGAATAGGAAGCATTGATATCGCAGACTAGGAAGCATGAATTCGAACAAAACTTGAAAAAATAGGATACCAATACAGGCAAGATACATCTATAAAAGAATATATTTCGTAATTTAACTCTTATTTAACGACTTCAGAATTGCAATTTTTTAGTAGATTGTTTAATAACAATACAAAAAAAAGGGACTTTCACGTTCAAAAGTATAGATTGTCTCATTAGATAACATGACTAAATAAGAATGCGAGCCAACATTTAACTAGTTGGTTCGCTTAGTAGTTCTTGTTGCCAAGAAATGTGATGTGTAATTAAATCCTTTTATGCTCTTTTGACATTCAAGAAACACCCATCTGTCTTCAAACTTACATGAATTTTTCTCTATGGGTTGTATCTTATGTGAATTCGAGAGAAAATGGCAAAAGATTAAACTGAAAAATTCTACACATTGCTCCGCATATTCACTTCCCTATTCAAAAGCATATTCATTTTGGATATGTACCCAAACGTATCCAAATAATTTATTTACTTTAGATTCGCGTGATGCATATTTGGTACATACCCTAGAATATGTAATAAGTACTGTATCTGATACTGATACGTCTCATAGGTGCTAGATTTGATCTAAGTATGCAGTGCATCCTCCCCATATTAAATACAGATGCAGCATACTTCCTAAGAAGGAAAGGGCCCAGTGTAGTGACCGGATCCCAATTCTCATGCATGCAATCACTTGACCTATTATAGAGGAAACTGATGTACAATGTCAAGACAGTAATGTTCTGAGGCATTTGAGTCTCAACATAATAGATTGGTTAATGTTCAATCCAAGTGCACGATAAATAACAACAAAACACAAACTAAAGGATAAAGAATAAAGCACTGCACCAAGCATATGAAACACTACTAGAAGGGCCATCATTAAGGAACTTACTGCAGATCTATTATCAACTTTATAGAGCCCAGAAATTGCCTGCACTTCCAAAGGGAAATTCTCAGTTAAGACGAACTAAATATGAGGAAAAAGCAGAGGGAAGATGCAAATTTGGCGTCATTGTCATACCAGTTGTTCTGAATCTGACAAGTGCTTTGTTTGTGAGGAATATTCAGGTGATCCATGACTCAACTACATATATGATGGCAAGTAGTCGAGTGAGACAACCCAAATATTGGAAGTCCACATAGCAATGAGATTATTTAAGTCAAAGATAAACCAAAATCTATCTATTCTCAAAAATAAGTTTTGCTGGTGCAAAATAAATTCAATGTCTTGAAATTAAAAAAAAAAACTTGCAAATCGCAGGCTTTGTGGAAGGAAAATCAAGATCTAATAGATTCCACAATTCCAAGTTCTCTAGGATTATGAGATCCAATAATTGCGCTCAAGTACATCATACCACTACTATATAAGTAATATTCCAATTGTCTTCAAATCCTTTAAAAAGGACTCTACTAACTGGAAAAATTATATGACTAGAAAGATTCCACAACAACTTTCATGTTGATAACCAGCACAAGTACGATAACACATCTTTGTTAAAAAGGCAGAGAGTTTTGAAACCGTTCTTCCAGTCCAGCCAAGTGTGATGTACCAGTGTCACAGATTAAAAAAAATTACTTGCCTTGTTTCCATCTGAAAATCCGAGTGTAGGAAGCCCCATATGAACTATATACTCAGCATCAACTACGCCAACATTTTTTGTCCGATCACCCTGTAATAAGATAGTCCAAATATCAATACCCTGGAAGAGGTTCAAACAAAGAAATACTGTGTTGGTGAATTGGGAACTTGCCTGTGCACAATAACCAAGCTGCATATCCAGACCCCATGCATGAATCAAGTCATTCTGTCAGCAGAAAAAACTATTAGAAAAGAAATTATCTATACTATTAATAAAGGGAGAGGGTGGGTTTGGTATCCTCACCCTTTCTAGCAGGCTGTTACAGTTAATCAACCAAGATGGGATTTGGTATCCCTCATCAAATGAAAATCAAGTTCAAAAGAAATATCCAATCAATAACTTCCCACGTTTATATATCTACAACTCCCCATGTTTAAATGTGTACTCCTTTGTCTCTCTAACTACCACTATTAAGTACCCCAAGTCTTTAGCCTAAAAAATCACCTAGCTTTATCACTCTCTCTCTATTTTTATAGGTTGACATATAGTTGGTTTATCTACAGCCTAACTTTCCCAAATTTTCACTCCTTTTTCCTTCTCAAACTCTCTCCTATCTGCACAGACACGACTCCAAGCTTCAAAATAATCAACACAAAGACAGTCGCCATGCAGAAATTGGAAAATTATCAATACCTTGCCCAAACTCTCAGAGAGAGAGAAGTCTTAGAATACAGACAACAAAACAAAAGAAAAAAAATAGAGTTCCAATTCACCCCCTCAAGCAAATGTATAGGTAGGCTCCGGGGTTGGAATCCGAGCATAACTGCTTGAACAATCAAAAAAAATAAGGATAGGCGCTGATGGAGTAGCCAGTGCGTGCTTGGACCGATATAATCATCTTTGCCAGGAGCTTTTGGTCCAAAGGGAAATGTACATTTATTGGGATTTATCCACTATTTTTATTATTTATCATTCAGCTAGTAATTATCATATATATTAGGATTGTGGAGGATGAGTTTGATACAGTTTTCGTAGTCGAGTAGTTTTTATTTTTTAAGAGTTTTAGTCCAGAAATAATCGTGTAAATCCCCAATATTTTAATTGTATGAATTTGAATTGAATATTCCCTGTAGGATATTGTGTTTCGTGATTTAATTCGTGTCAGGAGTTGGTAATCCTTCTGCTATTCTTTGTTTCTCTTCCTTCCCTGAATCATGCTCCTTCTCAAACTACCTCATCATATGTTTTCTTTATAGTTTCAAGAAGGCTCATTAGCACAACCTTTTTCGTGGGTCCACAGTTATATTATTCCACTCTTCTACATGAAAGAATGTGGTATAGCTGTGACTAGGATCAAATTTTCATTTCGGTCACCTCAGAAGAGAAAACGTTTTGAAAACAGAGCGGAAACAGATAAAAAGTTTAGGCATTTATTTCAAAAACATTCTGAAATATTGGTCGAAATATGCTGAAATATGTTGGAAGTCTTGAAACACCTTGAAACATTTCAATAACATTCTAACACACCTCAAAGCACCTTAAAGCATTAGAATTTCAATATAACTGGATGGTCAACAAGTTGTTTCCATTGCCTATTTACATTTCATCGGAATTTTTAACATATATGCTCAGGAAGTTGCTTCCACATTGTCTACAATTTGTGGGACAAGTTTGAGTTGGTACTTTTTCAACCAATTCATAAATGAATGGGATCAGGTTGGACCCATATAAAGATCCATATTTTTTCTTTTGGAGCCTTGGATTAATGTACTGATGTCTGACAATATGAGGTATGAAAACCACATACAAACTGGAACAAATAGGGGAACCACAGCATAAGCACTAAAATCTCCCCTCCCCCCCCAAAAAAAATAAATAAATAAATAATTACCTACAATAATGTAAGTAGATATATCAAATAAAAAATTAAACCTAAAAAAAGCCACTCTTTTTGTGTCCATCTATATATCTATTAATCTATACTAGCCCTTGCACCCCCAACCTTGGCTTTGACAGTCAGCAAAGCCATGGCACGGGAGGGCTGGCCCTACTTCATTTCAACTAAAATTAAGAACGATGGAACTTACCCAGTAAAATTGCTTATGCACTCATCATATACCACTAGGTTACTCCAAACAAGGAAAGGCCTCATACCTGGATCATATACCATGCACAACGCCAGGCTTTTCTTGAGAACACAGGAGCCATCATTTCCACCCAACTGCAACAAATTTTATTTATGGTATGAGAATACTATTTCTATTTCATGTAATAACGGAATTCTTTCATTAGCATCAATAAGGAAGCTTTCAGGCAGAAAGGAACTGATCAAGCTAACTGAGTGTTACAGGCTTGAGATTCCTTACCCTGTGCAAGGAGGATCTGTGCTGCTGTTATCACACCTTCCGTCTCCTTTTAACTTATAGAACCTCCTACTCGAGACAGAGATGAAACAGTTTAAGATCCATGTGGTTAAGATTTTAAATAAGATAAGAACAAAAACAGCATATATGACCTAGGTTAGAACATGTGCATCTATTACAACTAGTGATTGGACAAACTTGGGTGACTTCGGTCCATGATAAACCGTCAGGGAGGAGCATCTCAAAGTATGGGGCAATGGATCAAGCGCTTTGACTTTGTCCCCCGGAATCCACCACAGGTTGGGTTTGAGAGCAGTGTGATGTGTGACTATCCAGCACGGTTCGGAGAGCACTTTTAGTCTTGTGCTGGTGAATGGAAGCCCCCTCCCCCATCAAGCAAGAAAGAAGCGGCTCTTCCCATGGCGGAGTCACCATTGACTCTATTTATTATTATGGTAAATCAGTGTATCAAGATGTTAATTTGAGATCTTATTTCGGTTCGATACGTCCACCTACGAGACTCACCTTTGGCTTTCGTCTCAGTAGGTGTATTATTATTAATTTTCCAAAAAGAACATTCATTGATTTCTTTCTTCCCTGTCAACCACGACGACTGCAACGATGCGAAAAATCCAGACCCAGAAAGGAGAAGGGCCGATGGTGGGCATTTGGGAAAGTCGGGCCGATCAGTTGTCTTCATTCAAGCGACAGTACAGAAAAAGAACGAAACAAAGTGAAACTAGTGATTGGACAAACTTGGGTCCATGATATAGTGTCAGTTATTGTAAATGCATGGCCATAAAGCATTAGTTAACGCATATACAGTTCCTTAGTCCACATGAGCATGTCTCAACTCGGAGATTACTTACAAGAGTTGATTTCAATTAGATGATCCTAGACCTCTAGTCTCCAAAGTTTTTTATGTAACACACACCATACATGCAAAGATATTTCTGTAATCCAGACACTCTTTTGATCAAGTTTTTGGACCCCTGAGTGCAGCTTGTCAGTAAAGCCTTGCTGTCCACAGACTCTAATTATGCTTGCAACAGATCATAAATATACTCATTGGAAACTGGTCAACCTGTGCACTCTTGATTTCCTCCAACGTGCAGTAATTTGATGATGTAATTCTGATTTATCAGGATCAAGAGCCGGCTGTGATATTTCAAGACCTTCAGTTTTAACAATAGATAGATACCTGCAAGAAAAAAAATTTATGTTGGAAATAAGTCTCATTCATCAGCAGAGAAATATTTACACTACATCATTTCCTTCAAGACAAGACACTGTATGGCAGTTTCCAGATGTTTGAGTGGCAAAGGCAATATGTCATAAACCAATTGATGATGATGTTATCATCACAAAGAAGTACCACTTCAAGAAACTATGGCATCAAAGACAGTAGATGCAGACAAAAAAGGCATGTCTAGAACACGATGTAGACACTCAGAGTAGTTAATTTTCCTGCTGACCATAAGGCAAAATCTGCAATGATTAGAGTCATCATTAATCAGTGGTAATTCGAGAGGTGCAAAGAGACAGAATTGATTCGTTGATAGTTTTCCCTGTGAAGATTTTTCCATCTAACAATGCACATCCTAAGCTGAAATCAAAGAAGTCCAATGAGCAAAAGACTCAGAAAAAGAGATATCCATACAGTGAGAAAGAACAACTCTGGATAGTTAAATTATCATACAATATGGGAATGGGAATTATAGATGAGTGTGATTACAGAGAACTGAATCAAATGCACTTGACTTGGTCACAATCCAAAATAACCTCCACTAGAAAGGATGTTTGGAAATGTTGTAGCTACAGGGTCACCATGAGGAAGCCATCTTAGACCACTTCAATTTTAATCATAGTTGACCCTCGAGCTCGTCCCTTGTTATCACCCTCTGGTGCAAGTGGACTCAAAGTAATTTAGCCCTTCTTGACTCTTGCTAATCACAAATACTAGTCATTAGCCAACTTCCATGAGATTTTTTATTTTCAAGCTTACACCTCAGGAAGATCACCAATAGGACTGAAGTTCCACTACCACTTTCTTTTGGCAGGCTTTGGTGAAGAGATACAACATAATCACCTGTGGCCAAACCCAATTTAGCCAACATCAAGGTATTTTTTTTCGTAAAACCTGAGATCTCAGTACACTCGCCAATAGGAATGAAAAGTTTCCTTACAGCTTTCTTTTTGGCAGGCTTTGGTGTAGGCAAACAGCACAAGCACCCTGTGACCGAGCTTCTTGTGCCTCATTGTAGGACACAAATGATTTAGGCAGAAGAATTTTGGGCTTTTAATAACAAGATGCTTGTTGCTAAGTTGCTATAGAGTATACTCTGAGGATCTCGCAGAACTCATAAATTCATCATTTATTACTGTAAGCACATATCAGAACAACAATCTAATTATAAATGGAAAGCTATCTTGGAAAAAATTATGATGCACCGATATCAACATAAGATACCACTTTGGCTTTCGCACTTCTATTAATCTTGTTTGCACCTCTTTGGCCTGTTTGGTATGTGGGTTGGGGGGGGGGGGGGTTTAGAACATGGGTTGGGGAATAAAACCCAACAACCCCATGTTTAGTAAATGCATAGTTAGTCTAGGGTTTGAAACCCAGCCCGTATTAGGCCCGGGAATTAAACCCAAGTTCATGGGTTTCATCAAACCCACCGGGAGAGTGGGTTTCATATGTGGGTTAATGGGTTTAAGCTAGCAAATGACATATATACCCCCATATATCCCATATACGTAAACAAACATAGGTTTGAATTAAATTGGTTAAGGGGCACAATAGTAATTTATATACAAATATATTATCATAATAGTCATATATCCGTGCGCATACCAAACATGAGTATGGACGACATTGAATGTTGAATCCCATCTTTGGGTTTGGAAGGGTTTGGACAAGCCAACTCAAACCCTTCCCAAAAAACCAACCAAACAACCCCCTTGAGTTATAATGTTTACAAGCGTTTTGGAGCTGCATTCATCGAGAAAGACTAACAATTAAAGATCACAAGAATATCTGATTATATTCCTCAAGCTGGGTATATTCCTTTCATACCCAAGGTTTCTGTAATCTTTCATACAAAAAATTTACTGTTTTGGTGATATTCAAGTTTACTTATGAATGTTTTTGAATTTTCCACATTTTAATCATGTTTGGTGCAAGTTGCTGTTTTGTTATTTTGAGAATAGTATTGACCTGTAATAAACTTTGGTAAAACGTTAGTGCTGCTCAATTTTCAATACATTCTTTACCTTACGCTTCCCTTTTGTCGCCCACGGCAGCAGAAATTGTTACAATCTCTGCCACAACAAAGTATTAAAATTGGAGCTGTAAATCCTAGTGGAATTTGTAATGTAATTAGCCAAATTATAGGCCTTCTTGATGTAGAGGATATTGGACACCTAGAAGTCCTACCCATATTTGATCTTGTTGCACATATTCTGATTCTCAAACTATGAAAGGACCTATTGATGGTTTTGGATTCGTGCTATTCTTCAAGCAAGATTTTCCACCACCGCCACCCCCATTAAATATAATACTTAAAAACCCCCAATGTTCGACCCCAGTAACGAAAAGAAGAAAATTTAAAACCAACTTTATGAACCTAATAACTTTATGGTCCCATAGTCCCAGGAAAGGGGGAGCAAAAGTTTGACATCGTGAGGAACCACATTTTAGTCTACATGCTCAGTATATTTGTTAGAGATATGACATTTTGTTATTATTATTGCAATGTAAGCTCTTAGATGTTCTCATAGATAGTGCCAAAAATTTAAGAAAAATTCTGTAACATGCCACAAAAGCTACCACTGCATGTGTTTTGCGCCTGCTACTAATCTCACCCCCAAGCCAGAAAAAATAGCAACAAAGAAGGATGTGGTGGAGAGAGGGGGGGGAACCGAAATGAGATAGTTCATCACATTAACCTTTCCGTAAATCCAGTCAGTGAAATCAATACTTCATTTCCTCAATTTTCAAATATAAGCATGGTCAAACTCCATATATATATGCTAACAACTCATCATACACTTTCACTGAAACACCAAAATATTCCAGGCTTAACTGAGGTTAAAGTTACCAATTGAACATTTTTGAGTTTCTGAAAAACTGCAACTGCAAATCATGCTTACCTTCTTGGGTGAAAATTTTCAACTCCAAGGTCCTCATCCCACAAAAAAATGTACTCATAATTGGCAACTATGTCTGGATGCAAAAAACGCTTGGCGAACCACCTATGCCATAGAAATGAATTTTCACATGCAGATATCACAAATTTTACAAATCCTGTATGGTAACTGTAGTCACTGAGGAACAACTCTTAATGAATCAGAAAGTACTATTTTGTTTGATTTATGGCAGAAACATGTATGACGTGTTCACTCCACCCGAAATCGCTCCATTTATCCACAACTCCATCATAATGAAAAAGCATCACAACAAAGTAATTTTCCAGAAACTGCAACAAAATTGTAGACATTAATCTAAGCAAATAATATATTTATGATCTTGATTAGTAGATATTAACCATAGAATGACCAGACCACAAGTAGGAAGTCAAAAGACATATGATTGTTACCTTACTAACAATTTGCTTTACTATTTCTTTTTGCTTTATTCCAACTGCAATGGCCAACAGATTCATTGAACGCTTTGAATTGCTCTGGAAAAAAAATACGGAATAGTAAATAAAATACAACAATCTGATCAAGCAATGGAATAAAGCAAACTTGTTAACTAGATCACTATGAAAATTTGGACAAATTGGAATACTCTCAGCATTTGCAGTAGCAATGGCATGAAAAATTCTACTAAAGGACCAGAATAAAATCATAATTTCTCTTACTGCCGGAAGGGAAATGTGAATGTTCGCAAGCACAGCTATCATTTACGCACCTTTCTGCTTCGAAACTAAAGAAAAACTCCCAAAACAGCATCACTATTGTATGTTAATCAAGTTCCTAAACATCAAGCTCATTTTAGCTTCTTTTATTCTTTGTTGTCTTGAAGCACTTACTTTGTCAATACACAAAGTTGCCTAAACAACATTTTTGTTTTTTTGGTTGAACCTCGGCGGTACAAGAGTGTAATTTTATTAAATTAAATGAAAATTACACCTAGTTAGGAGGGACATAATGAGCCTTACCCTCAATGAAATCTACTTAACATTGGAAACAATAAAGAATAAAAATGCATGCCTTTACATCATGGAAGAAAGAAATAAAATGAACCAAGTGTTCTTCCTTAAATGCTGAAACTGCATGTAGTCTTGCATCCATAGAGTCCTACAAGCTCTTGGCAGCTGGTGATGATCACTATGAATTTGAGGAATCGGGTTTTGGACCCCTTGATTGGCCAAAAAATCTGCTACCTGATTGGCTTCACAATAGGCATGTTGAATTTTGAAGTGTAGTTGGTGTAGTATATCCGAACTACCTAAACAACATTCACTGTTTCCTTTTTCATTAAAAAGAATACAAGTTACAACCTTAATCATTTGTAATTTATATATTGCATCCTGATACAGAAAAGTAATGAACTTTGCAGCTTTAAGTGACACTATCTCCATCCAGTCCCTTCATAGACATAAACACGAGGCCAGCAGGTTCACCAATGCTCTGAGTTAGATACCCATACGATATAGGAGATTCTCTTATTTAATTGGGTAATGAAGTGTTTGAATATACTCTAAGGTAGTTAAGAATATCAAAAAGACCTTTCTCATTTCTTTTCTGGCTATAATATCCACGACTACCCCCCCCCAACCCCACGGCTGCGTTCACTTTACCACCTGAGCCATGAACATAGTTTTCAATTGAGTCATGCTTTCAAAAGCTCAGAAAAGTAAAGGAATGGATGTCCTCTAGAATATTCAAAACAATTGAACATAAAACACGGACTTCAATTCATAATGGACATCACAAGAAATGGTATTACAAGATTTTAATATGATGCATACTTTCATTCTGACAATATTGAGAATCTGGACTGTGGTTACACCAACCTTTTCTGCCACAGGACCCCACAAGGGGCGCATCTCCAAGTTTGAAGTTTTGGCAACAATTCCTTCTGGCAATGCCTCACTGCCTAAAGGCCTGCATCGATTCTACGAAAAAGAAAAACAACAAATTTCAAAAGCATAATCAAAACTGAAAAAATATTGAAAGAATTGTGTATTATGGATTCCAGACCTTACAGTTGTGAGATTGTGTATCCTGTCTTGTATCACTTACTTCCATTTCCACTTTTGGCAATTTCTACACCAGCAGTTTTGAATTTTGTCAACTCTATGTCAATTCATAAACGTAATATCAGGTGAATCAAACTCAAAGGCACACTTCTGCTCATCGGTCTCCAAACTCAGATTTAAGGCATTATAAGCAATCTCAAAGACTGAGCCACATTTTAAGAATTCCAAACTAATCGCAAGTAGCCCGCAGTGCTGAAAGATAGCAAACACCAGAATGTCTTTTAATACCTCAAAGTCTCTTAGAAAACTCCCTCGGGAGATTATTGTACTCTGAAAGCAAACATGAATGAAGCAACAGAAGGAATGTATGCCTCTCACTAAACAGGAAGCTCAAGCAAAGTTTTAAAGGCGACTTCCAGAAATGGTACCAAGAAAAGAGCAGAAGAAAGAGAAAGAATAGAATCTTCATACCCTCATCCAGCAAAGTTTTAAAAGCGGCTCCAAGAAAAGGGCAGAAGAGAAAGAAAGAATAGAATCTTCATGCCACATCCATTAAATTGCCAAATTCTCCATAGAAAATAAAAGGATCAATATTCTCAGGTCCAACTTGAACCTCTTAAATTAAATAACTATATGATGGTATACTTCTAGTAACAGAAAAGAATTTACAAAGTACGTTAGGAGGAAGGGGAGTTGAAAGAATGAAACCACTGAACCACCACCCTTAAATAGCCCATGCATACTGTTAAACCATTTTGTTCCAATGTATTACGCTTAATATAATTCTTAGTTCCATTTCAGAATTTTGGTCTTGTTAGCCTTCACCTGATATATTTATTTTTGTTTGGAGTGCATATTTGTATGAGCCTATCTGAAGTGGTTTCTTTCACTTTCCACCTTATCTACTCCTTTCTTCTCGTCCTTCTCTTCTTCCCTTCTCATTTGTCCCTTCTCTTTGTTCAGTTTAGTTCTTTGGTTCAACAGTGCTCTGGACATAAAGCTTGCAATTGAACAAACTGCATAATTCTATCCATGATATCTCTAGAAATCACTTCAAATCCTTGTTTACTTGTTCTGTGAAATTGGATCCTTTGTTTTCCAGTTTTTCTGCAATAATGAACGAGCTAATTTCCAATTTTAACCTATTCAATGGAACTGGTTGGTAAAAGAGGGGTAACTTTTGCCATAGGAAAATCTTTCAGACATGCAAGTATACAACAAAAATTCCCAATCTCATCTCCGCACAAAAGCAAAAATAAATAAACAAACCTTTAAAACAAGATTGTGTACTCCATAATTTTTTGCAAGAAATGCTCTCCCAATGAAGTAAGCACCACAAATCAACAAAGCAGTGATGAAGAGACTGCAAATATATGATCTATTTTTAGGATCTGATAGAACAGAAACCTGAAAAGATGACACAAAAAAGAAGATTAGAGAAAGACTCCACTTTGACAGAAAAACCAGATCACAGTTTTCTTGCTCATTCTTCCACAAGTCAATTCATTCAGTTTGTCCAATTTTTTGGTTAAACATATTCATATCAATATAAAAAAAAGGTCCCCTAGATAAGACTCGGTGGAAGAAATTAATGCAGCCAATTCAAGTCCAAATGAGAATAAATATATCTTATTGAACAAAAAAGTAGCTTTGTGGTCACAATCTGATGGATGACAGTAAGAAATTGATGATCGAGCAGTTAAGATGCATCAACAAACTCAAGAGCCAGAAGATTAAATGATTTAACCTCGACTCAAGAAAATACCAACCAACCAACCAATTAAATAGCTGTAGGGAAAAGAAAATAACAACATTAGTTAGAACAATGTATTAGTTATATAGCATGATATTGAAACACTATTTAACATAATTATATATACAACTTATAATTTTCTATATATTTAATAAATATTTTCAATATCTAAATTTATTCACGTGCAACGCACGTGATGCATTGCTAGTCATAACTAAAAGCACGTGATTCATGCTATCAAACAAGAATGGTCAGAAATAGTCCATATAGCATCATGAAAACACATGAACAGAAGTGTTCATAAGAACTGACGCAGCAGGGACAAAACAGATTTCGGGTCAAGGGATACATGCGTGTGCAAAAAGATTGTGCAATCCGAACTCCTTTAATCCTAAAAACAAAACAATTTGGACATTCTTCTATGCATTAAACATATCCATGTCATCCAGGCAAATTATCTCTTCCACTTCTTACTGCTTCTAACAATCTTTTTTTTAAGGCCATGTAGCCCTCCGAATATTAAATCAGTGTGAGTCATGAAACAACACCAAGTGTAGCACAAATCAGTATCCCAATTTGGCCCCTCTCAATTTCAGATTTTGTCAATTTGGATCCTCTAAATCTCAAATATTTCAATCCCAGACAAGGTCAATCTTCCATTGTTAAATTTATTGGGTCCCTCTGCATAACAATAAGACCCGCAAAACTCACTACTCAAACCAATAACTTCAGTTGTGAATGATTGAAATTGATCGAAATTGACAAAAAATATAAATTTGAAAGTAATTGCTACGATGGTATCCAGCCCACGACATGTAATTTTAATGTATGCTTACAAAGAACTCAAATTAGCCCGAATTTAATAAGAGAAGGATACAACATAATGTTACAGTAGCATAGCATCAAACCATTGCCTGTCAGGCTGCTGAGAAATTAAACCAGACTAAAATCGATTAAATTACTAAAACTAACAACTTTCATCAATCAAGAAACTAAGGCCCAACCCAACAAAACAACAAATATCAAAATACCATATTTGTAGCAATTAAATTCCACTTTCTTCTCCTGTAATTTCTAAGCAAATCAAACAGGGTTCATTACAGGAAAAAAATAAAATAAAATGGGCATTGGTGGGAAAATACAATCCTCAGTTTTTTTGCACCAAGAGGGGAATGGGGGGGAGGGGGGGAGGGAATACAAATTGACTTGGATTCTCACAAACTTAGACTTCTGAGTTCAACCTCCCAAAAACTGAAGTAAATTTAAACTCACACACATACAGAAAACAACACTCAACCAGCAAAGAAAATCAAGCCCCCAAAGACCCACAAGACACGAGACCCATCTACATACACAGAAAACAAAACTCAACCAGCAAAGAAAATCAAGCCCTCAAAGACCCACAAGACACGAGACCCATATTTGTATGTAGAAAAAAAAATACTACCAATCAAATAAATACACATATTAAAAATTAACACAGAGAGAGGAAGAGAGAGAAAAAGACTTACACAATCGTATATCTTCATGTCGCACGAAGCTCCAAATACATCCACAGGGTGTCTTGAAATATGAAGAAAATGGCCTTTCCAATCGCAAGAAATTGCGAGTACAAAAGGAACGAATAAAGGGAAGTTATATAGAGAAAGAAGGCAATAAAGGTGACTTGTGTAACGGTAAAACGGCTTCGCTTTTTGGGTCCAGCAAAAGACGAAGAAGAAGTTCAAACCTCAAAGGCACAGACATGGCCGCTTTTGAGTTTTAGAGAGAGAAAGCAGATAAGTGGAGCAATAGACTTCCACTGTCGTTTTTCTGTTCTGCTCCCTCTTGTTTGAAAATTGAAAGGCGTAGAGAGAGAAAGTTTTACACAGAGAGAGAGAGAGAGAGAGTGTGTTGGGATGGGACCGAGTTACGCGGTGGACAGTAGTGGTGGGTGGACGTGTTGTGTGAGTTCTATTCGTGGAAAGTATTGACAAGATTCTGTACTCGTCCCTCTGGGTGAACACGTGGTCTTAAGTGGTCGGTGGTCCCCACTCTGCAACTTTTTCATTAAACAATTAAATAACTAGTTATCCGCCGAATGCAATACACAGGATTATAATCCGTATTTTTTTTAATTAAATAAATAAATATAAAAAATATTTAGGTGATAAAAAATATTTTTTTTGAATAAATTTTAATAAATAATAGTTAGTTATTAAGGAGTTGGCAGGCAGTTTACCAAGGACAAATGTTAGAGGGAGCCTTAAGTTTTGAATAAAAATTTTAAATTCTAAAAA
>CM042191.1:24351884-24374308 GCA_023539305.1 Ilex asprella
GAGGAAAGAGAAAGGGGCAAATATGTCTTGAGGGAGGGTAACCTATTAGCTGGGTTTGTAACCCAGGGGGGCTGGGTTATTTTACACCGGTGTATGGGGGTTACCAGTCCACTGTAGCACCGGGTCAAGCGGTGACCCGGGATTTATAGCCAACCTCAAAAATGATTTCCCAAACAAGGGTTAAATGGGTCCCATTTCATTTTTATCCTATCCAACTAGTGGATAACCTCCTTTAACCCATTATCCAAACACCTCCTATGGGTATAATTTAATTTAGGACAAAATTTCTCATCATTCAAAAAATTAAGAATCAATCCTACATCATCACCCATAATTGCCCAAAACTTCTGATAAAAATTAGCCCTTATACCATCCAACCTCGTAAATTTTGTAGGATGAGGCTACTTAAGTGCTTCAACAACTTCAAAAGCTCATTCATCCAAGGCTTAACCTTATTTGGAACACAATCTATCACCTTTGCTCTATATCAACTTGTGAAAGGAAAATCGGATTTGAACAAGTTTCTAAAATGGGAAACTGCAACAAATTCAATTTCATTCATACCCATAACCCAACATCCTTGATCATTCATAATTCATTGTATTTGATTACTCTTTTCTTTTCTAGCTTGCCTGAGCATGAATTGAATGATCATGAATCTCTTTTATCTCCAAATTGGTAGACTCCGTAATTAGCCCAGTGTTTAACAAATCTATTTTATACTTATTGTGAGAGGATAAAAACACTATTCCTCTTGACCTTTGCAAAAGAATTGTTCCTTCCTGAGTAGTGCTTCTTGCAAGAAGAAACGAACTACCTAGGATCGAAGTGCCTTGATCGAAGGCACTCCGATGCTTAAGTTAGTAAGTGTAGATATGAAGAAAAGTACTTAGAAGGATTCAATGTACCTCTTGCCATGTATCCTTGATACTTTATATAGGCTTCAAGGATTCCCTTTGCTAGTGTGGAAGATGGCGCATCTCCTTTCCAGCGGGACTGTTTGTTAGCAATTGCAAAAATTTCTCTAACGCTGCATTAATCTTAACTCATCTGAGCTATTGACTGCATCTAGTTGTTACAACTAAATCCCTTGATCGTAGGTAATTATCTCATTGTTCGATTTACACTATACCTTTACACTATACCTTCTGCTTGATAATATATTCTGAACTGTAATAACTCAACTTAGTTCGACATAGAGTAAAAACTCCACGTAACTGTTTCCCTATCCACGTGCCCATCCATCCACGTGGCGTAATTTTATGCCCCTTCATTTGCCCCAGGAAACGCATGTCAGCCATCTTTCATCTGACAATCGTTTCATGTCTCCAGGTTCATCATTGTCTGGGTTCGTGAGACATGCAATGTACTCTGCATTGTCTCTTCACATTAAATGCTCGTTTTTTAGCTCCCTTTCTTGTTTTTGCTTACCTATTTTAGAGGGAGTATAAGATGAATCTCTCATCCCCTTTTCTCTTAAAAAATTCTCATTTTACTTGCATTCTTGTTCTTCCTATTCATCTACTCCTCTTCTCCTAAATGGCTCCCCTTACGAAAGAAGGTATTCCAACTTTTAGTACCAAATACAACGTTCCTGAAGACGTTCATATTTGAGTAGCTAGCACCATTGAACCATTTATTGGCACGAGGGAATTGATTCCTATCTACAAAAGGACAATTACCTAAGGTGGGGTGAGATTTTCTTTGCACCCACTGCTGCTATGGGTATTTTCTACCATGAAGTTGTGCCCTATCCAATGCTGACCCAACCTCTTGGGGATAGTTATAGGTGTTGCTGCCCTGAATGTCAATCTAGGTATATGGGAGATCCTCTTCTGTTATATTTTGAAGACAACCAGTGATAGCTATTACCTGGCAGTGAGGAGGAAGGATCAATACTTGGTAACCCACCTCCAAGATTTGAATAAGGGACACGGGAATGATATCATCTTCGTTTCTGGGAACTAGGAGTACAAGGTGAGAGATACCCTTTCTTATCGATGTCCGTATGAAGAAAACATGTCAAATATATGATCATAGACTTATTTAGTTTTTGGCCCAACGTATTATATATATATATATATTACTTCTTTTGCTTTTGCACTTAGGGGAGACTATCAAGGGAAAAATATCTGAGCGCTCAATGAAAATGGACGACCTGAAAAAAATGTGGTCATTCAACGAGAACCTGTTTTGCTAAGCTGGTCATGTCCTCCTAGAATATACCCATATGTATCACTCATTCATTGTTATTCTTGATCAAGCCAATGCCACGCTTGCCAAGGACCGAGATGCGCTACGAGCCCAGCGCGCTGCTATCCCTCGTTCTCGACAAAAGTCTGCCACTTTTTTTGGAATGAATAGATCAACGAAAGTTTTTTTGAGTTTTCTTTCTACAAGTGAGCCTTTTAAAGCTACTCCCTTGAATGTCCATATTCTCGATGATTCACCTCTATTACCTACCCCCGAAAATTGATCTAACGCCTCTTTCTAATGATGCCCCTGCACCTACCGAGCCACAAACCAATTTTGAGGCTTTAGATCCTCCCCTGAGCCTTTTTTGATGCAATTCCTACTTCCCTTTGGTTGTCTCCTTACCACCTCGATCAGTTGATGCAAAGCCCGATGAGTATTTAACGAAGAAGAGACGAATGGCCGAGTCCCCCCTGTGGTTGAACGGTCAATTCCAGCCTTCCACCCTATACTAAAAGCAAAAGGCAAAGAAATAAGCATTCGGGACTCGACTGCCGAGGATATGAACGTCGCAGTAGGGATTGCCAGGGGTGTGATTCTGCCTCACAACCTTGTTGTGAATGAGGCGGCTTTAGATGATGAGATTGCTCGGCAAGTCATTCAGCAGATGATTTTGGTATTTGCCTTGAGTCCTTTTTCTTTTACACTTGGTTGCATCTTTATTCATTTTTCCCCCTCTTTTTTTAAAGGGTCTTCAAAAAGTGCATAAGTTAGGGGCAAGGATTGTCAAAAAGGACAAGACAATGAAAGAGGCAATTCATGAATGCATGTCTGTTATGGCGAAGAAGGAATCTGTTGACGAAGAATATGCCAAGCTTTGTAAAGAAATGCTAGTTTTTCAGGCTTAATCACTTAGCCTGAAAGATGAGAATAAAAAGTTGGCAATGGAAGTGGAGAAGTTGAAGGCTTCAGAGAGTTCTTTCAACGTAGATCTATCCCAGACCTAACTCAAACATTCCATTTTGTTGAAAGAGTTTGATAAGTTCAAGGCTGAAGTCAAGGATCTTGAAGATGCTACGTTTGATCAAGGAATGGAGAAGGCAGAGAGGGACATAACTTTGCAAATCCCTTCGTTGGAAAGAGCATACTTTTCAAAAAGTTGGGCTGCTGCTTTGAAAGCTGTAGATGTGTCTCCTACCTCTGAGTTGTTCTTGCGCCATCCTACTCCTAGCTCCTCTAGTCCTCCTGCTTCTTCCTAAAAATATCACATTTTTATATTTTTATGTAAAAAAAACATTGTTCCCTCCTTTTGGCATCTATGAAGAAACTCTTTTTATAATTCGATTTTTTTTTAGGTTCCAAGCGTTTATGTTAGGGATTTTCACTTAGCTAGGTTCCACGCACTTCTGCTACGGACTTTTACTTAGAAAAAATTAATTTTTACTCTAAGAAGTTTTGGCCTCTGTTCTGCTCTTCTTTAGAGTTAGGTCTCATGCGCCTCTGCTAGGGACTTCTAGAAAAAAATTTATTTCTTGCTCTAAGAAGTTTAGACCTCTGTTCAGCCCTTCTCTAGAGCTAGGTCCCACGTACCCCTACTAGGGACTTACTTAGAAAAAAATTATTTTTTGCTCTAAGAAGCTTTGGCCTCTGTTCGGCCCTTCTCTAGAGCTAGGTCCCACGCACCCTTACTAGGGACTTTTACTTAGAAAAAAATTTATTGTTTGCTTTAATAAGCTTTAGCCTCTGTTCTACCCTTCTCTAGAGCTATGACCCACGCACCCTACTAGAGACTTTAACTTAGTCAAAATTTGTTTTTAGCTCTAAGAAGCTTTACCCTTCTCCAGAGCTAGGTCTCACGCACCTCTACTACGGAATTTCACGGAGGTTTCTCGAAGAGACTGTGGCCCTCTCCTAATGAAGTTTTCGCGTTCATACCAACCTGCTGATCTAATCAGACTCAGATCATTGCCCGATTGATTTACATCGTCATCCCTAACCATGGGCCTAGATTTGATCAGGTGGCCATGCTTGATTTAGGCCTATGCATCTATTAGGATTTTGCCTCCCTGTTTTAGCAGTAGGGTGGGAATGACAAACAAGGGCATTGACAATGTTAAGAAAGAAATGCTTTACATAAAAGAATTATTCCTAACAGAGGAATTCTCTTTACGAAATAACAGGGGGCACCCATATTGCAAGGCCTAGGTACGTAAAAAATAGAACTTTCGTAGATTAGCTATATTGCAAGGCCTAGGTACTCCCCTCTGTTCCATGATCTCAAGCTCATAAGATCTGTTTCCTATGAACCAAGTTATCTTGTAGGGTCCTTCCGTGGGTTGGTTCTTTGGCAATTCCAATGACACATCTGAGGACTAGGTCCCTGAGCATAAATGAACAAGGGGCTACTCTCTTGTTATATGATCTAGCTATTTGTTGCTGATAGGCAACTATCCGAACTGCTGCCGCCTTCCTCTTTTCCTTAAGAAAATCAAGCTCTTGACTGATAACAGAGTTGCTGTTCTCATTTGTTGCTAAGCTGGTTTTGAGTGTTGACAATCCGATTTTCAAGGGCATCACAACCTCCATGTCATAAGCGAGTGTAAATGGAGTTTTTCCCATTGCACGACAGGGTGTGGTTTGGTACGTCTATAATACGCTACGCAACTCTTCTACTCATTTCCCTTTTGCCTTTTCTAATCTTTTCTTGACTCTATCCAGTATTGATTTATTCGATATCTCTGTATGCCTGTTGCTCTGCGGGTAAGCAAAGGCAAAATATCGATTCTAAATTCCATATTGCTGACAGAAAGCTTTGAATGGACCGTTTTTAAACTAAGTCCCATTATCAGATATGAGGACTCCTGAAATACCAAACCGTGTGATGATGTTCTTCCATACAAATTTTTTGCTATTCGTGTCTCTTATATTAGTCAAAGGTTCTGCTTCTAGCCATTTCATGAAGTAGTTAGTTGTTATTAGCAAAAAATGCTTATTTCCCGGTGCTCGAGATAATGGGTCAACTATGTCAAGTCTCCATTGAGTGAAAGGCCAAGGGCTCGTTAATGGGATCAAATCTCCTGCGGGCTGTCTAGGGATTAGGGAGAATAACTGACATTTTTTAGACCTTTTAACAAATTGTCGGGTGTCTTTTTGCATATACGACCACCAATATCCTGGAGACAGGGCTTTGTGTGCAAGCGACCATCCTCTTGTGTGTGTGCCACAACTCCCTTTGTGAATTTCAAACAAGAAGTCCAGTACCAAGTCAAGATGTACACACCTTAGGTATGGCCCAAAGAATGAGTGTCGATAAAGCTCCTAATTGGGGGATAACCAGAACCTTGCCGATTTGAGTCGCAATTTGTGTGCTTCCTTCTTATTTTTAGGGAGATCTCCATCTTTAAGGTAGCCAATGATTTCATCCATCCAACTCGGTCTAACCTCATTGCATGCACCTCTGCAGCTTCTGGTGATGCTATGTTTGGCTTTGCCTGGTAGCCTACCGGCATGGTTATTTCCCCTCCCTCGTTTAATGCTGAGGCTAGGGATGCCAGTGCGTCTGCATGTGCATTTTTTGAACGCCCATCCTGACTGATGAAATAGTCAGGGATTTGACCTAATTTCTTTTTTGTTAGCTCGTAATACGAGATCATCCTTTCATCCTTTGTCGAGTACTCAGTAGAATTTGGTTTACTACAAGTTGTGAGTCAAAGAATATTTTAAGCTTTGTAATATTCAAGGCGGCTGCTAGTTTTATTTCGGCTAATAGAGCTTCATATTATGCCTCGTTGTTTGAGGCCTAGAAACTGAGTCTTACGACTTTTTAAAGCACATCCCCTTATGGGCTTTCAAGTATGATGCCCACTCTTGCTCCTTTGTAGTTTGATATATCATCAAAAAATAGATTCCATCCTTGTCCTGTATCTACTCTCCCACTCTGCTGGGGGGTATTATATCTCCACTTGTTGATCCCTGGGGAAGAATTTGGTGATGAAATCAACCACCACCTACCCCTTTATCGCAGTTTGTGGCTCGAAGAGGATGTCAAATTCTCCTAGTTCAATGGCCCATTTGAAAATTCTCCCAAATAAGTCGGCCTTTCTAAACAAAACTTTAAGTGACTGATCTGTGAGTACCACTATGGTGTGGGTTTGGAAGTAATGTAGCAATTTCCGAGCCATATTGATAAGTGCAAGCGCAAGCTTTTTCAGTGGCAAGTACCTTGTTTCCATATCAAGGAACGTCTTGCTCACATAGTAGATCGGAATCAATCCTTTTGGGGAGTTTTTCATCAATGCCTCACTGACTGCTTGCTCGGACACTGCTAGATATAATAATAACTGCTCCCCAGGCCATATGTGGTCAAAAGTGATAAGGATGCCAAATAGGCCTTTAGATCATTAAAAACCCCTTCTCACTCTTGATCCCATAGCGGCTCAACTTTTCTTTTAATCGCCTAGAAGAAAGGTCGGCAGATATCAGAAGCGTGGGGATATAAGTCTACCCAGTGTCGCAACCATTCTTGCCAGTCTTTGAACCTTCTTTATTATTTTTGGTGGTTCCAACTTAGTTAAAGCCATGACCTGATCTGGATTTTCCTCGATCCCACGATGGGTAACAAGGAAGCCCATAAATTTCCCTATTCTGACTCCGAATATGCATTTTGAAGCGTTTAGCTTCATTCCAAATTTGCGTAGGACGTAAAAAAGTCTTCTTAGGTCGGCAATGTGATCGTGTACTTCTTAGTTTTTCACCACCATATCGTCAATATAGACTTCCATAGAATCACCAAGCATGACTGAAAACATCTTCGTAACCAACCTCCGGTATGTTGCCCCATCATTTTTTAGACCAAACGACATTAGCTTGTAGCAACAAATGCCTTCTACGGTTATAAATGATGTTTTTCCTGATCCTGCTCGGCTAGAAGGATTTGGTGGTAACCTCTATACACATCAAGAAAGCTCATCCTTTCGTGTCCAATTGTTCATCAACCAATTGGTCAATCTTGGGTAGTGGAAAACTATCTTTAGGACTTGACTTATTCAGGTCGGTAAAGTCTACACATACCCTCCATTTTTTCGTCTTCTTCTTCACCACAATAGTATTTGACAACCATGTTGAGTATTGGACTTCCTTGATGATTCATGTTTTCAATAGTTTTGCCACTTCTTCTCTTACCGCTTCCCTATGCAACGGTGCCGATCTTCTCTTTTTTTGCTTTATGGGTTTAAAGTTTGGGTCAACATTAAGGTGATGACACGCAATCTCAGGGGGTACCCCTGGCATATAATTTGTCGTCCAGGCAAAAATATCGACGTACTCTTGCAAAAGTGAGACTAACCTCACGCGTTCTTCCCTAGTTAATGAAGTTCCTAACAGGAAATACCTTTCAATGCTTTTATCTATGAGCTCTTTTGTTAGGTCTTCGACGGTGCGCGCAGTTGGCTCTGTGTCCTAGTCTTCTTCGGCGGACCACTTCCCATTTGATTCTTATTTCTTCGTTTTTTGAGTTGTTATCCCGTCGTGGACCTCAACGCTCCCTCTTACATTAACCGAGGCAAGGAGGCAGGTGCGGGAGCTAACTTGGTCCACTCGAACGTCAACTAATCCATTGCTCGTTGGGAACCTAAACATTTTGATGGTAGGTTGAGGGGGCCGTATTTATCTCATGGAGCTAAGTATGCTCCATAATAGCAGCATAGGCTGATTCTACATCAATGACTAAAAACTCAGTCATCGTTCCAATGGGTCCTATCCGAACCGGAAGGATGACCTTTCCTTTCGGGATACCCATCTTCCCATTAAATCCCACTAGGGGAGTGTTTGATGTCATTAGGTCTTCTTCATTCAGTCCTAGTTTCTTGAAGAAGCTGAAGTACATGATTTTCAAGAAGCTTACCTGGTGGATTAGTACCTTTCTAACATCAAATTTTGCTATTCGGATGGTCAATACGAGCACGTCATAATGCGGGGGGTGCACCCCTATCAAGTCTTGCTTGAAAAAGCTAATTTTTTTGGCTTACTCATCTGTCTCCCGGGTCCGGGACTTACCCCCAGTTGATAAACCTATTGGGCTTGGGCAGCCATTTTGATGTATGCCTTAACAGAATTATTTGTGGACATGTGCAAGGTGGCCGCATGTATCATATCGATAATAACATCGTTGCTACTTGTTCTTACCAAACTGTTATTCTTGGGAGTGAGTCGATCATGGGAGAGGTTTTCAATGCCATCATTGTTATTCTTTCATCCATTCTCCATGAATTGGGAGAGGTGTCCAGTCTGGACTAGCTCTTCTAGGTTATACTTCAAAAAGCGACAATTCTCAATCATATGCCCTACGTCTTGATGGTAGGAGCATCTAAAGTTCGGGTTCCTCCTAGTAGGATCTCCTCCTAACTTGTTTGGCCATTTGAAAAAGGAATTTCCCTTAATCTGGGAAAGGATTCAGTAGTTGGCTCTTTGAACACCGTGTTGACCCCTATGTATGGGGACTTTGAAGGGAATCCTTCTTTCTCCTTGTTTTTCCCTCCTTCCCAAGTCAGTTGACCCTACTTGTCCTTACCGAACTGCTTTTTCCCGACTTGTTCTGTTCTCGCATCCCTACCAAGGTCATCATCAACCTTGACATACTTCTCGGCTCTTACCATAAAGTTCCTCCATGTTCGTTGCCGATTTTCTTATCAACGATTAGGACAACGGGTTCTCCTTTGGCAGCCCGATCCTAAAGGATGCAACCGCTGCTATTTCGGGGTTACATGTCTCTACCTCATTTATCGTCTCCCAGTATTGGTGTGCATATTCTTGTAGTGTCTCCATTCCTTTTCTTCAGTGTCAACAACGTCCCTACATCCTTAGGCTGTCAATTGCTTGTTATAAACCGAGCCATGAATTGCTTGGGTAGCTGACCCCGATTATCCATCGAGCCTCTAGCAAGTCTGTCAAACCATTTGATGGCCGATTCCTCAAGGCTACTGGGGAATATAGTACATAGCAAAGGCTCGTTCTTTCTGTGCACCGTCTTCAACTGTCTGTAATGACGAATGTGAGTGATGGGATCTGTCTTCCTGCCATAAAGTTTGAAGCTCGGGACAATGAACTTGCTTGGTATCCTTGCTCGACCTATCCATTTGGTGAACGGAGAAACCTCCGTACCACCAACGTACTCTCCGGTTACTCTTCGTGCCAGGTCCCTTGCCAACTTCTGCTCGGCTCTTCTTGTCCAACTGTCGAGTTCCTCGGTGATGAAACACTTCCATTCTTCCTCCAGACTTCCGAACCGATGTGTCCTTTTGTGGCATCCAACTCCTTGTGAATCTTCATCATTCCTCTGCCCCCAAAGGTCCGGCGTTTTGTGTTGCCTCCTTTGAGTGCGGCGATTGCCTTGATTAGCGTCTTCTCTTTCACTGCCCTTCCTGAGTTTTTGCTTTAGCTCCTCATTTTCCTATTTCAGGGTTTTTTCTCTTGCATATGACTTTTTAAAAATTTCGTCATGTGCATCCAAATGATCTCGCAATGATTGAACCAATCTCATTAGGGCAGGGTTATCCCCCTCGATACAGAGGGATCCTCCCTATGGGTCTTCACGTCGATTTTCATCATCTTTCGGGTTGAAACTGACAGAAGAGATCCTATCCTCGTGTTGTTCATCCTGCCTTTCATAGATGTCCACCTAGATGTTGCTTCTGGAAAGATACTCGATTGTTTGGATTTGAATCTTCTTGTTGTGCATCAGATTCTACAGGTGATCCAATTATGCTTTTCAATTTTGACATGACTTTTTGTTTGGGTAGTTCCTACAAACGGCGCCAAATGTAAGAGGATAAAAACATCGTTCCTCTTGACTTTTGCGAAAGAATTGTACCTTCATGAGTAGTGCTTCCTGCAAGAAGAAACAAACTGCCTAGGATCGAAGTGCTTCGATCGAAAACACTCCAATGATTAAGTTAGTAAATGTAGATATGAAGAAATGTACTTAGAAGGATTCAACGTATTTCTTGCCATACATCCTTGCTGCATTATATAGACTTCAGGGATTCTCTTTGCTGGTGTGGAAGATGGCACATCTCCCTTTCAACGGGGCTGTTTGTTAACAATTGCAAAATTTCTCTAATGCTTCCTTAATCTCAGCTCATCTGAGCTATTGACTGCGCCTAGCTATTACAACTAAATCCCTTGATTGTAGGCAATTATCTCGTTTTTCGGTTTACACCATATCTTTAAACTGTGCTAGGTCATTCTGCTCGGTAATATATTCTGAATTGTAACAGCTTGGCTCGGTTCGACATAGAGTAAAAATCCCATGTGACTGTTACTTTATCCACGTGGCATAATTTTATGCCCCTTCACTTATTATGCTATATGCTACTTTTTCGGTTGAATGTTGCCGAAATTTTCTTTCTTCCATTTTAACATACAAATTCTACAATCCTTGATTTTTCCTACAAAAGTGAGTCATACTTCCCCTTTCAGACCCCTTCCAATCGTTATGCATAGCCTCTCCACAAGAGTCATCACTTGGCCACATCGATTCGAATCCAAACCTTTTCCTTTCTCTACCTTTCATATCCATCTCCCAATACTATGCGATCATTAAACAAAGCTGACAATGATCTAACAATATTTGGGTGTAGCCAGCCAATGCACCAAGTGAAAGGAAAACCTTGTAAACCAAGGTCAATCAATTGACACAAATCAATTAGGGCCAAATCTCTGATGAAATCTTTCGATCTCAAAAACCGATAACTTGGTTTCTATTAGAAAAATTAAGTTGGGAACTTTCTTATGTACGAGCTCATGAAGACCTCGAACTGCTTGAGGGTTCCCAAGTCTGTGACAGTTCCAGAATAGGCAAATCATGGCTCTCGATTGGAATGAGATTCAGTCTCCATTGATTGAACGAAAGAAATTGGATAAATCCCACATGTATGATCTTGGGTGCTTTTCCTGAACTTGACCACCCTCAATGAATCCATAGATATTATGTTACATCCTAGACATCCTCTATGGCTGATGGGAAGAGATTGATCTGGTAGGAACTGTAGAATCAATCTTTCTAGCCTTCGCACGAATCCCTTTCTTCTTCTCAGCATATTCAGCTCTTTCCTGTTGCTTTTCTTGGTCCATGCAGTTGAGTCTCAATGGAGAAAAATTATATGTAGTTATGGTGATTGAGTTATTAAAATTGAATTTATTCATATCTAGGTGTTATGACCCAAAAAAAAAAAAAATTTCTTGGTGTTTGTGTATAGCTAAGAAAAATGTTATATAACTTAAATGAAACCCAAAAATTAAAATTCAAATGCATATTATTTTTTAGATGAGTGTGTGACGAGTGAGCCCCATTGAAAAATTGATGGGATTCACTCATTTAAGGAATGATATATATTTGAGTTGTAACTTTTTAGGTTTCATTTGAATTTTGTAGCATTATTCTATTGCTAATATGATACCGAGTTTATGATCAGTTCAAAAAAATAATAAGAATATTGAGTTTATGTCGAATTTGCTTAACTCTTAAAAGATGTTTGAGTTAATTATGCAAACATAATTGTTTAATTTTAGGGTTAATTGCATTGAAGGTCCTTAAAGTACAGAGTTTGTCTCATTTTAGTCCCTGAAATATTGTATATGCTTTTATATAATTCCTCAAGCAGATAACATCTAAATTATTAATAGTTTTTGATCATATACTTGTCACTTTATACCTAAATATGGACAAAAAATAATTTAAATAACTCTTAAACAAAATTTGGGTAGCTCTTGACTAAAATTTCGATAACTCATGATCAAAACTGTATAATTAAGGTAGTTCTTTGACCAAAATTTGGGTAAAAATTTGGTCAAGAATTATCCAAATTATTCTTTGTCTATATTTAGGTATTATGTGACAAGTTTATAATTAAAAATCATTAGCAATCTGGACGATGTCTGTCTGAGAGATCACATATAAATAAATTCAATGCTTAAAGAACTAAAATGATGTAATTAAAATATTATGATCTAAAATGAAATAAAATCCATATTTTGGGGTTCTTTAGTACAATTAATTCTTAATTTTATAGGATGCAATACGATCTAAAATCATTAAAAAAAAAGAACCAAAATTGCAGCTAAAATTGTTCTGAAACTCAATCAACCTACGAGATCCCAAATAGCCAGTCGAAAATTGACATTATTAGTAAATGAAAAAACCCATGGAATTATTAAAAAAACACAAAAGAATTTAGAATCTAAACCGACCAGGTTTGGATACACGAATAGTGGAATCCTTTATCTGGATTTGGACTTGTTTGGAAACATAAAGGCGTCGGATAAGAGTCTGCGCCGTGATATAAAACGGTCTCATCACGTCCCTGCGCACATTAGGGTTCCTCCTCAGCTCACTTCCCTCCTCTATCTCTCTCTCTCTCTCTCTCTCTCTCTCTCTCTCTCTCTCTCTCGATTTACAGTGTTTGATGATAACATTCTTCCATATCTTTGATTTGGGTAAGTAATCAAAAAACCCCATTTCCGTTTTCTTCTTCCGAGGGATACAAAATGGCCTTAGCTTAACGATAATGTCTGAAGAGTCTGGGCAGATGATGATGGTTTATGATGATCACTCAGATCAAAGATCGTTATCTTTGGACGATTCGAGCAGCGCAGAAGAGGAATCACCAGATGAAACCAGGCTTTCCTTAGAATCCACAAATGAGGCAATCCCTTATATTGGGCAAAGATTTATAACTCATGATGCTGCTTATCAATTCTATACCGAATATGCGAAGCGTTGTGGTTTCTCGATCCGTCGTCATCGCACAGAAGGTAAAGATGGGGTGGGTAAAGGACTTACAAGACGCTATTTTGTCTGCCACCGTGCTGGTAATACTCCAATGAAAACCTTAAACGAAAACAAACCTCAGAGAAATCGAAAGTCATCTAGGTGTGGATGTCAAGCTTATATGCGGATAAGCAAGACAAGTGATGAGTTAGGAGGTCAAGAATGGCGAGTTACGGGTTTTGCAAACCACCATAATCATGAACTCTTGGAACCAAACCAAGTTCGTTTTCTTCCTGCGTATCGAACCATATCAGATACGGACAAAAGTCGTATCCTAATGTTTGCCAAAACTGGAATTTCTGTGCAGCAGATGATGAGGTTAATGGAGCTTGAGAAGTGTGTGGAGCCTGGGTATTTGCCATTCACAGAGAAGGATGTTAGGAATTTGCTTCAATCATATAGGAAAGTGGATCCAGAGGATGAGAGTATAGACTTACTGAGAATGTGTAGAAACATCAAGGAAAAAGACCCAAATTTCAGATTTGAATTTACACTTGATTCAAACAATAATAGGTTGGAGAACATTGCTTGGTCCTATGCCTCGTCGATTCAGTCATATGATATCTTTGGTGATGCTATTGTGTTTGATACTACACATCGTCTGACTGCTTTTGATATGCCTCTTGGAATATGGGTTGGGATGAATAATTATGGTATGCCTTGCTTCTTTGGTTGTGTCCTCCTAAGAGAGGAGAACTTGAGGTCATTCTCATGGGCTCTCAAGGTAAATTAGGACCAATTTTTTTCTGACCCAATTGATGAACTTATCTTAGGCATGTATGTGACCCCTTCCCCTTTTCCCTAGACACACAAAAATTGTCCACATTAGATATACCAAAATTGTTAATTTCAAATTAGATATTCCAAAATTAATACACTAGCATTTGGCCTAGACTTTAAGTGGTGGATGGTTAGACTTGATCATATAGGTTTCAATGGTGGCCGAGTCATTTTGTTTCATTTGATGAACTTCTTAACCAATGTTATAAAATTTCCAATATGTTGGGAAGTTCAATTGTCTGAAAAGATGAAATGGCTCATTATCTGATCAGGTGATAAGTTATTCAAGCCTTCTCTATGAGATGCAAATGTGATTATTTTGAATCATATAATCGGGGTTTAGTACTGATTGGTACCTTAGTTGAGCCCTGATCTTCCTACAGACACTGGTCTAGTGAGGTTGGTGTATGTTTATTGGGGTAGACCCAAACTCTTCCTTTGGAAAGGCAGGTTATTGGAAGAAGGCTTTGATAGTTATTTTATCACTTTTAAACTGTCACTTCCAATACAATGAGAACTTCTTTTGATTCAATTCAATTTGCACTTTGTGTTTGCCTCAGTGCTCAATGATTTTGTCCCCCATCTACACTACTCTCTCTCTCTCTCTCACACACACACACATGCGCGTGCGCTCGCACACAAAAAAAAAAGACAATCTTCAAACAACATGCATATTCTTTCCTAAATATTTATGCTATATAAGATTTATGTTGATATCCTGCTTTGTTTTATTTATTTTTTTATGTGAAAGGCATTCTTAGGGTTCATGAATGGAAAGGCTCCGCGTACAATATTAACTGATCAAAATATGTGTCTCAAAGAAGCAATAGCAATGGAGATGCCAACTTCTAAGCATGCACTTTGTATTTGGCTGATAGTGGCAAAATTTCCATCCTGGTTTAATGCTGTCTTGGGGGAACGTTACAATGAGTGGAAGTCTGAGTTCTATCGACTCTATAATCTGGAAGCTATTGAGGATTTTGAACTGGGGTGGAGAGACATGGTCAATTCTTTTGGGTTGCATACTAATAGGCATATAGCCAGTTTGTTTGCCTTGCGGTCGCTTTGGGCATTGCCGTACTTGAGGAGCCATTTCTTTGCAGGAATGACTACATCTGGCCACTCAAAATCAATAAATGCTTTCATTCAACGTTTTTTGAGTGCACAAACCCGGCTTGCACAATTTGTGGAACAAGTATGTTCTCTAGTCCTATTGCTATTAAATAAACTGGATTCAGAAGTATTGTACTGCATTATATCACAGTTTGTACACGTTTGTTGACTGCATGCGAACAATACATTGAAACAGATTAAGATCTTCCACTTAAGTTTGTTTCCTTTGTGATTTTTTTGGGTCGGACTTCACTTGTGGATCTTGAAAAGCTTGAATTAGGATCTTGTCCATGGCCTCTTTTCACCCAGAGCTTCGGCAGTACTGGTCGTTTCTGGTTCATAAGCAGTGCTGAAGCAAAAAGAATGACCCTAGCCTTTCCGCTTAAGAAGAGGACAAAATTGCTTAAATTAAAACCCATTTCTAGTATTTTTGGAATTTTTATTAATACTCTTCTTTATGATCCTTCCAGACTCCTTTTTTCAAGCTGAAGCAAGTCTTTCTCTTTCCTGGAGGGAAAAGAGGTTTTTGGATTATCTTGCAGTACTGAACTGTTTGTATTGACCTGTTCAGGTTCATGAGCTGCTACATTTATTTAGGAGAATGATTTTTATATTACTCAAAGGAAGGGTTGAAATGGCAACATAGTTCGCTTCTTTCACTTTAACTGACGAGTGACAAAAGACTACTCTTTTGTTGTTGTTGAGGGGACATTTTGATAGGAAAAACTATTTTATCATCCCTTAAAGGGGGCCCATCTATTTAGTTTGACATGAAATTGCTTAACATGTTAATAAGGATTACTTCATCTTATGTGCGGTTATACATGTGATGAAATTTGGGCAGCAGTAGTGCTGGTAGTAGAAACAATGTTACCCCTTACCATGTTTGTGGATCGGTTCAGACTTGTTTGACTTGGCTAACTTAAGTTATTGAGATGCAATTAGTAGCAGATATCATTGTGATTTGTTCTGATCACATTCTAGGCTTTTCCAATATCATATTGGTGGAAGTATGAGGGGACGATCCGAGTTATAGTAAACATGGACTGCATATATACACAAACATTGGCTGAAGTCTAGATTGTCCATCTAGAGTTACTCAAGGATATACTAAGAACCAAGGTTACAATTGTCAAGATGAAACTAGTGCCTTACTTCTGATAAAAGATGGGCTACGGTTGTTACTCGGGTGCACCAAGGGGGTGGGGATGGGACAGGATCTGGTGGGTGTTTGGAGGCCGTGGGGCTTCATTGTACAAATGATCATACTTGAGAGAGCAATAAGGGAAGACTATTCTCACAAAAGGAAACTTTAATTTTGTTACTTTCGGGGCTGAGTTAAAATTTGTCCATTGATGTTAAGTAATCAGCCAATTTTAATGGTGACAAATTGAGAAGTTTCAACTGATTTGCAATGAATGTTGATTATTGTTTTGATGGGCGAAGTTACACCATGTAAACTAGTGAAATTACTCATACTGCTATCACTGACACAGTTTGCACAATCAGGTTGCTGTTGCTGTGGATTTTAAAGATCAAGCAGGAGAACAACAAACAATGCAACAAAATCTTCAGAACATTTGCCTGAAAACAGGGGCTCCCATGGAATCTCATGCTGCCACAGTGTTAACGCCTTTTGCATTTTCTAAACTCCAAGAACAACTTGTTTTGGCTGCCCACTATGCATCATTTCAGATGGATGATGGATTCCTTGTTAGGCACCACACAAAACTTGAGGGAGGCCGGAAAGTATACTGGGTGCCACGGGAAGGCATTGTAAGTTGCAGTTGCCATCACTTTGAGTTCTCTGGAATCCTTTGTCGGCATGCTCTTCGGGTTCTCTCTACAGGAAATTGCTTCCAAATCCCAGAGAGGTATCTTCCCATCCGTTGGCGTCGAATCAGCACACCATCCACCAAGTTCCTTCAGACTATTCCAAATGATCATGCAGACAGGGTTCAGTTACTACAGAGTATGGTATCAACTCTTATAGGGGAATCTGCAAAGTCAAAAGAGCGGCTTGATATTGCCACTGATCAGGTTTCCATCCTTATATCTCGTATAAGAGAGCAGCCAGTTTCCTCACAAGGTATGAGAGATATCTCCTCCATACATAGGAATCTTTGAATTGAGGGATATTTTTAAACATTATACTTAGAATTGTTGTAAAAAGCAGAGATATACCTGAGAAAATGTGGGGTTATGACCCCAAGAAGGGTGGTTTTGTAAAGTTAGATATGGGATATCGGCTTGTTTTTGTGAAGGTAGGGAGCTGGCTTGTGGGTTAAACTTATTGGATGACATTTTTGTAGTTCTGTTACACGCAATCACAATCATACATGGTGTGAAAATATTTTATCCGACAGAGATGTAGATTGAGTTATAAGAGTTCAAACTATGGCTGGGTTAGCAATATCGTTGTAGCCAGAGATTCAACACCTTTGATCTGGCGTATGCTGAAGCTAGAATTGCTGTGGACTTTTGATGTATAGCCAAGATATCTGTGTCAAAAGGAGTAGATCAATGCACAAATTAAGAGACCACTTTTGATAATTGAAGATGTTTTCTTTGTTGGCTTGCTTGAGGACACCATTATATGTGGTATATTTTCACTTGAACAATCGAGCACTGGCCATTGTGTTGTTCTATTATTACTATGAAAAATGAGGAATTGCCAGAACATAAAATCAAATATCTGAGACATGTCGTTGTAGCCTAAAACACATTGTTCAAGTGTTTACCCAAAGCATGGATATGGAGCATAGTTATCGTAGGTCAAGATTTCAATGTAAGGAATAAATTTTGGATGTAACGGTTATCGTATGTCGGTATTGTTAGGAGATCTAATAGTCTAATGATTACTCATCAAATAAGAAAAGTAGGCTCTTCTCATTCAAATAACCATCACTTCATGTAAGATAGTAATGACCAACATAAAAGAAGTACGGTCACTTTGTTCACTTGTTTATTTAACGTTGAATAATTATATCGCGCAAAAATATTAACGTGATGTAATTGTTACACTGAATATTTACTCGTCAAAAAGAGCCATGGCTCGTTGGGCTACCCACTAGTTTAAGTATCATGCAGGATCTCAATAGAAATTGAGGACGGATCAAAATAGTGAGACATTTAGTTTAAAGTAAGACTACAAACATGATAAAGTCAGAATTTAATCGTAAATGGGCCAAATAGAAACAATGGCATACCAATACATTTTATTTAACTGGATCATTCAATTATCTTGAGTATCGAAGTTCAAATGGTATAGAATTTATCAAAATCTAGCTTGGGTCAACTTTCATATGATAAAAATTTTAAATTTAATTTTTGTTTATGATTGTAAAAATTAATTTGTGAAATGTGTATACCTATTCTCTCATTTATAACATGATAATGACTACGAAAAAATTATCATAGTAAAGATAAGTTTAAATTGATCCCATTGTAAAAATTAGTAACAGACATACTTGAGCAAGATGCGAAATCAAGATTGATTAGGTAGATCATCCTATTTTAAAAGTTTCATATCATCATTAAAGACAAGAAATGAGTGAAAAATGATGCGACTGACTACTTTACCAAGATTAATATTGCAAGACGTGAATGAACGTATTCACATCACTGATTTTTTTCCCGATGAACATTTTTTTTCTTTAAATTTAGTTGTCAAGGTATACAGATATAATTAATTATTTTGTTACAGGGCAACTACTGGTTCAATGGAGTCCATAGGAAAGGAAAAAATTATTGGTAGAGATGAAACAATTTTATTTTGACAATCCCTATTTATTCAACCCCGACCAAGTAATGAGGAGATGTGTTCTTGATGAAGAACAAATGATACCACAAAAAAGATTTATGGGAGCAGGTGGGGCTCAAAGTTAGCATCCCATTCTCACATGTTCCCACAAATCTTATCTGAATCGATGTTAATTGCAAGAGACCCGAACCAAACCTCTACCGGGGTCTTGCACACGATAGTTGTCGAAGGAGACCTATGATGACAAGCTGCATAAATTTAAATAATATTATTTTTATAGAAAATGTAAATTATATATATAATTAAATTAAATTAAATAATAAATTAAGTGTCGAATAATTAATTCGTATTTTAATTATTGCTAAATTTAATTATTAATTTATTCTATAAATGAAAGAGGTAAAACTCTCTTAATAGACAAGATTAGCCCCATAATTGATATATTTAACTCTTTAAGCTCGTGAAAATAGATACATACAATGTAAAATTTACATAATAAAGTACAAATATTTTTAAAATTTATACACTATTAAAGCAAAATAAATTTTAAAATTATTGCTAGTTCTATTTGCAATGCACCGTTGCTGGTTCGATTCAATTTGTGAATTTTTTTGCCGAAATGATTAACTGAATCAATTTTTAGGTTCAGTTGATTTGTTGTTGGAGTTGCGTCTGTAGTGGATTGTGGTAGTGCTTTTAGTGAAGGTTGTGGTGGTGGCGAAGGGGAATGATAGGAGAGGTGAATTTTACTGTTGACTGGTTGAGCAAGAGATGGTGAGAAGTCCTTAGTGAAGAAGAAACAAATAACATTAAAACAAACCACCATCATCCCATCAGCCCACCATCACCACCAACCACCACCATCGTTGCTCACCACCACTCACCACCACCCATTACCATAACCCACTACGACCCGTCATCGCCCACTATCGCTGCCACCCATTGTCACCCACCCCCACCACACCTATCACCAGAGGCGGCCCAACGTTATCAGGGCCCTAGGCGAAATGTTAAACAAGGTCCCATTAATATATATACTTGATTAATATACATAATATTAATTTAATAAATGTTGTTTATTTTTTGAGATGCTAAAATATTAATCAGGCTTTTAAATTGATATTTTACTAATAAAAAATTTTTCAATAGATAATATAACTAATCTCTTCACTTTTTCTGATAATATAGTTGATTGTAAATAAAATTTTATCAATTTATAATTCAAAAAACTTTCTTCAAGTAGAATAAACTCATAATGACATTATTTACAATATTCAATAACTAATAGAGGAATTTGAAAAAGAATCTAATCTTTTTATGTATTATTATATCGTTGTTCCCATGTATAGTTTCTACATATGAAAGTTCTTAAGACTTTTTCGTAAAAATAAATTAAACTATAAAATAAGTCACGTTTTAAAAAAAATTCAAGTTTAAGACCATATTTTTTCAAAACTTTCATCACATAAAGAATTTAATCTTTTAAAACTAAATTAAGAGTCAAAAACATTTTATCTATTTTTTAATATTTTAAACCTATATTGGATTAAATGAATAATATGATTTCTATTTAAGAATATTTTTCATGTTGATAAAAAAAATTTTGAGTGCTCTAGTTATTTATTCTTTAACATTAACAATCACTTACACTGTATACGTTTGTGCGTGTGTGTGTGTGTGTGTGTGAGAGAGAGAGAGAGAGAGAGAGAAAACGTATATGTGTCTGACATATTTTTTTCATCAGATGCCTAACACATTGAAAGAGATTCAATTTGACAGTCTAAGAGATTATTAAAAGTAATAGAACAGTTCTTGGACTCTCTTTTTTGCAATGGGTCATTGTGTAATGTAATTGTTTTTTACAGGAACCTCGACGGTGCGAGGAGAACTTTATTGATTAAAAATTAAATTACACCTAGCCAAGCGGAGACGTATGTACCTTAGCCCTCGATGCAATCTAATTACATATAAAAGAAAAATGGGGATAATATGCATGATTAGTACAAATCATAAACACGAAGCATACTATCTATAAATAACATAAAGGCTGCTAATATAACCATAGGCACATTTAAATTGCCAACGGGACTGAGAGTAGAGCTAAGCTGTCCATAATCGAAGTCTCTGATTTCAGAGCTGGGATGAGCTGATGAAGGAGCTAAGAGCTTCGAGCTGAGGAAATCTCTGAGTTGGGGAAGGAGAAGTTGAGAGAATAATTAAAGTGAGCTAAGGGAAAAATGGAGCAGGGTGGCAAATGAAAGGTTATCAGAGCTGGGAAAGGCGAAAGTGTTGCTTTCGGAAAATGAAAAACTAAGCAGGCTTGATAGACCAATGCACTTTTCTGATAAGGCAGAAGAAAGGACCAAGGATCAGAGACATCCCTGTAATGTAATGGTAAGAATCTCTTTTATAATTTCATTAGGCCATTTGAGTTCAAACCACTCTATTACAAAAGGCCTTCAACTCAAAATATTGGGGGCTAGACACCCACCTAAGTGGCCTATGCCTAGAGCCGGCCTTGCTTACCACCACCACCGTCATTCGTCATTTGCCACTACCCACTACAATCGACGCCCATAAGCACTCGTCATCGCCCACCACCATTATTGTTGCCCCACCACCACCACTGTCAACCACAATCATCTTCGGCCCAAAATCACCACCGTCATCTTTACTCATGACTGCCACTATTACCATTGTCACCCAAAACCCACCACCATCATCATCATTGCCACTCAAGGCTACCACCACCACTATGGTCGTCGTTGCCCACCACAACCATCACTGTCTCTCAACCTCACCACTGCCGACCGTTATTACTACCACTACTCACCCCCAGTATAACCGTTACTTAAATTGTTTTCTTTCTTATTTGTGACTTGATTTTGCATGTGAATACATATATTTTTATAATTGACAATTTTTTAATTACCCTGTATCTTCAGGCACAAACGATAACTAGAATGTTAAAATGTAGGGGTGTTCACCATACCCTATGGGTAGGAAATATGGTCTTCCGTCTTCTTACCCGATACCTTGCGAAATAATTTTTTCTTAGTCTACCATACTCGATCAAGTGTGGTGTTCCTACCCAATTTCCAGCTAAATTAATTGGGTAGGAAGTCGGGTAGGAAATTAGGTGAACACTTTTGAAGTTATTAATTTTTGGATCATTTTAACAATTCAATTAAATAACATGCACCAATTTAACAACACAATAAACCAATAACACTAAAACTTAAAAAAATTACAACAACAATTACAATAAAACACAAGAAAATATAAACATCATTCCATCATAATTGTTGCACAAATACAATAACAATTATTTTAAGTTTAAACCATATGATTAGGGAATTAGGGTTTTTAGTTTATATATATATATAAATTAACGCCAGTAGAGTAGGGTAGGAATACAAAAATTAATGGCTATTCTGCATTCCTACTGGATTTAATCGGAAGACTAAAAACTTTTTCGCATTCCTACTCGATTTTTTCGGCTAGTCGTTCAATAGAGTCGGGTAGAGTAGAAAATTGCAACTAATCGAAAATCTGAACACTCCTATTAAAATTGAATCCAATTCTTGATCAAATCATCTTTCTGGCCACTGGCCAATTTTTATGTTATGTATTATTGAGTTGACATAATACGCTCAACCTAAGGCCCAATATCACAAATCAACCAATTGATTTCACACAATGAGTACCAACCTATAAAAAGTTGGGATTAACCACTTTTATAAGTTGCAA
>CM042191.1:24374408-24404686 GCA_023539305.1 Ilex asprella
ATTACATTGATAAGATTCTCTCCAAGTTTAACCACTTGGGAATTAAAGAAGCTAATACTCCATTTGATGTTTCTAACAAATTGGCAGAAAATTCGGGTAGATCTGTTAGTCAATTAGACTATGCAAGTGCAATTGGGAGTTTAATGTAGGCTATGCATTGCACTAGACCTGATATTGCTTTTTCTGTATGCAAACTTTCAAGATATACAAGTAATCCTAGTACCGATAATTGGAGGGCTATTGGAAGAGTTCTTGGTTATCTTAAAAGGACAAAGTCATTTGCCTTATTTTATAATAAATTTCCTTCGGTACTAGAAGGCTACACTGATGCTAGTTGGATAACTAGTATCAATGACAACGAATCAACGTCTGGTTGAATTTTTTCTTTAGGTGGAGGAGCTATATCATGGGCTTCTAAGAAGCAGACGTGTATTACTCATTCCACAATGGAATCTGAATTTATTGCGTTGGCAACGGCAGGTAAAGAGGCGGAATGGCTGAGAAATTTATTGTTAGATATAAAGTTGTGGCCACAACCGATGCCAGCAGTCTCTTTACACTGTGATAGTCAAGCAACTATGTCTAGGGCTTTTAGCAAGATTTATAATGGTAAATCTAGACATATTGCTTTAAGACATGAATCCATTAGACAACTACTTTCTAATGGTATAATCACAGTTGTCTATGTCAGGTCTGGTAAAAACCTGGCTGATCCATTAACTAAAGGACTCTCGAGAGATATGATAAAAAGCACTACAAGTGCGATGGGTCTAAAACTATTCTAAGTTTGTCACTATTAATGGAAACCCTACCTTTTTTGTTGCTTAGCAATTCTAAAGGTTTAAATGGTAACAACAAGTTATTAGTGATTGATAGCAAGCACAAGGTTCTGTATATAGTGCTTATGAAAAGGAGGTTGAATATTAAATATTCTTAATGAAGACTTTGTGTTCGGTTTTATAAAAAAAAAAAAAATCTTCACCTATGTGAACACAAGAAGTGGTGCCGCTTCTATCAAGAGTTTGGAAAATAAAACTTTTGTAAGTGTTCATGAAACTAGGAGGTAGCACAAGACCATAATATGGTGCTAAAGCTCACGGTGAACACGTTTAGAGAAACTTGTAAATTTGTGTGTATGACATTTCCGATCTTGTTGTATAAAATCAAGGTTTAATAAATTCAAACAACCATTGATTTTGACAAGGTTTTGAAATGTTTATACTAATCGTAGGTTTAAGTCGAAAGACACCTTCTATATGCATAAACTTTAGTTGATTTTGATTTCTTACATTACTATCTAAGTGGGGGATTGTTAGAAATAGCTAGTAATGTGTATCCCACATTGGAAAACTAGAAAGGAAGTGTAAGAGTTTAAAAGAAGGAACACACCAAACTCTATAAATTTAAATGGTGGGAAGATTTGGAGGGAATGTCTAAATATTTCAAAAGATGGGCACTTGGGCACTTGGGGCATCTTGGGCTTGAAGCTTAGGCTAAGATTAATTATTTTTTATTATGGGCTTGAAGCTTATAATTAAATAATTAATCTCCAAGGGTTGCATCTCATGTCTCTTGGCCTAGAGTTGTGTCTCATGTCTCTTGGCCTAGAGTTGTGTCTCATGTCAAGGGTTGTGTTTCTTTACTTACACCTCTAAAGTATTATAATACATGTAAAAATCATTCACCAGATATATACAACAAAAACCGTGTTTCTCTATTCTGTTCTTGAGAGAATTTAGAGTTTGCTATCTAAATTCTGTTTGGCTTTGTTAATCCTGGAAGAATCTACCATAAACCCAGCAGCAACATAGTGGGGGCATAATTTCCTTAAGGAGAGTGAATACACGATCAAAGCCTTCTCTTTTAATTATTTTGCTAACAAAAGCAATATGATTTCCCTCTCGAAACAATAAAAATAAAAAATAAAAAACTTCATAGACCAGACAGAATTGCAATGAGATGTTGGAATAAGCCTCTAGTTCACCTTTCAGTCATCTAAGTAACCTCTCAGTAAGTATAGTAATTCATCTCTCTTCAATTTTGTTTATCAGTACGGCAATATTCATTACACATTATTTTTTTGGAAATTAAATAACTCTATACCAATGAACTTTTAGTCCAATGATATTATTTACGTTGTGAAGACTTTGTTTTCTTGAGGTTAAGGATTCAAGTTCCCCATGCCTCCTCCCCTCCCCGTGAATAAAAAAAGGTAAATAACTTCATTGATCAAAATGTATTTACAAGTAAAAGATGCCTTTACACATGCGTATGCATTAACCTTTCGTTCACAAATTACTCAAGAGCCAAGGGAACACTTAACCCTAGAGCCCGGACATCATAGATCGAGCTTCTTATTCAACTGGGGTCCATCCAAATATTCTGTTAGTAAGCAAATGCCTTGGAAAGCAAGGCACTTAACTTGTATATTGGTGGACAACTTGGCTCTTGACTATGACTTACAAGACTTTTTGTGTGCCATTTGATCATGGAAGGCACACTCAACATCAAACAATGATACTTAAAGAACACGGTGTGGAAATGGTCTAAGTCTCTCCGACACTGAAGTCATTGGTATGTAATGGACTTTAAGGGATCATAGCCCTGTTTGTGTACTAAATTTCTTGGCTCTATTTTGGGTGTATTCTTTTTTAGCCTTCCTCTTGCAAAAAGTTGAAGATGAGAAGGTAATTGTAACTCTCATGGCTCAATTATTCTTCTCCTGTACAAAACACTTGAATAGACTTCTTTTTGTCTTAATTAGTCAGTGTTAAGTGTGGACCATTCCCAGTTCCACTGTTTTTGTTTTTGTGTTTTTTTTCCCCAATGGATTGGACCATTCCCACTGTTTGGAATTGCTTGAACTGTTCATTTTCCGTTGATTTTTGCTTTTGTTCTAAAAAAGTCATCACCTTATCATATTCTGAAGGTTGTATATAATGAGTTTCTTTCCATGCATCTAACAAACTCAACTCAACTAGCAATGGAAGAACATAACCTCGAAAAATACCCTTGAACTTGTCATATTTAAGTAAGGATGGCTACTTGGGGTGCCCTCCTTCATTTTCTTATCATTCTGTCTTTCCCACTGTTTTCTAAATCTGTGTACCTAGAAGAATCCAATGAACTGAAAACTGATGCTGGTGATCTTAACCTGTGGTGCATTGACATTGAACGGAATGCACTCCTTAAGTTTAGAGAAGGCCTTATCGATCCTTTGGGTCAACTTGCTTCTTGGGTTGGCAAAGATTGTTGTAGATGGAAGGGTGTTCACTGTCGCAACCAAACTGGCCATGTTGTAAAGCTTAACCTCAGAGCAGTGTCTTACTCATCACATTTGGGTGGTAAGAGAAGTCCTTCTTTGCTTGACCTGAAATATCTGAAGTACTTGGACCTAAGCATGAATGATTTCCAAGGAATTCCAATCCCAGATTTCTTCGGTTCATTTGAGAAAATGCGTTATCTCAATCTCTCTTATGCATCTTTTTCTGGGATTGTTCCTCCTCACCTTGGAAATCTCTCAAATTTGCATTATCTTGATCTCTATTCCATTGGAAGTAGCCGGGTCTCAGACTTAAATTGGGTCTCTGGACTCACTTCTTTGAGATACCTGGACCTAGGATACATCAACCTTACTTTGGAAACTAATTGGCTGCAAGCTCTAAATACGCTTCCTTCCCTTTCTGTATTGCACTTGTTCTCCTGTGAACTGCAAAACATCCCTCCCTTTCCACTGAATTTGAATTTCACTTCCCTTTCTGTCCTTGATCTATCTTATAACTATTTTAACTCTCTCCCTCAATGGTTGTTCAACATCAGTTCCCTTGCGGAACTTAGACTTTATTCTTGCTATGCGAAAGCCTCCATTTCACAAGCTACTTGGGAAGATTTGTGTCATTTGCAGGTTTTAGATGTTTCTTATAATGAAATCACTGGCGACATAAGTGATTTAATAGGGGCTCTGTCTCGATGCAGTAATCATAGCATAGAGATGTTAGAATTGGGGCTTAATAAATTCAGTGGACAGCTGCCTGAGTCATTAGGGTTCCTTAAAAATCTAAGGTTCCTTTATCTGGATGAAAACTTCATCACAGGTCCAATCCCGGAATCTATTGGAAAGTTGTCTAAGCTGAACTATTTAGGCCTTGCAGAGAACCAGTTGAATGGAACAATCCCAGAATCTATTGGAAATTTGTCTAAGCTGAACTATTTAGGCCTTGAGGAGAACCAGTTGAATGGAACAATCCCAGAAAGTGTTGGAAAACTCATAGAGCTAACTGAATTACGCCTCTATGAAAATTCTTGGGGAGGTGTCTTATCCCAAAAGCATTTGGAAGGCCTCAAGAAACTGGAATATTTTTCCATATCATCTTCAAATGAAGCGTTTTCAATCAATTTAAGTGATGAATGGGTTCCTCCTTTTAGTCTAAGATTCATTGAAATCGACAGCTGCCCCTTAGGTCCAAAATTTCCAGCATGGCTTAAAACTCAGAAACAACTTCATTATATTATCCTCACGAATGTTTCTATTTCAGGCACCATACCCCATTGGTTCTGGAAATTATGTCCAAAGATTGGAGGGTTAGATCTTTCTTATAACCAATTAGGTGGAATGCTTCCCGATTCATTAGCATTTACGGGGGATACAGGAGTGATAGTTGATTTCAGTTTCAACCGCTTAAGCGGTCAGATCCCCCTTTGGCCTAATGTGACATATCTGATTTTGGCGAATAATTCGTTTTCAGGATCAATACCTACAAACATTGGCCAAGTGATGCCGCGACTAAAATTTTTAGATCTTTCTAGAAACTTTTTGAATGACAACATTCCATTTTCTATCAACGATATGAAGTACTTAGAATGGCTAGATCTGTCAAACAATCTTTTGTGTGGAGAAATCCATGAAAAATGGAGGAATTTGCAAGAAATTAGATTCATAGATCTATCGAGGAACAATCTATCTGGTAATATTCCCAGTTCAATATGTTCAATGCCTAACCTTGTTTGGTTAGGATTAAACAACAACAGTCTTTCTGGAGAACTCTCATCACTAAAAAACTGCACAAGCTTGAACACTCTTGATCTTGGAGACAATAAGTTTTCAGGGAACATACCACCATGGATTGGGGAGAGGTTGTTATCACTAGTAGTGCTGCGTATCCGGGCCAACATGTTTTATGGAAATATTCCTGAAAAACTATGTCATCTTTATAATCTTCACATCTTGCACCTAGCAGGTAACAATTTATCCGGATCCATCCCATCATGCTTGGGCAATTTGAGTGGTTTGAGTTCTTCGACCAATTACACACCATATTCACACCTCTATTTGCACCTATTTATACCCCACATGGTGTTGGTTGTAAAGGGATTGACAATGATGTATACCCACACACTTGGTCTTGTTAGGATTATTGATCTTTCGAGCAATAATCTCCGAGGAGATATCCCTGAAGAGATAACACATCTCTCAACTTTGGGTCACTTAAATTTGTCTTGGAACCAATTGACAGGAAAAATACCAGATAGCATTGGAAGCTTAAAACAGTTGGAAGCTCTTGACCTCTCATGCAACAATCTTTCAGGTCTAATTCCTCTAAGTTTGACCTCTGTAACCTCATTGAGCAAATTGAATGTGTCACATAACAACTTGTCTGGACAAATTCCATCAACCAACCAATTCCAAACGTTCAATGATTCATCCATTTATGAGGGTAACCCTGAACTTTGTGGGAGTCCATTGCCAACCCCGTGCTTGCCTGTCAGCAAAGGGAAAGTTGAAGGTTGTGATGCCAAAGATGACGGCAGCGATGACAATGAGAAGTTACCATTTTACAGTAGCATGGTACTGGGATTCAGGATGGGATTTTGGGTAGTATTTGGCAGTTTGGTAATGAAGAGGTCCTGGAGACATGCCTACTTCAGATTCCTAGATAGAGTAGCGGATTGCTTATACATCTTCGTCAGGCTGAACATGGCCCGTTTACAAAGAACGATGAGCAAGGAGTGAAAAACAAACTTCAAGCCAGTATAAAGGTATCTAGTCCTTTTATATTTTCTCCTATTTGTGTTGCTCTTATTTCCAATGACCTTCCTGTTTTGTAGTTGATGTAGGAGTTCCAATGGAAAAAGGTTGAAGTCATGGAAACTAATAAAAGGTGACTTCCTGTCTGTTGGTTAACATCAAGTCTCTCCCCCTCCCCCTCCCCCTCCCCCTTCTCTCTCTCTCTAATATATGTGTGTGCGTGTGTATGCATATATGTGTATGTATGTATATTTCAGTCTTGTTGTTGTTGCTAAGTTGTGCTTTGTGTGTACTGCAGAGAATGGGTCCATTAGAAAGATGAAGCTTGGAAAAAAATGAGAGTTTACAGAGGAAATATTTAGTTATTTATTGTTATTGTGAAATATAAGACTTTGTTTTATGTACTAAGTTTTTGTTGTATGTATGATATGGTGTGATATACATTAGGGAGTGCAACTTTTGGTCCTGCATTGGGTTGTTTGCCCTCTGGCTTTGGCCTGAATTATGATTACTTATTTTGTTCAAAGGGCACTAAATTTCAAAGCTTATATGCTCGGCTAGGTCAATCGCAATGCAGTTACATTATTCAAACATTTTAAAAAATCAGGACTAGCAGATGAAATTGGTAAATTTATTACTATTAGCAAAGGGAAAGAGTGGAGCCTAGTGTCCACTCTACGCAAATATTTTTTGAATTAAGGGAGAGTAGGGGATGACAATTTTCTGGGTTTTCCATATAAAATTTCTACAATATCATGTTTTTTTTTACTTGAACCACTAATAACTTACTCTCCAACTGCAGTCACTTGCACGTAGTCATTGTAGGTTTATCTTTGTCTCGTTCAAACTTCCCTATCTATCTTTCCCTCTTCTATGTAAATCATTTTGCTATGCTCATGGATGATGTATGTAGAATGATCTTGTTGACTTATAACAGAAAAAAATAAAAAGATTGGTAAGAATATTCATGTTGGTTACTTTCATCGCATTGCTGGGTCAATTACAATGACTGACATTTTCACTGCGCCTCATTTTATAGTGCAAACTTCACTTTACCCCTTGTAGTATACCCAAATTCACTGTACATCCCTAACATTTAAAAATCTCCACATAACTCTCATGCGGTTTGTGAACTAAAATGCAATATTACAATTTTTATCCAAATGTGAGAGTTGTTCTTTGTCATTTTTTTCCAAAGGCAGAAATAACCTTATTAAATTTTGAAATATGCCCAAACACCAATATCTTCTTCACTCCGATCGTTTCTCTGATCCTCTCTCCGGTGTTCCAACTCCATTTGTCTCTAACTTTCTCTCTCTCCCTCACACACACAAAAAAAGACAACCACAAAACATACGCACCTACCCAATGGGCGTAAATTTCTATCTAGAACCATCATACTTAAAATTTATTAGCTCTATAATTTTTGAATTGCGGTCCCAGAAACTCTCTATAAAGATGACTCGATGTTTGTATGACAATCAGCAAAGTGGCTCTTTAAGCATTGTTTGAAGTTTGGGTTGATAATGTTATAACTTAATAACACTCCTTCAAGGTGATTGAAAAGATTCCTATTCTATTTAATCCCACTTTTCAGAAAATAAGCCTGAGTCACTAGCTTCATTCAATTTACATATAAGAACTCAGCAGTGCAGTATTGCAATCCTGCTATTCTGGCAGTAAACACTCGCACCCAAGGAACTCTCTCTCTCTCTCTCACACACACACACACACACGCACAACAACACACGGACCCACAAATTTCGATTTTGATTTTAGTTTCGGTTTCAATTCATTTTTTGGTTCGTTGGTGTATATTCAATACATGGATGGAGTAAAGAAGGGTATTAAAATCTTTTTGTTCAATTCTGTTAATTTGGATGGATTTTATAACTACACACTTTAGTCCACTAGAAGGTTATGTGGAGGTTTTTAAACATTAAGGGACGTAAAATGAATTGGGGGCATAGCAAAATGAGGTAAAGTGAAGTTTGCTCGTTTTTATATTACACTAAAGCCCCTAAAAATATAATCTTTAATAACGGGAACCACCTCACAAGCAATTGCTTCACTGTAAAAACTTTCTTGTTCTAAATAAGATAGTAACAAAGTTAACCAATTTGGCTGAATCAAAATTTCTGAAATGCAATCATCAACCAATTTGGCCATCTTGAAAATTCTAATTTTTCTAGAAGCTCTCTCACATCCACATCCTTGTAGTGAGTTGATAAATAGCCTGTAAAAGATTTCTAGAACCATCCTCTTCTGGACGCTTCAGTAAACGAGCAACTCTTAAGAATCCGGCATGTTGTCTGAACAAAGATTCTTCACTTACTTCTGGCTGCATCTCATGCTGGGGAAGTTCTGGTTGTGATAATGCCCATTGCATTGCCCATATTGCCAAGGGCCGCATGTAACCTAGAGCTCTGTATTTGCCGTCTATGCTCCAACCCTCTGGAGTTTGAAAAGAGTAGCTGTCAAAGGGACAACAATGAAGTTAGTGAGATAACACAACAGAACTTTGTGAACAAATGAAAACTTGGGAAAAGAGCCAATTGAAAATGGGCTTTCTAGTAGTGTCATGGAGGCAAATAGAATAAGTAGCAGCAACAAATGTAGAGATTGTCTTCATGAAACAGCTTTTCACAAGATTGTCCAAGCTACTACTAACTGTATTGTCTTTCAACATCATGGCACATATATGTTCAATTTGTCTCTGTCTATGTTGTTTTTCTCATTAAGGTTTAAATATCAAACAAACCATTTTATGCATGGAGGGACCCAAATTTTTTCTTTCCTTTATTGTCTTTTATTTGTCTGTGTTGGTGAGCATGGGGGAGGGACAAATAGATGTACAAGTACCAAGGTCATGATAATATGCAATGAAAAACTTTATCACATGTTACAAGATATATAGAAGCTGTTTAATTGTGAATATTCTAATATTTAATAGGAAAGCATGATAATGGTAACGGCTCTGCTATAGCACAAAGTTTGATTTAAAGAAAAGAGCAGGCATCATTAAAGTACTTCAAAATCAGAGACTTCGGTACAATAGTTCTCAATGGTTAACAGTTCTCTTTACCTCTGTGTTCATTTCTATCTAATAGAGGACAGGTGGTGACCTCTTGGTTACAGTGAATTTGTCTCAACCTCCACTTTGGTAGGTTCAAAAAATGGCAGATGTTAGAAATCGAAGCCACCCGAATACGAAGGCCAGCCCACAGGCATAGTATGATGTTGCAATGGTTGTACCAAACCTCCAGAAGCAAAATAACCACAATGGGAGTGCTGCATATGCATAATAAGGTGCTCTGCTAAAACATGGAAAACCCGTAGACGAGTACGCTGTGTATGGATGGTACTCCCGAAACAAAGGCTTAAGTGTAACTCTAATCAGTTCAAGTTTTATGAGAAAGAAATACTGAATTTTATGGATGGGTGCTGAAAGGAGGCAAACTGCAACGCTAAGAGCTATCTACTTAACAAATCACCAATAGTATTCACTAAAAATAATGTCCAATAAACTATAATCTATACAATACTGAAGTTTCAAAGTAATGTGTCGCCTGCTTCTGTGTTTCTGGGTGAGCGGCAGAACTCTTATGAGATTGAATTTTATAAGTTTCAATGCAACCATTTAGGCAGTAATCCATTGGGTTGTCCTTGGATTCATGATAATCTGATACATATCTATAATCTGACACTAGCAAAAGTCATTGACTGGCTTTAACTATAGCTGTATCCTATTGTTCGGCTAACAAGATCTCTATAAACACTTTTAAATTTGCCACAAAGGAGAAATATTATCCAGTTAAAGAATTTAATATTCAGCCAAGAGTTTTTAAATCTTTATTTCCAAGTATGTCATCCCCAGCCGCAGAAGTACAATGCAAATGGAACAAACTTACCCAAATCCTTCTTTGGACCAAGCTGCTTCATAGACTCCACCTGCAGTTTGAAAAGCCATTTCCACCATGCCTTCATGAATCATAGCTGCAGCAACCCCATATGTAACACCAGCCCATATCTCTTTTGTCTGAATGCACGAGATGTCAGGTTCTCCACTGGGCAACATCCCATTCAAAGCCCCTAGTCTCCCATCCTTCATCTTCATGACATTGAAACTAAAAACCTTCTCAAGTGCTACTTTTGCTTTCTCTTCATCAACAATGGGTAAAAGACTACATGCTCGGGCATACCTATAAAGTATCCAGGTAATTAGCATAGATTTACAAGAAAACAAATCTCTTCTAACCCCTGATTTAAATATAACTACAAACTGAAATGTCCACAATGTATACTCATACAGCCCAGTGTATACTCTCTCTATACATGTGTATCACACGCATACATGATAAAAGAAAGACGTGAAATCATAGGCTGACTCCTCTCACGTATGCCGGTCAGTATTGTGGACATGTGAAAGTACCCCTAGCACTTATACTCCATACAACCATCTGTGCATATGTTATGTATGTGGGAACATACATACATTTTGTATGTGATAGTATTACACTCAAGGATACTACAAGTAGCCAATGATGAAAAGAAGGCATTAATAAAGCATTTTGAAGGTGCTTTGTTTTTTCTGTGGTAAATTACTTTTTTCCATGCTTTTGAAAGCAAAAGAATATAATAAGGCAAACTTTGTTTCTAAGATCATGATAAGTACTTCAAATATGCTAACTAAATGTTCAAAACATGCAACAGAAGCTCCTTTAATTTTCATGTCATTGTCTTACAGAATGATCTGGATCCAGATGATATTAAGAAATACAGAACAAGCTACTGCTACTGCAACATACCATTGTCCGGCCAACTGATCAGCTTGAATAGATGTACTTGTGCTACTACCACTGTTGTCGTAGTTAAAATAAGAACCATTCCACAACCTATCATATACCTTCTTTGCCTTCTGAAATCTAAACCAAAAATAATCTGCAGAACCATTGTCACCAACTTCCCGAGCCATAGCAGAAGCAGCCTGCAAGGCTGCCACCCACAGCCCCCCACAATAGGCACTAACACCAGAGGCAGACCATGTATCATATGTCTGATCGGGGAACCCTTCATTTTCTATCATCCCATCCCCATCCACATCAAATTGTTCCATATAAGCCATTGCAGTGTAAACTGAGGGCCAAACAGCTCGCGCAAACTGTCTGTCGCCTGTGGCAACCACATCCCTGTAAACTTGCAGAACAAATTTTGGATTCAAATCTTTCCACCTATCTGTGTTGTAAAGGTTATAATAGTTTAATTCAAACCATGGATCATTCATTCCAATATCATGAGGAACAGCACCAAGAACTTTTCTTGAGACTAGACTTCCATCATGCAGAAGTCTCATCTTACTAGGGTCATGCATCATCACTGCTGCAGCATAGTCCCTTTGGATGCTAAGTTCCAGCTTTGGGAATAGCATGAGTAAGGCAAAAGATGCATAGAAGTGAACATCATAGGTGTTACCCATGTGATATTCAATCCCTTCCAGACAAAGGAATTGTCCAATGTTTTCCTCCCCCTTTTGCAGCAAGTTTGTTCCAAAAGCGGAAGTTACTGGTGCTGAAGTATGAATCTCCTGAAGTACCGAAGCCATTCTTCCAAGAATGTCAACAGCAGTGTCATTTTCGTTGGATGTATTGATGCTATTTTTAAGATTTGAACTGGACCTATCGAGGGAAAACTTTGTTTCACCAATGATTGATAAACTATGCAATGGAGGTGATCCATCTAGAAAAAGGAGGAAAGATGAACTCAGATTCGCTTAATCTGGCCAAAGGTGAACAACAAAGGTTCGTGTTTCCTCAAATACCTGTCCAAATTGTTCCCCCTGCATTAAGATAGTACAGCTCATTGAAAAGCGTGATTGGGTACCTGCAGAAGTGTTGAAAAGTTAAAATTTGATTGTTTACAAGTCAGAAAATGAACAGCCAAGCTTACCATTCAGGAAGCCTCTTGTCTTCAAGTATAGGCCTTTGCCATGCATCTATCTGGGACTCCCATTGGCCATGCTCTTTAAGTATTCAAAAATAAAAATTAGGACTTGAATTTGAAACTAAAACTGTCAAGAAATATAAATTTAATAGAGGTTTATGTAAATTCATTGAAGCAAAAGACCAACAATCAAATATAGGATGGGAGTCTGGTATTATTATCCAGAGAACATCTCACAAATATTAAAAACCATATGCTCCAACTGAATCTTCCAATTCAGTAAGACACAAAGGGAATATTACCAAGAATGGCATCATGTACAATATTTGCAGCAGCATCCCCATTGGTACCATAGAATCTAGTGTAGCGCCTGTTCAAAAAATTCTCTTTCAGGTTTTAAGAAGAAAATGACATTCCAACCTGTCAAGTAAATCTGACATGCTTTTGGCCACCCACCTGTGATAAGTCTTTCCGTTGAGGAAGGTTACTTCTGGGCAGTCCCATGCCAATGAAAATGTAACATCCTGTACTGCACCTGAGGGAATTGTCAGAGAAGCTGCAACGGCAGCCCCGATAGAAGTCTCCGGCTCTGAAGGCATGGATCTTTCAGTAAAATTGAGGTGGTCAAAGGATCCATGCTATTAGAACAGAAGTACATATCAAAGGCTGTCAGCAATCCTGATATAATAAAGCGATGGGAAGATAAACAGAAACAAATGAAAAGTGAAAAAAATTGTGCCTCCTTGTCTGTTATTGACCTAAGGGAAAATCTTGAGTCAACAAATTTCTGAAGATTAAAAACTCAACCAGTGAGAGGAACAGGTATACATGCAGCTAAAACTAGAAAGAAAGAAACAATGTTGGGAAACAAAAAATACATCCAAAAATATAATTTTTTATCCAAAAAAAGCAAAAAAAATATTCATTACTGAACTTTTCTTCGGAAGGTTATTCATTTGTCAACTTGCACCGTGCTAAATCCTAGATCATTTCAACTTGTCATGCAACAATAAGTATTTTTGAAGAAACATTAAGCAAAGTCCTTTTATACTATGAACAATTGTGAGCACAGAGCAGTAAACCACCAAACCTCTTTTATTTCATTCCACATGTCTTTAGCTGTGATGCCCTGGCAATTTCCAGATATCACGAAGCAAGGACACTTGGAGACGTGAACAACATTTGTTTCTTCTGCTGCAATAGCAAAAGTTACTGGGGGTAGTCCATTGGCAGTCCTGTATTAACTTGTGGGGTGTTACAAATAGACATTATATGATAAAATATTAAACCCTCTAGGGGAGAAGTCTAGAAATTTTCATCCGAATGGAGAAGAGGAGCTCACGTGTGATGCAAAAGTACACCATGAATGCCATCTTTTGACCTGATAAAGTGATAGATATTGTAAATTAAATTATGTAACTGGAGTTTAAGAATCAAAACAAAACTTTCACACTGATAAATAAACAAGAAATATCAAATATTGATAAAACCCAATTACTTGGGGTCCAATCAATAATCTGAAAGATTGAAACCAATGATCGAATAAAAATAAATATGGAAGAGATCAAGCTGATATCTGTTCTTACCTCATATTTGAATTGGAGTGATGACCAGACAATCCAGAAATCCCACCAACAGAATTCTGAATGTACGTATTAAAAATATGGCCACAAATTCAATTGGTCTATCAAAGGCCATAACTACTTGAAGATTCTAGTTTCAATGAATAGGAATACAACCAACAAGGTTACATGCTGAACCAGAAAATCAGTTGAAGGAACTGGTATGTGTGAGACTAAAGAAAGGATAAGCAAGGAAACTTACAGCCCATGTGAAAAGCAAGGTGATGTCTGCAGCAGTCTTTCCAAAATTAGACAGCTGAGAAAATCAAAACTAACATCTTAATAACGTTTCCATGAATAACTGATCCAAGAAACAACTAAGACCCTGTTTCCTACCGTAAAAGTAAACACTGCAACAGGGAAGCTGCTCTCCTTATAATTATGGGGGATAAAAGGGGAAATCTGACGACAGACTATTCTCAGTGCTGGATCAGGTTCATCTGCATTGAAATTGAAAAACTGACTCACAAACAAGATACATTATCCATTATCAAGGTCAGCAGATCAAGAAATATACCACTTGATCATAAGATTACCTTCATATACAGTCCAAGCCCTCGGAAACAATGCATGGTATGTAGAATTCTGCCCACTCAGATTCCAGTCCCAAGATTCTATGCCAGAAGCTGAACTACCTCTGTGTATTAACATTATATTCAGAGACATTTTCACAGATGCTTAGAAGCAAAATTTTCTTGATGCAAATGAATTAATGCTTTTTTTGGCTTTCCTTACACTCATTCAGATCTCACTTACAAAATCCAATCAATGCATTCACTCGTGCAATCTCCAAGAACAAAAAAAAAACATGTTAATACAGTAGTCACTTACTTCAAGACTTCTGGGCTAGTTGGGCACAGTACAGTAGAATACTTTTCCCCATTTGGGCGGGAAACAAAAACCTGCATTAGGATGTCAAATTCAAATGAAGCGATTTCAATAATTTGGCAAGATTAGTATCTATTCCTAAAGATCTGACGTAGCTTGAGATCTTGTTATACAGATTTATTTATTTTCTCAATATAAATTGTCCAATGACTTCTTTGAGCTTAAGCAGTTATTAACTCGGCTTCAATGTGCAGGTGTGCGTGTCAACCCTCAAGTGCGTCACATGCTCAGCACATTTCAATTTAACTGGAGTACAACTCGTATACCTTATGGTCAAGACTTTTAGATTACTACTGAATTATGAGGTGGTATCATCCCCCAAAAATAAATGTCTTAACAAGCGCATAACACTACTGATGCAATTCATAGGATGCTTAAGAAGAGGCAAATTCAAAGACATAAAGAATTATGAAATTGACTTCCCATCAAGATAAAGACTCATATGAAACCCTACATAGTTTTATTTGAGTCTTATTTTTAATTACCTTTAGTAAGTTTGATGGTATTTAGTACTTTGTGCCTTTTTATATTTTTAGGGTCAAGGGTATTTTGTAATTTTTAGAATTTTTAGAATGGGTCATATTTTTTAGTCAAATTCTGGTGCTGAATATTCTAGAATTTAAAGTCCTAGTTCTAGTTAATTTTAGTTTTCTAATTTTTAGGGAACTAAAATTTTTGGAATTTTAGAGTGTTACTCTTAATAAAAGAGAGAGAGAGATTTCAGAAATTCACCAACTATATTCTTTTTTATTTGTGTGATGCAATTCTAACCCTATATATGATGCCTAAGGAACCCTAGGAGTGATTCCTAGCTTATTTTACTATTCACGTACTATTCACAGCCTATTTCCTGTCCATAGTCAGAAAACAATCCATATTTTGATTTTACACAACTGTCTTACACCAGCTACTGTCTATAGCGAATTTTGTAAAGGAAAAAAAATGGTTGGTAGTATTACACCATTTTGGAGAGGTTGGTTCTTGGACTCAAGCCCGTGACATGGAGAGCCTCAGAACCCCTGATTGTGAAGGCTTTCCACATGATACCATTAGAAAATTGGCTAATGGCCAAATTTTTTGGAAAGTTTTTTGCATACAAGAAGCAATATAACAACTTGTGTACTAACTAAGCCTCAAATACAGCGTCTTCCCCCACCCTCTGATAAATCTTCTTTTTTTCTTATTTCGGGAGGGAAAGGGGGTCCCTACTTTCTTCCTTGCAATCCTCTTCTCCTCGATTTTCACTTCAAACATGACCTGTACTACTTGGTGGTGTGTGGTAAGATTTTGCAAGCTGGTTCCTAATATCTGTTGAAATCTTTGTGCTCAAGAGGTTGGTTGTTGGCTTCACACCCTCTTTCATTAAGTTTCCTTTCTTCCTCTCTTTTCTTACCCATGTCTTTTCCATCCCTTCCGCCTCATTTCTTTCTCTTCTTGCAATTCCAGCCACATTGGCCTTAGAGCATCTCCAACAAATGTTGTAAAAGAGGAAAATAGCTAAAATTTGACAACCCAAAATATAAAATCAAATTTCAATAGATTAGGTTGACATGCTCTAAAATATATTTTTGCTATAGTGATTATCTAAATATAGAAAATCACTATAGCAATAGGTAAAATTTGATTATTAATATTTTCTCTCTCTTCCTCTCATTTCTTCCATTTTCTCTCTTTCTCCCTTTCACTATTCCCAAAAAATACAGTTGTTAGTATTATACGATTCACGATACGTATCGTACGATACGTCACGATACAGGACTAAAATGATATGGATCGTAGTTTTGTATCGTTTTTACGTTGTATCGTCCGATACACGATACATTTTTACGATACAATACATGCAAAAACTTTTTTTTTTTTCAGAACAACATCGATTTGGATTAGGTAGACTGATTTTTTTAAAAAAAAATTTATGGAACGATGTCGTTTTGGGCTAGGCAGGTACTCCAACAAACATGTGGTCCTGTGCAGTGAAAGAAATGGTGTTAATTTATTTACAAAGCCAAATATTTTTTTTTTGTTTTTTTGTATCAAAATTTCTGAATATTGATTAATGTTAGTTTTTTAATTTATTTACAAAGTCTAGTCTTTTTGGTGTTTGAAGTTTGAATTAGTCAACTATGGTTGTGAACTTTACATTATAATATTAGTGGACTATGTTGATGACTTGAATAGTTGGTGGAGTATTAATGAAATGTTATTTTTTTATGAATGTAAGATTTTTTTTCAAAGGTATATATATTTTTTTATTATTTATTTAAAATTAAACCGTATCTTACAATACACGATACGATATGCGATACGATACTATTTTTAAAAAACAATATGCCTTCCGATACACGATTTGATAACTATGCCAAAAAATATAATACAAAAGGGATGATAAATAATATTTAAAATGAGTAATTAAAAATATAGAGAATATGTTGGAGTGTGTATTGAAAAAGTGAGTAATTAAAATAGAAAAAGTTACTTTTTGGATAGCTAAAATAGCTACTATTGTTGGAGATGCTCTTAGTCATACATTTTTCCTCCACATTGGTAACAAGGTTGTGCCCCAGCACAGTGGAAAGGTTACCCCTTGTGATATGGACATCATAAATCCTAGTCATGTCTAAAGCAAATAGATGAGGACTTCGTAAGCATCACCGGTTTAAGTTTATTTAGGCATTAGGATAAAAATTCAATAAAATTCATTGATGCAAGCCAAGCAAACTGATTTATCTCTTCCCACTTTACTCTTGTAAGAGCTTCTACAATGTTGTGCATGTCCTAAATAATGTGAAATTTCAAATTTTCATCTTTTTCCTAAACCACCAGATTTCCCATTGTAGTTAACCAACAAAGGCAATCCCTAATAATCCAGACTGCATGTCCTAATAATTTTATTCCTGCATATCATACCAGAAATTCAGAACCCCCAAACCAAAATACCAAAAAACTAAGAACCAGGGGAATGGCAGGAAATATACCAGATCAAACTACGTCCAAACAACCAAACAAAATTGCATGTAGTAAAATGAAGCTCCCCACTCATAGGGAAGTTGTTTATTATAACAGATGCATCAAACTTACAGAAAATTGGTTTGCTAAAACTGGTTTATCTTCACATATTCTAGGGAATAGTTGCCAACGCAAAAATTCGCCTTTGTAACTTCTTCCGATGCTTCCTGCACTGGAAATGGTGTTCTCTCAAGAACAAGGAAAAAATATGAAAGGTCTATGTGCATACTGACCAATGGAGACCCACAATGATCACTTGAAAAGATACAGTAAACAGAATCTACAATTACAGATAAGCAATACAATATGATAGTATAAAATGTGGACAAACAATGAGGGTCTTATTCCAAATAAAAACAAGGTGCCAAAGAAGGCAACTCCTTGGAATGTAGGCATGACATAGTAGTCTCATTTGAGAACTCCTAAAAACTACAAGAATGAAACATTTTATGTTTTTTGAGTGTGTTTGCAAGTTGCATAAGAGGAATATAATGAGGAATATAGTACTCTTATATCAAGTTTTGTAGCATAAGAACTATAGGCTGAATATGGAACACTCAGGAGTGTCTAACACATCGATTTTGGATAAAAAGGAGTATCCGCTATATTAGAAAAATTAGGAGAGTCTCAGAAGAGACATATAAGGTTTACTGATAAGAACAACTTGGCATATAAGCTAGTGTCATTAAATTAGAATGAAGACTTACCCAATAGCACCTACAGGAACACCTTGACATGATGTGAGAGGGGCCCTTGTGAAAGGATTTAAGAATGCACCCTGAAACAATGAAACAGAAGAATGCATGACATGCTTCTACCATAACCAGAGTACCCATCATAATTAAGATCGACAGTTTAGCAGTAAAAGAATTTACCCCGCCTCTAGCAGCTTCTTCTCGCAAATGACGCCATAGCCGATAACCTAGTGGAATCTACAGAAAACCAAACAGCTAGACAGAAATAGATGGACAGAGCATAAACCAAAGAGTATAAAAGAGGACACTAGAAGCCCGCGTGAGTAATGAAGGCCCCAAAGCTCATGCATTTGCCATGTGGTCTGCTGTATCACAAAAATTATCAAACATTCAAGCATATATTCAAGTAGAAAGCTGTTTCTTGTATATTTCCAGAGTTGTACATATCGCATGCCACGCCTGAATGCAGTTTAAGGTGAAAATTGGGGGTGGACGAGTAATGAGCTTGACGATTACATTAAATGGTAACACACAGTACATTCAGGACTTCTTACTCAGATTACCATCTGTTTTATCTGTTCTTATAATCTAAAGAATGGTTTCCAACTTATTCTCCAGTTTGACCCACACTTTCAATGGAAAAGTGTAAGGTTGATCAACACTTCTGAAAGCTTTGTATTGTAAACACGCTTCTACATTGAAAACGCTTTAATTTAAACAACAGTAAAATGGAAAAAAAATTACAAATTGGGGTATCTAAGGAACAAGACACTTATTTCAAATCCATCGATTTGTAATATGGAGACCAAACCTTAGGGTGAAAGAGTAAGATTGAAATCCATTACCCCAAAATTCAGGAGAGCCAAGTCATTCAATCAGTATATCTTCGGCTTGCAAAGAATAAATAGATGTTGTCAGAAGCTCCTATACTTTAAGCTATTTTTGCGATTCTTACAAGCATATTGCTCCAGAAGCCTAGAGTCCTAGACCACTTCATAAGGGCCTCACTAATTTAATCTTGTTAATTACAAAAAATCTTAGGGGAGGGTAGCAGAACACCTTCCCATAATCGGAATTTTTGCACTGAACTTCTCTTACTTGCATTCACAAGAGATATGTGTGTGACAGAGATATCTAAGCTAAGAGTAGAGTCTCATATATATAGCCAAACAATAGTATAAAGTGAGCTGAACACCCTAGTCTAGACAAAACATAAAAGTCATAGTAAGGATAAAAAAGAAAAATAAACCCTAATAAACTAGACTATAACTCCAACACTCCCTCTCAAGCTAGGCGCAAAAATGTCAATTAAGTCAAGTTTGACAATAGAGTCACGGAGAATGGATAGAGTGACAGGTTTAGTGAAAACATTCGTAACTTAATCATTGGTTCTCACAAGCAATAGAGAGAAAATACCACTCCTAACCTTCTCCCGAAAAAAGTGAATATCGATTTCTACATGTTTCGTCATCTCATGCAGTACAAAGTCAGAAACAAGCTAAATAATAGATCGATTATCATAATATAATCTGGATGGAGAAGTCACTAAAAATCTCAACTCACTAAGAATCGATCGTAGCCAAATAATCTCACACGTGTTAATGCTCAATACTCTGTCTCTGCTAACGAGTGGGAGACAACTGTCTGTTTCTTGCTCTTCCAAGAAATAAGATAAGTCCCTTGAAAAGCACAGAAGTCTGTAATAGATCAACCGTCACATGCTCTCCCATAATCTTAATCTAAATAACAGGCTAGAAAACCAATTTGAGATCCTGATGCATAAAAAAACTCAAGTTCAGGAAAAGACTTAAAGTACCAATGGATATGATAAACTACATCAAAATGAGGCTGACACGGCTTGTGCATAAACTGACTAACTCGGCTGACAGCGAATAAAATGTCTGGTCTAGTGTTGGCTAGGTAGATAAGTCTACCTACCAACCTTTGATAGACAGTCGGATCTCTCAACTCCTCACCTTCAATAGTGAATTTCAGGTTTGGATTCATGGGTAATGAAGTCGGTTTGCACCCCAACATCCTAATGTCCGAGAGAAGATCCAGAACATACTTCCTTTGAGAAAGAACAATACCCCTACTACTTTCGGGCAACCTCAATCCCAATAAAGTATCGCAGAAATTTAAGGTCCTTCACATCGAAGGCTTTCCCAAGGTCTTACCTTAACCTATGCAGTCATAGAAACATTATTTCCGGTAATAATAATATCATCCACATATACTAAAAGGACGACACATTGTCCAGAAATATTCCGTCCAATGAAGCATGTATGATCAAAATGATCATCTAGTGAACCTTAAACGTACAACTACACTACTAATCCGAGAAAACTAGGCTCATGGTGATTGTTTTAGTCCATAAAGGCATGACAAACTGGTGCTTGGACTGTTTTTGATTGATCTGGGTTGGGTTGGGCTGGTCGCTGGCAGTAAGGTTGGCTTTGCTGTGTTGCTGAGTAGTGGTGGCTTGCTTTGCTGGGTGCTGTGGTTGGTGGGTAGGGGTGGCTTCGGTTGGTTGCTGGGTTGCTGCGTGCTGGGTGCGGGGTTGCCGTGTGGGGCTGGTTGCTAGGTTGCTGGGTTGGATAATTGGTTGGGTTTCTCAGGCTGTCGCTAGGTTGCTGGGCAGGGATGGTTGTCGCTGGCCTGGGTGTGGACTGTGGTGGTGTAGTTGGGGTGCTGTTGGTGTGGTGGCAGCTGGGTGGTGAAGGTGGGTTGGCTGTACTCTGGCCTGGGCAGTGGTGGCTGTCCCTGGGTTGCTGGTTACTGGACTGTGTTGGGTTTCTCTCGCTGTCGCTGACTTGGCTTGGCAGCGGTGGTGGCAGCAGGCTGTTGCTAATGATTGGTTATGGTGGAGGTTAGGGTAAGAGTTAGGGTTAGGGTTAGGGTTAGGGTAGGAGGCCAGGGTAAGATTTAGGTTTGGCTTTGACACCAACAAGAGATGTGTGAGTGAAAGGGATACCCAAACTAAGAGTAGAGTCATGTATATATAGTCAAACAATAGTATAAAGTGACCCGAACACCCTCTGGTCTATGCGAAACATAAAAGTCATAGTAAGAGTAAAAAAGGAAAAAAAAATCCTAATAAACTAGAAACTCCAACACATTCAAAATACAAAATGCACGTGAATCACAAAATTGATGAAAACATCACAATACCCTACTGATTGAATCAATTTCACTGGAGTACAAATCTTTAATCTTTCGGGCAGACTCTCTTTGATTTATTTTGAAAGGGCTGCAGGGTTTGATAGGCTCACATGTTCCAAACTCCTGTTTTCTCTCTCTCTCTCTCTCTGCCCTTGTTGTATCAATGCTGGTGACTGCAAATGACACCATTTTCTCTAGCTGCAATTCCGACCATCTCGCAGCACTTAGCGGCACAGTCACACACACAAAAACACTGTACACACATAATGTTCATTTTTTCCCTTTGGGATCTTGGTTCCACATAGGAATGCACATGCTTCAATTTCAGTATATAAGCAGAAGGTCCAGTACTGATAGAACACGCTAGGTTAAAGCTCTTAAACTCGAGTCTCGTATCCTGAATGGTCTCACGAACCGTCCCATACCCTAGGTTAAGCCACACCCAAGTTCCTGCTTCCAACCCAACTCAAACCCAACCTTCCCAATCCCTTTCAAATGTCACAACCTGCATTCCAACCCTGCAATCAAGTGCCCACCACAAAGATGACAACAAAGCACAACCCATTTCTGATTTTCCTCAATTTCTAGTACACAGTATCGAAACCCACTCAAACCCAACTATCCCAATCCCTTGCAATCTTCACAACTACCACATGCCCAGAGCAGATGATGGCGACAACCACCACAATTACTGTTGTAAATTGATTGGGTCAGGATTGTTAGTGTCAGTTTTTTTTGGGTCTTAAATGCATCGAATTGAGTCAAATCAGTGTCATATTAAAATTTAAAATAAGAGTAATGTTATTTAGACTTAAAAATTTAATTTGTTGACATAATTATATGGTTTCATTGTGACCATTAGATTAACACTAAATTTTAATATTTGATAGGATTTACAGTTAAAATAAATATCACGATTAATCCTTAAATTTTACCTCTTGTCTTCAAATAATCCTTGAACTTTCAATTATCTCAATTTAGTCCATCAATTATAAATTTTGTGTGAATTAAAACCTTCCATCCATTTCATCCACTAAAACAAATAGAGGCAAGTTCATGTGTTTGTACTGTGTCTTCGTTTGTTCTACGGATGAAAGAGAGAGAAGAACTTAGCCGACACGAAATTGATAATTGATGGGTAAAATTGGGCAAATTGAAAGTTTAAAAACTACTCTAAAACATGAGCCAAAATTTAAGAATTAATTATGATATTTACCCTAAAATTTATCTAGCCCATAACTTAATTATCTTATGGAGTTTGTAAGAGTTTATGTAGTGATTTATCGAGTCTCGATAATTCTATATAATTTTTTTTAAGTTTACAAGTCGCATCTAGAATTATTAATTCGCCAATTAGCACACTAATGACCACAACAATGAGACGAAGATGGCAACGATGATGACAACAACTATATCAAAATCTAACTACAAGAACCTGTCATGAGAAAATAACATTTCCTGTGAAGGGTCGCCCCACTTGATTATACACGAGGAGTCCGCACAAACTAGAGGGGGATGGATAGGTTTATTAGATGGATTAATAATACTTTTGGACCCCAAAGTATGCCTGTTTTGTCCCTAAAGAATGTCCGTTTTGTCAGTTTGGTTCTCAATGTATTAATTTTGTAAATTTGATCCCTAAAGTTTTAATTCATATAATTTTGGTCTCTAATAAGATAGTTTGCTAAATTTTTTTACGGAAGTGACCACATGTCATGCTTTCAAATGGTATCACGTGACCAACACGTGATTATTCCGTCAAAAATTTAACGGTCCATCTGTGTAGGGACCATTGAAACACAAATTGAATATTTTAGGGACTGAATTGACAAAATTGATACTTTAGGGACTAAACTGATAAATGTGTATACTTTAGAGACCTCAATTACCAATTTAAAACCTAATCGACCTCAATTATCAATTAATCAATTAGCCCTTTGAATCCTCTTTTACCAACAAGAAAAACCTCTCATAAATGAATGTATGATGTATACATGCAATTAGCAAGCCCAACACTCCAATCAATCAATCCCTCCAACAAAACCAACTTCTACAAAAGTCAATATGATGAATGTTCAAGATAGATAATTTAACATGACATTCAATCAATAATTGTGTGTGCTAGCATCCACAACACAAATAATTTGTCAACATGAAAATCCTCCCCAAAAAAAACCACAGAACTGATCTCGATTCACTTAAAGCCTAATTCACTACTCCAAATTCAATTTACAAGTACTTGATTATAATGTCTCAATCAATATCCAAAGTTAGATGCTACTTTCTGTCATAAATCTCTCATTCAGATTCTCCCACTGAAATCTTGAGTAGCTTCACTTGGAAGTGATCACTACATTGAACCGTCTAGGCGTCGAATAATCTTCTCTCCTAAGATCCTCGATATGCAGACAACCAAAGAGGGTTTTGTAGAACTCCAAAAAATATCTCATTCTTCAATGTATGAGGTTGAATTGAAAGAATCAAGTTAGTTTTGATATTTTTAAATTTAGGAATTTAGGGTTGTTCTTGGCTCTCTAGATGTTTAATTCATAGATTTTTAGAGTATTAAATAGCTACCCTAGCTTGGAAAAACTTACCCTATTTATTGGTTCAGAATTAGATTTGCCTTGGGATCCAAGTAAATACAAATTTGTCAACCACCACTTGAGCTGTTAGAGAACGGTGGGAGGGAGGTTGGTCACTAGAATGAAAACATGGTTCAAACTAAACATGTGGAGCAGAGACCCCTCAGTCATCTTAAGACCACTTGAGCAGTCAACGGACCACTCGAACGGCCTAAGAGCAACCAAGAGGACATACAAATTTGTGAGCAAGAATCAAAATTTCGTTTCGGTGTATTATTTTGATCACCTAAAAAACGAAAAACGTTTCGACGTGTTTCAAAAACGTTTTGACTCATTTCGAAAACATAATGAAAAAAATAAAATTTAAGAATTATTTTTCTAAAACATTGTGATGTAAATTGTATTAGCTTTTATGTAGATTAGAAAGGGAAAGAATTAGGGATGAGAAAGAAAGAAGAAGTGGATGAGAAAAGAAGAAGAAGGGAATGAGAATAGAGAGAATGTGAGGAAGAAAGATTCAATATCAATAATCAATAATAATCAAAAGTAGTCTCCAACAAATATGGATCCCCTATATATATAAGGAATTCACAAATCCTATATATATAAGGAGATCACAAACCTTAAAATAAATAAATAATCAAAATGACAACTAAGTTCCTGAACAATAAAATAACAAATAACTTGTAAACCCTACGTCTACGCCTACTATAACGAAATATAATTCGATTCCTATTATTTTTCCCTGGCTGAAAAGAACTCGCCTCCGGAGAGATTCGATCATTATAATGCTCTAAAAGATCAGGGGTAAGCTGACGAAACTCCTCCTCAATAATCCATGAATCATCAGTCTCTGGACGATCTCTCCACCGAACAAGATAACGACGATATGCTCCATCAGAGGAACCCACAATCTGATCATCAAGTACATCTGCAATCTGGTCATGCAGTTGTGCTGGAAACAGTGGAAGAATAGGAACTGTAGGTGATACTGATGACGAAGTAACTCCACCTGCAGGAACACCTGCTAGTAACATAGGAGGCTCAAAAGTACCATGATAAGGAAACAAGTTCTCCACATTGAAAATAGGACTAATACTCATATTCGAAGGTAAGTCAAGGTGATATGCATTAGGTACAAGCTTACGAAGAATACGAAAAGGGTTAGTGGCTCGAGCATGTAACTTTTTGAAAGAATTTTTAGGGTAACATCCAGGACGCACAAGAACCATGACATAATCTCCCACAGTAAATTCTTTATTCCTATGGTGAACATTTGCAACCAATTTATAATTCTCATTACTTAAAGTAATTTTCTGTCTTATGTCGGCATGCAAGTCATGAATATGCTGGGTAAAAACTTCGGCAGAATACGAAGGACGGGAATCAAGAGAGAAAGGTAATAAGTCAATAGGCTTTCTATGGGAATTGTCATAAACAATCTCAAAAGGGGATCTATCAGTCGACTTGTTGACAGAGTTGTTATAGACAAATTCAACAGTAGGCAACAACAAATCCTAATTTCCCATCTTCTCACCCACTAGACTTCTAAGTAAATCTCTCAAACTACGATTAACAACCTCAGTTTGACCATTAGTTTGGGGATGAAAGGCAGATGAAAACTTAAGACTAGTCCCAAAGAGTTTCCAAAATGTCTTCTAAAAATAACTCACAAACTTGACATCTCTATCAGACACAATGGAAATTGGCAACCCATATAGTCGAACGACCTCTCTAAAAAATAACTTTGCTACATGTGAGGCATCAATAGACTTAGTGCAAGGAATGAAATGGGTCATCTTTGAAAAACTATCCACGACCACTAGAATGGAATCATAATTAGGGCTGTTTTAGGCAATCCTAAGACAAAGTCCATACTAAGATTTCTACATGGTGTGTGTGGAACTGGCAATAGTGTGTGCAATCCAGTGTTTTGTTTTCTAGTCTTTACTAACTGACAAGTACGACACTGCGACACTATCCTAATAATGTCATGCCTCAAAGTGGGCCAATAAAACTTATCCTCAACAAGTGCAAATATCTTATCCCTACCAAAGTGACCTGCCAGACCTCCCGCATGTAATTCCCAAATCAGGAAGTCCCTAAGTGAAATACAGGGAATACATAAACGCGACCCTCTAAACAAATAATCATCTCTAAGGAGGAAGTCAGTGTATTCATGGCGGTTACTAGCCTGAACATCCTGAAAAATTATACTAAAGTCAGGACAAGAGGCATAGTCATCTCTAACCCTATCAAAGCCAATTATGTGGACACTCATAGTTTGTAAAACGGCAACTACACGGTTAAGAACATCTGAAGGCTTGTTTTCAATGCCCGCTCGGTGGTGAAGAACGAAAGTGTACTCCTGAAGGAATTCAACCCTCCTAACGTGCCTAACACTCAATTTTCTCTAGGAATGAAAGTATTTCAATGTCTGATGATCAGAATATAACACAAACTCAAATGACAATAGATAATACCTCCAATCGCAGAGAGCTTGTACCACAGCGTAGAATTCTTTGTCATATATAGAATATCGTTGTTTAGTTTCATTGAGTTTTTCGCTGAAGTAAGCAATTGGATGACCCTCTTGACTTAAAACTCCACCTATCCCTACACAAGATGCATCACAGGCAACCTCAAACACTTTAGAAAAATCAGGGTGTCGAAGGACGGGTGCCTCTGTCATCTTGTGCTGAACTTCTTGAAAGGCTCTAGTTGCAGCAAGAGTGCATTGAAACTCCCCTTTTTTCATGCACTTTGTGATAGGAGCCATAATGGAACTAAATCCCTTAATAAATCATCTATAGAAGGTGAACCATAAAAACTTCAAACCTCATAAATTGTTCGTGGTACTGGCCAATTTCTAATAGCACGAATTTTCTCTGAGTCAACTGCAATACCTTGTGCAGAAATAACAATTACATAAAGTAACACTTCTTCAGGTTTGCATAGAATTTTTCTACTCGTAATGTAAGGAACACTTCTTCAAATTTGCATAGAATTTTTCTACCCGTAATGTCTGAAAAACCTGTCGAAGATGATCCAAGTGCTCTTCTTTAGACCGATTGTAGATCAAGATATCATCAAAATAGACCACCACAAATTTTTCCAGGAAAGGACGAAATATCTGAGTCATAACCCTCATAAATGTGCTAGGTACATTAGACAATCCATAAAGCATGACTAACCATTCAAAAAGTCCATCCGGGGTTTTAAAGGCGATTTTTCATTCATCTTCTAGTCTAATTTGGATTGATGATAACCACTGCGCAAATCTATTTTGAAGAACCAAAGTGCACCGGCCAAAAGGTCAAGCATATCTTCAAATCTCAGTATAAGGAATCGATACTTGACTGTAATTTTGTTAATGGCACGGCTATCAACACACATTCTCCAAGAGCCATCTTTTTTAGGGGTTAACAAAGCAGGGACAGCACATGAACTAAGACTACGACGAACAGACCTTTTTTGCAAAAGTCTCTCTACTTGCTTTTAGAGTTCAGCACGCTCAGTGGGGTTCATGCAATAATGGAGAAGATTAGGCAACTGAGACCCTGGAACTAAGTCAATAGCATGTTGAACATCTCTCATAGATGGCAATTCATCGGGTAGTTCCTCAGGAATCACATCGTGGAACTCTCTCCATAGACTATCAACCTCAGGCAAAAGATTATCTTTAGATTCCAAAGGACTATGAGAAACTTCTTTGACAACTAGAGCTACCACTATGCCACTCTTTTTTCTCTTTTTCAAATTCTTTATGGGTCATGATGTGAAGGTCTTTCTTGTGACTTATGTGGGAAGATGACCTATGTTTTGAATTATTACCTTCTGAGGGTTTTGTAGGTTTTAACTTAATAGTTTTCCCCTTACGCTTAAAAATATAGGTATTTTTCCTCCTATAGTTTGTCACATCTAGATCAAAAATGCATGGGCGACCTAACAAGGCGACATCCATAGGTAACACATCACACCATATATGATCTGAGTAATTACCCATCTGAATAGGGACCAAACATCTCTGTGAGACTGATAAGAAGGTCTTGTCAACCCAAGCAACCTTGTAAGGTTGTGGGTGTGTCTCTGGCTTAAGCTGCAACTGAGTTACAGCTGATTTAGAGATGACATTCAATAAACTTCTCCCATCAATGACAACCTTGCAAACTTAACCCCCACATCGAACTAGAGTATGAAAAATGCTAGTGCGTTTTCATGCTTCATTGTCTAAAGGGGTGGATAAGATGCATCGCATCACATTGACACGGGTGTCATCGTTCTGTCATTCTTTCTCACCTTCATCTAATAGCTTTAGGGGTTCCTCATCTAAAGGATCAACTTCTTGGTCAACATCCTCTCCGTCAAGTGAATTCCCTAACCTATGGTTAATGGTCAACGTACGCTGAGGGCACTATAAAGCAATATGACCCTTGTCATGATAACGGTGACACTCTATGGAAGACTGTCTTGGCGAGAACTCATGAGTGTAGAATCTCGACCCCTAATGGTATTACTTCTCAAGTTGGGGTAAGTGTTACCCTTGGATGTGATAGGTCCTGACTGAGTGATGCCTCGAGACTTATCAAATGGGACACACCTTAATGGTTGAGATTCACCGGTTTGAGACGGCATGCGACGCTAAAAGGGTGGCCTAAGGTACTGTTCAATTTCTAAGACTTTATAATATGCTTCCTCAACCGTTTCAGGAGAGTGTAAGTTAATTTCTCTCTTAATCTCAGGTCTCAAGCCATTAATGAATTTTATAACTGTTACCCAAGGCTCTTCTTTTATGTCGCATCTCAAAAAGAGCTCTTCAAATCGAGCTAGGTAATCAGTCACACTCGAGGTCAATTGACGCAAGTTCATCCACTTGTCCAAGAGTTGTCGCTTATAGTAACTAGGGAGATATTTATCTCGCAATTTGTGTTTCATCTCAACCCATAAAGTAATGGGTTGTCCCTCTAAGCATTCTTGCTCTCGTTGGACTCTCTGTCAATATCTCTTAACCGAACCAATGAGTTTCATTTTGACAAAACGAACTCGATGGTTATCAGACATATTATACCAATCAAAATAGTCATCCATTTCATCCAACCAATCTAAGAAAACAACAGGATCTAACCTACCATCAAAACTAGGAGCGTCCACTTTCACTCTTTGTGTGATATCCCTAGATTCTTCATGGACATGCCTATGTCGAGGATTATGGTAACGTGGAGGGGGAGACCTATGGTATCTGCCACGTGGTCAGATGGGCTCACAATAACCATTCATGTCACCCTCTGCTGAATAGTCAGACATGATTACTTCAGCGGGATCCTCCTAAAAATTCCTACGATTTACGTTTCTGCCAAAAGCGGTGTTAGGAGGTGGCCTCCTATCTGGAGGCTAAACTCGGTTCCCTAAGCTACTTGGGGAGTGGGTAGAACACCTTGACATGAGTCAGTAGGATCTATCGGGAGAGACAGGTGTCTAACATGATGTGTCTGTCTAAAATTCGGGAAAACTGATGACTCATTCTAGTCATACTCTCTTGGTCGTTTTTTCATAAACTTAGTCAATTGGGCTAGTTGAGTAGTAACTTGAGAAAGTTGTTGCCCCATACCCTTAACTTTCTCACGTAACAAGTCGACTGATTGTTTTGTGTCGGTCATATCAATGGTGAGTGTCTCAAATTTTTGTTCTAGTGCAGTTTGGGACTTGGAAAAGCTCACGAAGGGTCATAGTGAATGTAATGTAAGATTTGGGCTAATATAAAATACTGATAAGACTAAAAATTAAATCAAGTAATAAAAATTATAAATCAATGCGAATGGCCACACATAATAACAAGCTTATTATGAAGAGATTCAAATAAACGTGAGGCAAGCAACAATGGGTTTAACAAAAAATTAGGCAAGCTAAGTTATGAAGATAGTGTGTGGGAACAACAAACAAAGAAGGGTACGAAGGTGGTGTGTGGGAGCAACAAACAAAGAAAGTCTAGGTTTTTTTATTTTTGACTTACCAACAAGTATAAATATTAGTCACCAATTCCCAATGAAGAGAACTCGTATCTGGTGTTAGATTCAACTCTGAGTAGCTACTTGACAATTTAAAGGATGATCCTACAAATTCTGAAACTTTCTAGGGTGTTTCTGAAATTTCTGGGGCGATGTTTCTGTAATTCTGGAACTTCTGCGAGAAGATTCTGCAATTTCTAGAATTTTCTAGTGGTAGTTCTATAACTTCTGAAACTTTCTGGGGTGTTTCTGTAATTTCTGAAACAATTGGAATGTTGTTGCAATTTTCTGAATTTACTGGGACGGCTCTTTTTTTCTTTTTTTTTCAGCTGGTTATTTTTTCTTTTTCTGAT
>CM042191.1:24409686-24427908 GCA_023539305.1 Ilex asprella
AGAAACTTGACTATGGTCATTACCTATCGAGGTAGATCTCCAACAGTCAATACCAACTGTATTGAACCTAGGAAAACACTGTCTCACCAAAAAAGCTAATGATTAGGGACTTGATTGACGGTAACTTCTCTTGCCTCATTCCAAACTGGTCATGAGCTCTTGCAAATATGATGTCTACCGAACTCCCATTGTCAATTAGGACCCTATGGACATTTATGTTGGCGATGATGGCCTTAACTACTAAGGGATCGTCATGCAGATGCTAGGCATTTTACTAGGTCGGCGTCAAAAAAGGTAATCTCAGTGCTAAGTCGAGGAGTTTTCTAGACAGAACAGACTACCTGGTAATCTATTGCTTAGATTTTTTGAACATGTGTTTTCCTGTGAGCTGGACTCTCCTCCACTAACAAAGCCCCATAAGACAACTCTGATTTCCCCATGAACTGTTAATGTTGATGCCCAGATGGGGTGCGTGTTGCAGATTTCCAACTCAGTGGTCTCCATACTAGGCTCGTGGCCTCTCTAAATAAGAAATTTGATCTCATTCTTTGGCTGGATGCACTCATCAGTGTCGTGCCTGTGATCAATATGAAAATTGCAGTATTTGGTCATCATCGTTTTTGGGGAATCTGACCTCATCTAAAAGAACCATTCGAAGAACTTCTCGTTATGTAGCAGTTGTCCTACCAATGTGTTCAAGGTTGTGTATTATTAAGGGACATACTTAGGCGGTCCAAGCCTGTCCAGAACATCCCCTCTTTTTCGAAGCAAGGAGGTTTTCCCCTTCTTAGGGCTAGTGTCTTTACCCTTTTTGACCCTGGAGGTCAATCACCGCTGAAGAGCTGCGATGTGTGCTTGGAGAAACTTTTCCCTGTTCCATGTATTTCTTAGCCTTAGCAAACATGTCTACCATACTGATCTGAGGGTGTTTGCGCGCTTCGATGAAGTGCAAGAGGAACTGCATGAAGAGTTCTTTAAACAAGTCGATCATCCCTGGTGATAGTTTGTTCTACCATGTCAGGATATATCCCTTGAGGGTGATTACAAAGGCCCGACATAACTCCAAATTTTGTGGGTGTTCAAAAGGTCGAATGGGTCTTTGGTTCCATCTAAGGCTTCCATATTTGGCATCTTGAATTTGGACTGGAAAGGAATTTTTCGGATTTCTAAGGTGAAAGGAGATTCGGTCTATTGTACCAGGGATTCCTTTGAGACTGGGGTTCTATTCTTGACGACGTTATTCATATTGCCTAGCTCATCCTAGAATTCTTTGATTTTACCTTCCTAGTACTTGTCTAGGGGAAGAGGTCGCAGAGGAGGTTGAACATTAGCTATACCCCCTTCGCTAGTTCTGCTTTCGTCTTCCACCTGGTTAACATTCAGATTATGCAGGTTGTGGGTGTTGTTGCTAGATCGACTTCTACCCTGTTCTTTAGTGTCTTCGAGGGAGGCTGTTGCTGGTATATCAAGAGCTATAAGATCTACCAATTTTGCCACTGCAATGCCATCATGGCCTTCTATAAAACTCCCTGATCTCCTGGCAGTGGTTGATTAACCAGTGGGCCTTGCAGTTGAGCAACCCTGGTTCGAGTTTCTTGATTATGGCTTATGCTTCTGGTCTGGAAAAAAAAATGCTTCTGGTCTGGACCATCAATCAACAATGGAGTTTTAGTTTAGAACGACTAAATCATTCCCACAAACAACACCAAGCTAATGGTGTAAAAAACTGAGAAGCGCGACAAGTAATAGATTGCAAATTAAATCGAAAGAATGCAAAGATTAGAGTGGTTCGTCCTACTAAAGCACAGGAATAGTCCACTGTTGAAAATAGGCTCGTGTCCCTGGGGCAACATGCGTCACTGCTCAAGGAAGAAGAAAATACATAGTAACTAACAAAGGTGATAAGTGTGGCTTAATGAAAAACATAGTAACTAACGTGTGTCATAGCAACATGTTTCTATAGAACATCACATTGTTATTTTCCATACAAAGGTGATAAGTGTGGCTTAATGGAAAAACCTCACGGGCTAGATATAATTTACTCAAGATGTTAAATGAGGCCCAAAAATTAACAAAATGTAACTAACAAATTCAAAAGATTTTTATTTTGTTACGTGAAAAAAAAGATTGATATCTACAAAGAATATCATATATAATTTGGGATATTAGAGGAAAAGTGGAGGCATCATTACACACCCTCATATAGAAAGTAAGAAAAATATATTTTAAAAAGCAAGAAATTTTGGGAAAAGCAAAAACATATCAGCCAATCACTTTACTCAACAAATAACTAAATAGTAATCCTACCTCATAAGGTTCCCTTTTTCCTTCATCAAACCCTGGCACTGACATCTTTCCTGTGAACAGAATGCCACAATTATACGATCATCAATCAGCTAGTATTCAAACAAATCAAATCCCAATTTGTCTTCTGTCTTGTTCATTTCAGTGCACTTTTGGAATTTGACTTGTTAAAAGTTGGTTCAATCTAAAATGCATAGATAACTGACTGCTCATTGATTTTCATTGTCACAATTTATAATGCAATTGGATGTGTACAATCCAATAGGATAAGATACTGTAGTTTTTGAATTACAAAAGGAAGTTTGAATGTGTGGCTAGGAAATAAGATTAGTTTAGGCTAATCATTGTCTCAGACACGTCCCCACAAGTGAAATATTCGACTAAGATGTCGCGAAGGAACTGAAATTGTGGTGTAGAAAACAACTTGTAAGAGTGTAGATCTTTGGTGGATATATAGCGCACTTCAAGGTTGCATGTAGAAATATTATCATGAATAAAGTGGAAAGTAATTTCAATATGTTTCATTTGTTTATGAAAGAGAGGATTGATAGTGAGATATGTTGTACCTATATTATCACACTACAAAATCAGACATTTGGGGTAAAGAGATACGTAGCTGCAGCAACTAGTTTTACATGAGAATCAAAAGATAATGTTGGGACCAAAAAAGATGGCATACCCACTTGTTGATTTTTTGTGTTCAAGATAACCTACCTAGCCAGGGTTGGAAAAGGCTCAAAGAGTGTAAAATGAGGACCTTTAATGCAATGGGCGGCAGCGGGTGGCTACATATATTGATACACTTTGTTGATAGCTAAGAGTCACGGACACGGGACACGGATATGACACGATATAGGCACACAAATACGCTATTTCTAAAAAATTAAGAGATGGACACGTTGGGAACATGTTGAATAAATATGTGTATTTAATTTTTATATGACTAGTAATTCATAAATTTGACCCAATACACATTTTTATACATATAATTGGCCCAAATAAATGGATAAATTTGGCCCAAATGTAGTCTAAGTTTAATTCACCCATTAATTTATTGGACCAAACAAAGGCCCATAAAACTGATCATTTATTAAGTTAGCTCATCCAATGGAATGTACAAGTTTTAAGTTCTCATCTAATCTGGGGCCAGATTTGATCTTTTCAAGTTGATAAGGAGATAAGGTAAAAAACGGAGAAAATCAATAATGACATGCCACATGGCAATGATTGATTTAAGCAACACAATAATCTAGAAGGAATGAAAAATATCTGCCACTTTCCAAAAAAAAAAAGTAGATCTACTGTAACCCCTCTCTCTCTCTCAAACACACACCGACACCTCTTTCTCAGTATTGTGCCCCGAGTTTCATCTTTCTCGTCAGCTTCTTCATTGTCATTGCCATCTGACTTCATCAACCCCAGTTGTGAACAACTGAAAATTGATAAGTTGGAAAAAACGTATTTAGGACGTGTCCGATTATCAAAAAAATTAAAAATTAAAAATTAAAAATTGATTTCTGTGAATACAAATGTCTGAGCATGTCCGTGTCGTAGACATGTCAAACACGAATACATAAGGGAAAATAACGTATTGGTACTTCACAGGTTGATAGCCTAAGATAGAACTGAACAAGTGATTATGAGGAAACTACTCAATCGTTTGAACAAAACATGGGATTCTTAAGCCCATACAAGGATTTCCAGAGGCCGCACACATCATGGGGAAGTGAGAGTCAACAAAATTGGGAGGTTGTGTCATGTAGACATTCTTCTTAAGAGTTCCTTATAAAAAGGTATTATTGACATCACGTTGATGAATTGGCCACCCACAACAAGTAGCAATACTTAAAATAAAGTGAACAGTGACTGGCTTAATCACGGGGCTGAATATGCTTCTTACAATCTATGCCCTCTAGTTGATTGGATCCTTTAGCGATGGCAAGCTTTTTATCATTCTATTCTACTATCTGTCTTTCATTGAATCTAAAAAATTTGCTTGAAACCAATAAATGGGTATTGTTCAAGGGACTAAGGGTCATTTTTAATTAAGGTGTTGAGGTCATCAATTATTGTCGTGCGCTAAGCAAGAATTCGTATGGCAATAATGACACAAAATTTGAAATAACATTTGTTGGGATGGTGCTTAGGTAGCATTTGGTAGAGGGTATTTTGTAGAAATGGTGAGGATATTGAGTTAGCAAATACCACCATTTGTTCGAGTAACCATCTGATGTGCATTGCTATGGGGTGGAGGATTAATTGGGACAGTAGATAATGTGGGTGTGGGTAGTGTCACGCTGGAAAGAATTGTTGGAGTCAAGAAGGATGGGGCCAATGTATTTAAGACTATTGAGGGTCATCTAACCAAGGAGCATCACATTGGCTTTGAAGCAGTTGTATGATACTGGCATTTTGTACACGTGGTTTGGTTATTTTCACTTGTCTCTATCTATTGGTGAGGAGGTATATGAAGGAACGATGTAGTGCACCGGAGACAAAAAGCTTGAAGAGAAAGAGAACCTGACTTTTCCAAAAAATTACTACAACTTTGACACACGAGGAGTTGCATGGGGCAAAAGTGGGCAATGTTAACTTGATTGGAGGTGCAAATTATTCAACAAAAGAGTGTTGTCAAGGAAAGGGATATGGCTAAAGAAATATGTAGCTACTTAAAAAAAAAACTGAATCGAGAATATTTCAGTAGTGGTGTCGAACGAGTGCTTTATATTCAGTTTTGGTGCTTGAACCTGTAACAAACTGGTTTACATTAGGATCAAGAGACAATGTTTGGACCAAAAATAGATGGCATACCCACTAGTTAATTTTTTGTCTTCAGGTTAACCCACCCAGTTAACGTTGAAAAAGGCTTAGGAAGGGTAAAATATGGACCTTTGAATGTGATATTGGATATTGATGATGCCTTTAAGATAATGGAGGATTTGTTTGACGTGGTCTAATGAGCAATAATGGGTTGTTGCATATATTAACAGACTTTGTTGATAGCCTAAGATAGATCCAAAGAGGAGATTGTGAGAAAACTACTTAGTTATGTGAACAACCCATGGGATTCTTAAGCCCATACAAGGATTTCCAAAGGCAATACACATCATTGGGAAAGTGAGAGTCAACAAAACCGGGAGGTTGATTCGTGTATACCCTTCTTAAGAGTTCCATGTAAAAAGATGTTGACGTTAAGTTGACGAATTAGCCACCTATAGCAAGCAGTACTTAAAACAGCATTAGTGACTAGCTTAATGATGCGGTTAATTGCATTTGTATGGTTTGTGCCCTCTAGTTGATTAAACCCTTTGGCGACAGGCGGGCTTTATATCAATTTACTCTATTATCTGTCTCTCATTGAATTCAAAAGATCCACTTACCACTGATGAAGTTTGTGTTGGGTGGTGGTGGTTCAAGGCACTAAGTGCCATTTTTTATTAAGGCATTTAGCTCATGAATTATTGTCGTAGGAGAGAATGCATATGGGAATAGTTACACCTGTGAGAATAACATTTGTTGAGGTGATGCTGAGATAGCATTAGGTAAAGAGTGTTTTGTATGAATGGTGAAGATTTTTGGTTAGCAAGTACCATTTTTTGCTTGAGAAACACTCGGATTTGCATGGCCGGGAAGGATTAATTGGGGCAATGGATGATGTGTGTGGTGGTGTAAGGAATGACTACAGAATAAGAACGATAATGATGTGGGTGTGGTGGAGTCAAGGAGGATCGGGTCAGTGTATTTATGGCTAATGAGGCATGTGGCACATGAGCAATGGCGTATGTGGTTCATGGGCAAAAGTGGGCATTGTTAACTTTATTGGAGGTACATATTGTACAACAGCAATGTGTTGTTAAGGAAAGGACATTACTTGGACTACTGGAGGAGTAGCCAATAATATTGGAGATGAAGGAGTTGCAGATTGGGAATTTTCAAATGGAAATAATTCTTCATCAAACACAAAGTTGAAAGAAATATAAATCTTGTGATGAATAGGATCGAATCAATAATATCCATGGTGTTGTAGGGTAGATTAAAACTAAAGTTTATGCTAGCGATAAGGGCACAAATATGGATAAAAACACACAAAAAACTTGAGAAATGCAAACTCTAACTTCTTCTAGGAAAATTTGTTGATAGGAGTATCATTGTTAATGTTTGAGGATGTCAGTCGATTGAAGAAGTATGTGGTTGTTTCAAAGGCAAAGCTCCAAATAACACTTGGGGGAAGGGAGAGGGGCATGCCAGTAAAGCTAACATGGTTTCAATATTGGGACGATATTTGCACCCTGCCGCGCCATTTTGTTGGTGGGTATAGGGACAGGAAACCCTCTGTCCAATCACCACAGAAATCATCATGCAAATATTTGATTTTATTGTGAGATATGTTTTCCACTAATGGATGAACTTTTTTGAAATACTGCAGTACATTAGTTTTATTAGAAAATTGAAAGATCCAAGTATATTTATTGAATGTGTCCACAAAAAGAACATAATAACTATTCCCATGAAAAGACTGCAAGAGGTTTGGACCCCAAACATCAGAGTAAATAATTTCTAAAGGCTGCCCTGGCTAGAGAGGATGGAATGGGGAACAGTAATGAATGAATTTTTCCATAGATCATTTTGAATTTATTGGGGTTGAATGGTTCTCTTATCTGTTACAAGACAATACGAACAATGGGCAAGAGCTTGATGGTCAAGCTGTTGATGCCACCCATCATGTGCATCATGAAGAAGAGCTTCTTTATAGATGGCCCTATTCAACTAAAGCGCATAGAGAATTCATGCTCGACCCTTGGAGCAAAACTTTCCCAATTAAATTGTCCTTAATACAAAAATGAGAGACATGAAATTCATACCATCAGTGCTTATCTTTGACAAACTTATTGACGAAAAGAAGGTTGCATTGAATACTTGAATTGTTCTTAACTCAAAAATGGAGACATAAAATTCAAACCAACAGCAATTATCTTTGACGAACTTATTGATGGAAAGAAGCATATGTGGAGTACTTGAAACACAAAAAATGTTTTGTAAGACAAAAGAAAATTTTGTGGAGAAGGTGTTAAGATGTTGAATTTTCAAACATGTTTCGTTACCAACTTTGATTATGGCATTGCCACAATACTTAGAAGAGATGCTTAAATTGGAGAGATCTGAAATGATGTGATGGGTTACATGGAATCTGGATACCATTAATCAGTAGAAGTAGAGGGCAGGGAGGCATTGTATGCCTGTGGTAGGGAAAATGTATTGAAAAACCTCATTGTAGCAGTTGTGGCATTAAAGAGCAACATGGTCGATTCTATTGTGAACTTAGCAGATTGGCTGATAAGATGAGCTGGCGATTCTTCGAGGTTGATCCAGAAAAGTGGTTACTGCAGCACTGTTGACCAAAACCTCATTCACTGCTGCTAGATAAATGTATGCAACCTTGGTTATGCGCCAAAATGTTCTGATTGTTATACGAAAAGGCCCATATTTGGAGAGTAAACAATCAAGAATGAGAATGTCATTGGAGATGGGATGATTGACAATAATTAATTAATGAACAATATTCTTTGCTTAATAAAATATTTGTGGATAGGGTCATGACCCTTCTTGAGTGCTTGCATCTCCATGTAAAGTTGAAGAGAATGAGCAATGTGCGATGTTTCGAGCGTTGTCCAAATGCCATTGGATGTAGGTAGACTAATGATTTGGGCATAAAGATAGGAGTTGATTTGGGCATGAAAAGGAAATCAACCGGCCCAAAAATAGTTGATCTTGCCATTGCATAATCAAGGTTAATGGTTTTGGTCGAACCAGCCATGATGAAATGGGCAAAACATTGAATTCATCCGTCAGCGCAATCACGAACTTGGTGACCTCAGAGATGGGGCAGAATTTTTGAAACTTATATTTAGTTGTTTTTAGTTAGTTCCATACTGAGGATGTCTATCTGAGCATTGGTACGGGGAAATAGTTGCTGAGAGGTTTGTTCAATGTTGGGAGAGGAGATGCTCATCATGGAAGTTTTAGAGAGTCTAATGCCATAGAAAAAAATATATATATCTTAATTTCTCTTATTCATTTTCATTGTGTGAACCACAAGTATTTATAGAGTTATAGCACAATTGGATGAACACAAATAAAAAAATTGAGATTCATCATATCTATTTATTAATTTATTATTAGATTGTGATACCACGTGACTATCAATTGATAGTGTTAAAGTGGTATCGCCATTATATTAAAGGTTTACTATTACATGAGAGCTAATAAGGCATGAATTCACTGCTTCAGCTTCAAAATTCATATTGTCATTAAAGTTTTCACATATAGATACTGATATTGGTCTATGTTATTCTGAGACCAGTGCGATGTACATGATTTACATCCTCATCTGTTCTCGCATTTTCATCTCGCCCCCTTCTCTATCTCGTTTAAGGAGAAGAGAAGAGAAATTTGAGAAGAGAGAAGGTAAAAGGAAAGAATACACGATGTGGGTAATCCAAGAACAAGAGGGAAATTGATGGGAGTAGAAGTGAGCGAATTGTTATATATTTACAAGAGTTTGATCAGATGAAAGATTGTTTTAGAAAATTCAGGAAATGAAGAAGAAAGTATACACATATACCCACAAGATTTTCCTTCCTACTAAAACCAATGAATACTTTCACAAGGATAAGAGTTCCAGAAGACACAACTTCTTCTTCTACAAAAAAAACATTGCAGGGATGAAAATGCAGATTCAATTATAAATCATACATATGCGTTCACATAAGCCCTTTAACTGGGTGTTGAGTAAACGAAGAACACTTCCATTCACATCATATATATTTTTCCATCAGTCATCAAAATTATGGAAGAATTGCCAGTATTCTAACCTGGGAGGAAGTTGAACTGATTGTCTGAGAGTGCATAGAGCTGAGAGTCTTCTGCCGACAGCGAGCGAGAGAGACTTTGTGCCTGGACGAATACGTTAGGTAGTCAACGTTGGACCAGTCTTATAGTTGAACTGTAGCTAGATATCAATTCTTTATTATTACTGCATGTCCCCGAACTTTTGACTATTTAGAGAAAGAGGAACGTGAGTGGGACCTAATTTATTGATCTAATTTGTTGATTTAATTCACTATAACATTTGGATTGGCTGTAGGGGCCATCAAGCATTGGAACTTGATGTTGATCCAATAATTCTACTGCAGCTACATCATTATGTCAATAATTTATATCAGTATTTTAAGTTCAAATAGTACTACTCCTTAAAAATAATATTATTGGGACCTAATTTACTGACCTAATTTATTAACCTAATTCAGCATTGTCATGGCTTGACATCCAAGACTACTAACTCAACTCAAAAACCTTTGTTTAAACCATTAAGCGGCAAAATCCTTTTTTCTAATCAACAAATATGTGTCGAGATATGTAAGGGCTTCGGGTAGGACTGATAATTGAGCCGAATTATTTGGTTTGGGTTCAGCTCATATTTTAAATAAATCGAACTTGAACAATTTTTTAAATTTGTTTAAAAAAACGAACTCAACAAACTCGACTCGTACTCGTAAAGTTGGACTCAATTATTAGTCTTAGCTTGGGGACCTCATTTCAAAAATTTTGAGTCTATGGCTGACGAGGATGATATAAATGGGGGACCCACGTGAATTCAGGTTAATTTTATGTAGGTCCTATTCAGCCTAGCACCGACACTAGTATAATAAACATATGATATATGTCTTTTTTAATCTAACTCTCAGTATTATTTTTCGTATTCCTAAAAATTTTAGTATAAGTTTACTAAACTATTATTAATCTTTTTTTTCTTTTCTAGGAATTTGAAATTAAATTTATTCAGACAAAAGAGTGTATTTTATGCAAATATTGAAATCATGGTTGCCTTTTGCGAATATACCAAGAGAAAAAAGAATAAAAGTGTGAAATCAACGATGACAGTTTTCTTATTGTCCCTGTTTTGTACTTAAGTTACCGTTCATATTTGTCTCGAAGCATTTTGTCGTCGTATTTTTTATTATGCTCACCTCATTTGTATCAATAATTAGATCTATGCCTAAATAACTATTAATTTCTCGACACATTCTGATAAGTTTTTTGACATATTAATATTAATTTATTATCAATTTTTTTTTTAGCTTAACAATGACATTGTTTATTATTTTATCCTATTTTGTCCTTTTGAATTATCGTTCATATTTGTCTTGAAGCATTTTGTCGTTTAAATTACATATTTTTTATTTTGCTCACCCCATTTGTATCAATAATTAGACCTATACGTAAATAATTATTAATTTCTCAACACATTCTGATAAGTTTTTAGACTTATTGATATTATTTTATAATTAGTCTTTTTTTTCTTTGTCTTTTTTTATTTATATAAAATACTAATTTTTAGTCGTTTTGTGTCTAATAAATTTGTAAGTTTCATATTCAAAATATGTTGTAAATAAATATTAATATATCATTTTCTCTTGATTTGTTTAAAAAAATTAACTTGTTAACATATAGCTATACATGCACCCAAAATTAACTCAAGATATAAACTTATTTCTTCTAGTACTTCTTTCTTTTCTCCTTTTTTTTTTTTTGTTTGAACTTTTCAAATATGGAATATCTCACGGTGCACTTAGCCCAATTCTAAGTTAGTCGAATGAAGAAAAAGAAAAATAGTGCAGAGATCATATTCAAAAAATACCAAAAAACATAATGTAATGACTGATGCAAATTTATATCTATCTACTAATTTATTTATCTGTATCAATCTATCAATTTATTTGTCATCATTTTTTTTATGTCGTACTGTGCATTAAAGAGGATGTTGACAAAAGATCATTTGTTTATGGCCGGCTGACCCGTGAGCCAAATAAATACGGACAACTACAGATCTTTTGACTATATTTTGTTTTTGAGAAATACTATGTATCTCAAATCTCTAACCTAAATTTTTATCACAAATGAAGGAAGACCATTGGATGAGTAGATCTCATTAATTTTTTTAAATGGGACTCACTGATCCAATGGTCTCTCTTGATTTGAGATAGAGATTTTGGTTGAAAATTTGGGATACATAGCATTGCTCTTTGCTTTTTTGGAACTCTCATTTGTTATTAATTGCAACACCAACACATTCTGGTCTCGTTTAGTAACGTTTTCATTTTTCGTTTTTCGTTTTTTGTTTTTTGTTTTTATTTTATTTTATTTTATTTTAGAGTAAATAAGAAAAAAATCATTTGATAATTGATTTTTTTTTTTTTTTTTGCCACCGTTTTATAAACGATGAACGATTTTCCAAAACCAAAAAAATACGTTTTTAATTTTCGTTTTTAAAAAGTAACAAACAAAAACGTTATCAATCGGGATCTCAAAAAGTCTATATTATACACAATGACCAAAGTGGTGAGATAACTTTATACTAGACTTTGGTTAAGTTAAAGGGGTCCACCAAAGTTATTTTACAACCCAAATGAAAAAAAAAAAAAGCCATTTTTTAAAAAAATTTAGGTTCTTACCCGACTTTTTGGGTGGTTAACGTGCCGACAAATTTCGATAATAATAACATAGAGATTGAAAAAGGGGTTTAAAAAAAAGACATTACAAATCCTTCTCTATTGATCATATATAGGCTTGTTTGGTAGGCGTATTATGAAAGGATTAAATATTAAATTATACTATTTTTTATTTAATTGGGTCTAATACTTTATTTGGTAAACAAATTTGATACCGTATTAATTTCAAAAATGTATATTAATCGTATACTTATCATATATTTTTTATACAATAGACCTGTATTATCAAGATCTTTTAATACCACCAAGAGATGTGATATTATAATTCAACTCAAACGTATTATTCTACACACTTACTATTATAACCCTCAAAGTGATAAAATCAAATTGTCATCAATGTAACTAACAAACACTGATTGAGTGTATTTTTGTTAATTCAATATTAATACGATAAAATAATTTTCTAACCAAACAACCGATTGGATTAAATAACCACTATCCAACACTTATATTTTGTATTGTCAAACACTAGATAAAATTATGTATTATTCTAATACCATATTTAATCTTGTTTTTAATACATCTGTATTGCATTAGACTGTATTATTTTATCTAATCCATCCATTTTTAATACGCCAATCAAACGAGTCTTATGAGTAATGAATTGTAATTTGAGCACAAATAAAATTTGTTGTTTATTGTTCAATTAACATAACTGGTTCTTTTGCCTACCTCCAAAATGGGGGAGCATAATAATGAAACTTATAGAAAATTCAGGTACTTAATGAGTTTGGTCATGATCCTTTGAAATTTGGCACTTACCATGGCTGCAAATTTCAAAGTTCTCTATTCTATTATGGTATGGGTAACAGGTAGTGAAGTTAACAAAATAGCAAGACAAACTTACAGGACCAGACGTCGGAGAAGTTGCACAGTGAATTCCAACTGACGGTCAACGTTCCTATGTTTTCCATTTGCTTTTTTTTTTTTTAAATTTTTTTGTTCATTTGAGTTGTAAATTAACTTTGCTGGACCCACTTTAGCTTAACCAAGGTGTAATGTAAAGTTATCTCACCAGTTTAGTCACTATGCATGATGTAGCCTTTTAGACAGTTGAATTCTTTTTGTCAGATTTTTGGTATTCGAAAATTATTTTGGATTTCGATTAATCCGAATTCGAGTCAAGAAAAATTCTCCTTACCGAACGTAGTTGCGTTTTCAAAACTCGAATTCGAGACCTTGATAAAATTAAAATAATCCTTCACCAATTGATCTACCACTTGATGGTATCATGCATGTATGTTCAACCAGTTCTTAACTTCCCACTAAACTGAATGTTTTGACTTCTCTCAAGATTTTCTCTCTCTAAAAAAGTTATTTGAAAAAGTTGAAGTTGGAGAGTTGAATATAGCCGACAAAGGCAGAGCACTGAAATTTGCAATTACAATACAATATGGGAAAGAACCTCCGAGGTGGCCGTAAATCAGAGTGTGGCCGGAGGACAAGCACGGAACACTAGAGATAACCTTTGACACCCCACAATGGTCACAAGGAAACCCTGTTCCAACCCAAGCTATCTTAAACGTAGTTAATGCTGACTCAGAATTTGAGCTTGGGATAAAAGCCCAATCCAGAAGAAGAGGATCACGCACAAATAAAAAGGGAAAAATTTCGACGTCAGTCTCTTTTTATGGATTTATTTGATGGTAAGTTTTTCAAAAAAAAATTATTTAATATTAAATCTATTTTGATCTCAATTATTTAAAATACCCTCATTAGTTTTATTAATTAAAACAAATTTAAAAATTAACAACTTGGTTTATTTGGTAACGTTTCCGTTTTTTCGTTTTTCAAAAATGTAAACATCTTTTTCTTCTTTTTTGAAAATCATCCCTCGTTTACAAAACGCTGACAAAAAAAAAAAAAATCGGCTATCAAACGAGTTTTTTTTTCTTGTTTACACTAAAAATCAAAATAAAAACGAAAAACGAAATCGTTATCAAACACGACCTTATAAATTTTATGAGTTTAACTAACATTAAAATTTTTCTATCTTTCATATATATATCCATATATATAATAGAATTATTTATTTCTTTTCTCATATATATGCACTAGTCATTGCTCATGTCTGAAGACACTATATAACAAATAAAAAAAAACGTAAGCAATTGTCCAGATTCAAAAAGAATCATACGAAAATATTTATACCAATTCTTATTTTAAAATGACTTAAAATATACCGTCAATCATATCTATATAATAAAGTGGAACGAATTTGAATCCCAAAGACAAATAGTGTTTTAGATTGTTTCGTGACAAAAAAAAAATCATTCAACGGACGATTTTATTCTAATCTAAGAGACAAATAGCAGCTGAGATCGTTTCGTGACCAAAAAAGACATCATCCAACGAACGACTTTATCCTAAACTGTCTTGAGTTATTGACACTTTAGATCATCTCAAAAATCTTGATCTAACGCACGAAATTCATTAATGAAAAAAAAAATCCAGCTCATCACAATTTCTATTTTTAATTCCCCTAAAATCACGCCCTCAATCACATTATCTTCATCTATAATTTATTTCTCAATTTATAATTTTTCAAATACTAAGTCTAATATCTCACTTATTCTCTTTGATCGTAGTGATATAGGTTCAAAAAATCATTTCTTTCCTAATTGGATGAGGTGAATTCGATTTGCCCTAATTTTGTCCAAATCTTTGTCTCCCCAAACTCCTTTATCTATATAATAAAGTGGAACAAATTTGAATTCCAAAGACAAAGCGGCTGAGATCGTTTCGTGATAAAAAAAACATCATCCAACGGACGACTTTATCTTAATCTAAGAGACAAAGAGCAGTTGAAATCGTTTCATGACAAAAAATGACATCATCCAACGGACGAATTTATCCTAAATTGTCTTGAGTTATTGACATTTCAGATCATCTCAAAATTCTTGATCTAATGCACGAGATTCATTAATGAAAAAAAAATTCCCGCTCATCACAATTTCTATTTTTAATTCCCCTAAAACCATGCCCTCAATCACATTCTCTCCATCTATATTTTATTTTCCAATCTATAATTTTTCAAATACTGAGTCTAATATCTCACTTATTCTCTTTGTTCGTTGTGATATAGGTTCGAAAAATCATTTCTTTCCTAATTGGAGGAGGTGAATTCAATCTGCCCTAATTTTGTCCAAATCTTTGTCTCCCCAAACTCTTTTATCTATATAATAAAGTAGAACAAATTTGAATTCCAAAATAATAAAGTAGAACAAATTTGAATTCCAAATACAAAGAGCGGCTAAGATCGTTTTGTGACAAAAAAAAAAAAAAATCATCCAACGGATGACTTAATCCTAATCTAAAAGACAAAGAGCTGTTGAGATTGTTTCGTGACCAAAAAAGACATCATCCAACGGACGACTTTATCCTAAATTGTCTTGAGCTATAGATGTTTCAGATCATCTCAAAAATCTTGATCTAATGAACGAGATTCATTAATGAAAAAAAAAATTCTGCTCATCACAATTTATATTTTTAATTCCCCTAAAATCACGCCCTCAATCACATTCTCTTCATCTATAATTTATTTCTCAATCTATAATTTTTCAAATACTGAGTCTAAAATCTCACTTATTCTCTTTGTTCGTAGTGATATAGGTTCGAAAAATCATTTCTTTCCTAATTAGGGGAGGTGAATTCAATCTGCCCTAATTTTGTCCAAATCTCTGTCTCCCCTAAAATAAAGCCATTTTTTTTATTTGGAAAATAGTTTATGCCCTTTCCTATGTCCAAGTTCAGGAATTATATGTTGTGCAAGATCTTGATATTGTACATATGATCTGATAATTTTTTTTTTGAAATAGGTTAAATCTCAAATTGAAGAATACATCTCTATGGTTAGTTTTATCTGTACATATTAAGTATCATTTATTGCATTATGGTTTTTGTTTTTTGGCTGGGAACAAAACCTAATCTTCTTTGGTTTGCTTTGCATCTCAAGCCTACCAAATATTTGATGCCACTGTTATTTTTGTTATTTGAAAAAAAGAATCTATTCAAATAAGGATGTTGATTACTTGGATTGGTAGAATCTCCTCTCATCTTTATGAAGATATGGTTTGTTTTCACAATCCAATGGGTTTTTTTGGGGCATCAATTTAACGACAGAAGTCACAACTCTCATGCTAATTGAGGGATGGGTTGGATGACCATAGGGAGAGGTTATCTTAGTAAATTTTCTCTTTCATTATCGCCACCTCATCTATTGCTCATTTCCATGAGTCAAGTCGTCTGTTTTCCTCCAAGATTGAAAAGTAATGGACCCAAAGATGAACGAAGTGCAAGAGTCAAATTACCTGGGCAATTCAAGGCAAAATTTGAGGTGGTAGTTGCACTATTCCTATCAATCTGGCATAAATTTGGCTTTTAATTTTCATTGTAATGCAATTCCATCTAAGGGGCAATGTTTTATTTTCATTGTTGTGAGTATTGAGTTATTATGTGAGAATTTAATAGAGTTAAAAATATTGACGTGATAGTCAATTTGATGCTATGGTAGTATTTGTGGGTGCTATGATTTTTTTTTTTCCGTTTACTAATTTTGTGGATTTAATTTTTTTATATTGGTGATTTTATTATAGTACATAGTGCCTTCAGACATGGACAATTGCTAGTCTTTCATATTACTGGAACTTTAATAAAAAATGAACAAAGAACTTCCCAAAAAACCACCACACAAACAAATATCTCATAAAAAAACAAATACTAACCAAACCAAATAAAATTTATAGTCTTTAGAGACCACAAAAACATGAAAGAATCCAAATTTGAAACCAAGCAAATTACATTGTCTATCAAATGATCCCAAAAATCAAAATAGAAAAAAGAGAAAGAAAAAAAATTGTGAAAGAGAATGAAAATTTATGCGATCTAAAATTTATTATTTGCCAGCATTACAAAGCCCTTCATGATAGTATAAAAATTATTTCACAAAAAAAAAAAAATGCAAAGAGCAATCAAACTCAATCATGCAATAAAAAAAAAAATCTTCTTTTTTTGTAAAAAACCCATTCATCTCTTCTTTTTTCTTTTTGGTGAAAAATGAACCCAATTCTTCCCGTATAGAGCTGCTACAGCATTCAACATTGCCATGGCTTGACATCCAAGCCTACTAACTCAACTAAAAAACCTTTGTTTAAACTGATGGGCAAAGCCCATGACCCAACACATATTATAAGTTCAAAAAGTCCAACTCTAAGAGTTCTAGTAAATTCAACTCAACGTGGTCAATTCGGTCAAACTCATCATGCTCAAAGAGTTATATCAGTAGGGAGCAGCTCATCAAGTTCAATGAGCTACATCAGGAGGGGAGCATGCATGGTCATCCAAGAGTCTCCTCCTCTCCACCTTGGAGTCCAAGAGCTGGAGAGCTTCCTCCTCTATCACCTTGGAGTAAGGGTCATCCAAGAGCCTCCTCCTCTATCACCTTGAAGTAAGGGTCATCTAAGAGCCTCATTCTTGCCGCTTGAAGAGAGTCGGTCTTCACTTATCCTTTGACCAAGTCTTTTGGAGAGAACCATAACTTTCTTGTCCGTTGAGGAGAAGAGAGGTTGCCAAGAAGAGGAAAGGATGTCAAGCTATTTAATATTATTAAGTTGCCCCAATTTGTTATGACCGTCAGACTAGCTATGCAATTACTACACAGACGACTATAAATTGTATGCTCCCCCAACACTTAGGGGGCATCTCACAAATCAAGCTCATCTCTCCTCTCTCTTGTAATTCTCTACTCTCCCTACACACCGAAATTAATAAAATATCCGACGAACTCAGCCATTGAAAGTGGACGTAGTTATTAATTGATTGAACCACTATAAACCTTGTATTCTCTCTCTCTACCTATTTTACTGTATTTTATATTATTAACTTGACTATGGTGTGCAAACCAATTTGTGCATCATCATAAACCATTCAGCGTCGAATTCCTTTTTTCTAATCAACAAATCTGTGGATAACTTGTGCCAATAAATTACGAGGATCAATGACCGAGGTATGTAAGGGCTTGAAGTAGAGCTGATAATTGAGCCAAACTATTCTGCTTGAAATGACTCATTTTGGGCCCGGTTCATATTTTAAATGAGTCGAATTTAAACAATTGTTTAACATGTTTAAAAAAAACAAGTTCAACATACTCAACTCAAGCTCGTAGAACTCGGCACGATTATTAACCCTAACTTGGGGAGTTCGTTTGAAAATTTCTAAGTGCATTACTGATGAGGATTATAAAAATGGGAAACCCACGTGACTATTTGTTGATTTTATGTAGGTGCTATTCAGCCTAGCAGTGATACTAGTATAGTAAACATATAATATATGTCTTTTTTAATCCAATTCT
>CM042191.1:24435848-24489312 GCA_023539305.1 Ilex asprella
ATGAATATTTGAAATACAATGTGGATAGGATGAAGATTATACAATTGGGGATAACATTGTTTGACAAGTTTGGTAAGATCTTGGTGAGGTATGGGAGATATGGAATATGTAGGGCTCGGGAGTGACATTCCACGAACTCTACAATTTGGCTTACATGTTGAAGATTGTAATTCGTGATGAATTGCCAAGTTTGATTATGGGGTATGCAGAACACATTGGCCATGTCTTTTATCGGTATATGATCTGAAGTTTATGGCGCAATATTGCCACAAGTTGTTGGATGGTGAAGTAGGGTTGGAAAAACTCACAAAAAATGTTAGATGTGGAGCGGTATGGGGAAACACTCGCAAAAATAGTTTTGGTGGCATGTTGTAGGCTGAAACATAAACTACACGAGAGATCGAGAACTGATTTAGCAATCAAATTAGGAAGCACTTTTACATGGATGTGCATCAAATGGGAAGTCAAATTAACCATATGTCACAGCTAAAAGAGTATTTGAGAATCTGCACTTGGAAGTCCAGGAGTCTGTATTACTGTGAATCCATTAGCCTGTTAAAATTCTACTTTCTCATCTGGAAATTTGGTATGCAACTTTTCTAGAAACTGGTGATTTAACTTGCATGTCTGCCTCTAGTTCAGATGATCTTCCAGTTTATCCTAACTAGAAATCTAGTCATGTTGTTGATTCTAGACAGAGAACTAGAGGCAGACTGGCCAAAGATAGATTTAAAGGCTAAAAAACAAGGTCAGATAGAAGAGGAAACACTTCCAATGGTTGTGGTAGTATAATTGGTGGCAGAAGGAACTCTTTCAAGGATCATTTTGAAAGATCTTCCCGGGGATCTTGTGGTAATAATAGAATATTTCAAGGGGATGATTGTGATAGGCGTGGAATTAGTTGTAGAAAAAGTGATTCACAGAATATGAAAAGCACTAGACGAGAAGGGTCTTATAACCAGTAACTTAGAAGGTTGAGTAATTCTGATGATCTCTCAAATAGTTATTTTGATGATGACTGACGCAAGAGGCCATGTATAAATGTCTGATAAATCTGAGCTATGGTGTTGGTTGAAAGCCATAATGTAACTAGGTTTTTCAAAATCAACTCTTCGCACTTGTCTCTTGACTGAGAATTTGAGAACTCGTTTTGAGGCAACTGGAAAACCAAACAGTATAGATAATTTATGTTACACCTGCAAGCACTTTATAACCAAGAAAAGCTTCTTGCATTTGAAGATAAGCCACCAGAAAGTCCAATTGGTGCATTTTCGTTCAACTTTATGGCAATGCATTTCTAGAATTTTTATTTTTTTGCCTTGCACGACTTGCTGAGCTGTTGTTTTGTTGTCGCACCTGACATGCTTAGAAGCTTTTTGTCTTCCTTTATTTTGGGACAAATCTCTCCTAGGGCAGGTCATTCATAATAGAGGTGATTTCTTCTAATATACAGTTGACCCTATTGTAGTTCATATTGTAACATAATTCTCTTTCTTGGTAATCAATGAGAGATGAGAATTCCTGTACAAATTAATTATTAGAGAGGAAAAAAATGTGTTCATAAGAAAGGGGAGTAACTGTCTGTATGTATAATGAAGTTCTAGAGCAGGTTGATTCAAGATTAGTTTTTGAATTGCTGACGAAGAGGAGTTTTTTTCTAGGTCTAGAATGTCAGGCCTGGTGATTTGGGGGCAACGTTGGTGGGTGAGGTTGGAGGTGGTGCTCGACCAGGGGTAAGGGGAAACACGTGTGTTTCAAGATTAGTTTTTGAATTGCTGACGAAGAGTTTTTTTCTAGGTCTAGAATGTCAGGCCTGGTGATTTGGGGGCAACGTTGGTGGGTGAGGTTGGAGGTGGTGCTCGACCAGGGGTAAGGGGAAACACGTGTGTTGCAGCAGGGCGACGAAAGTAAGAAACATGGACATCCTCACTAATCTTTTTTTTTCTGTGTTAAGTCAACAAGATTGTTCTACGTACATCATCCATGAGCATGACAACAAAATGATTTAGATAGAAGAGGGAGAGGGAGAGGGAGAGATAGATAGGAAAGTTTGAACGAGACAACGATAAACCTACTATAACTACGTGTAAATGACTACAGTTGGGGAGCAAGTTATTAGTAGTTCAGGTAAAAGAAAACAAGTTATTGTGGAAATTTTGAATGGAGAACCCAAAAAATTATCATCCCAAACTCTCCTTAGTTCAAAAAAAGTTTGCATAGAGTGGACACCAGACTCCACTCTCTCCCTTTGTTAATAATAATAGATTTACTAATTTCATCTGCTAGCCTTGACTTTTTGAAATGTTTGAATAAAGTAACTGCATTGCAATTGGCATAGCCAAGCATATAAGTTTTGACATTTAGCGCCCTAAAAACAAAATAAGTAATCATAATTCGGGCCAAAGCCAAAGGGCAAAGTAGGGAATGTATGCAATCCAATCCATGACCAAAAGTTGCACTCCCTAATTTATATCACACCATACCATACATATAACAAAAACTTAGTACATAAAACAAAGTCTTCTATTTCACAATAACAGTAAATAAATAAATATTTCCTTTGTAAATTCTCATTTTTTTCCAAGCTTCATCTTTCTAATGGGCCCACTCTCTGCAGTAAACACAAAACACAACTTAGCGACAACAACAAAATTGAAATATACATACATACACATATATGCATACACACGCACACACACATATTAGAGAGAGAGAGAAAGAGAAGGGGGAGAGACTTGATGTTAATCAAAAGACATGAAGTCACCTTTCATTAGTTTCCATGACTTCAACCTTTTTCCATTGGAACTCCTACATCAACTACAAAACAGAAGGTCATTGGAAATAAGAGGAACACAAATAGGAGAAATATAAAAGGACTAGATACCTTTATACTAGCTTGAAGTTGTTTTTCACTCCTTGCTCATCATTCTTTGCAAACGGGCCATGTTCAGCCTAACGAAGATGTATAAGCAATCCGCTACTCTATCAAGGAATCTGAAGTAGGCATGTCTCCAGGACCTCTTTAGAGGCCAGGCTTAGAGGTTGGTTGGAATTGGTTGAACGTTTGGAACACAATGGATCATAGAACGTTTGGAATTGGTTGATTGATGGAATTTGTCCAGACAAGTTGTTATGTGACACATTCAATTTGCTCAATGAGGTTACAGAGGCCAGGCTTAGAGGAATTGGTCCTGAAAGATTGTTGTGTGAGAGGTCAAGAGCTTCCAATGATATCTGGTATTTTTCCTGTCAATTGGTTCCAAGATAAATTTAAGTGACCCAAAGTTGAGAGATGTGTTATCTCTTCAGGGATATCTCCCTGTAGATTATTGCTCAAAAGATCAATAATCCTAACAAGATCAAGTGTGCGGGTATACGTCATTGTCAATCCCTTTACAACCAGCACCATGTGGGGTATAAATAGGTGCGAATAGAGGTGTGAATCTGGAGTGTAATTGGTCGAATAACTCAAACCACTCAAATTGCCCAGGCATGATGGGATGGATCCGGATAAATTGTAAGCATGAAAATTGCCAAAACAAACTACTAATCCTGAAACCATATCTAAACTGCATAATAAAACAGGAGGATTGGAGAGTCACATTCAGCAATAGAAAAACACAAACTTAACAAAAAAGTCGAATCCCCGCACATCAATTTATATCCATAATAAAACATTGAACCTCCACTAAAAAATAACAAAAAGTACATTCTATTAGCATTTACAGTCAAATAATACGTAGGGGTAATGTTATGTTTATCAATCTTTTACCATTGCCCTATTGCAACAACAAACAATACAAAAAACAATTCCTCCAATTGAAAAAAAAAATTCTATTGCATAGAAACATTATAAGCGCTACAATCAAACCATCAAATACCTTGCATACATGCAGATTTGGGTAAACAACTGAAAACATAAAAAATAAAATTTTTCTCAAAAAATGCATTCACCCACATATCCATATGCCTAAATCTAAAAACAAAGAATAAAGAATGAAGAATATAATTATCATTTAGGACTTTAGATTCGGTGTTTGAGCCAATGAATCAACTATTTATTACATAGGAAAACCGAGAGAACAAAAATAAATGAAATTATTGGGTGGGTGGCTAGGGGATAGGACAGGTACATAAGTAGGCAACTCCAAGTGGAGTGGTAAAATAAAATTATATTCAAAATGTGACGCTCCAAAATCCGGGTGTAGCTCTACCCAAATCACAACCTGTACAATCATACAATCACATGACCCATCCGAGGTCCATTTATCCATTTATGATTTCATAGTATCATATACTACCATAATCATCAGTACTACATACAAGCATTTATTTAGAAAAGAATAAATATTTCAAAAGAGTCCCATATACATGCCTTTTTAATATAAAAGAAGTTTTTATTACAAACAAATTATATAAGGCCAAAAGTAAATATAAACAAGGGACTACGATGTCAAAAAGAGAGCCATAGTCCGGCTCTGTCATCAAAGCGGGCCCATGGCCTCGCCTTCGGTGGATGCCTGACCGGTACCTGAAAAAAATTGGTCCCATAAAGGATGAGCCAGTGCTCAATAGGATAACACCTATAGAGAATTCCTCTCAACCTAAATGCATATGAAATGTCACATGCAACAATCATTTCTTGCATTCATTCAAATATATTTATTATGAACAAATGTCATAAATCATGTCATGCCATGAGATGAGACTCACGCAAGCAGTACCAACACTGAGCCCCATCCCGAGCTCCAACAACACATACAATGTCATGCGTATGTATCCGGGCATTCCAAGCCCCCCTGTCATTGGTATTATGTACACTCAATGACTAATTAATTTATTTTCTTGTGTCTTTGTGGGGAGAATCAACGAATCTTCAGGACATCCCACCTGCGGCTCCGTTTATGCCGTTACACTTTTTTGGAATTGCACCGCCGAAAAGTGTATAAACCAAGTAAACGGGTCTTGCACCCGAGGGAGAATCTCGCCCTTCTTGCTATCCCGACACATTTATTCATTTGATATGTTATTATAACATCAAGTCATGTTAATGTACAATTAACACACTTTAAACCATTACCATTAACTTACACCAAATTAATCATAATATAATTTTGTTAATTACAAGGCTAATTATAAATCATATATTTGACCCATTAGGTACACTAGTCAAGACCTAACATGTGATATACATTATTAGCCTACCCATTTCATATGTCATATTTTAGGTTGAAATTACATCTAAATAGGGGAAACTCTACCTCTCGTAGCGTGAGTTCGCGTAATAGACTTCAAAGAAAGCCCAAATTCAGTTTCCCAAGTTTTAGGCCTAAATTTTCGTATTCGATATTTCTTTGGAGAAAAATACGATATTTGGTGTCGTTGCGTAGCTCTCGCTGAGTAGAGCAACTTTAATTCTTGGCCTAAAACGATTAAACGGTTAAATCTTCGTAGATCTAAGAAAAAAAGAAAAAGAGAAAAAAATAAAAAAAAAACTTACCTTTTTACTCTCTCACTCGCTCTGTCTTACCGGCTGGAGAAAAAAAAACAAAGTGAAAGACTTTCAAAGTCTTTCACTTTATATAAATATAATATAACTTTATTATTTTTTAAAAAAAAATTACGTTTTTGACCCGTATTTTACAATTAATTATTATTTTACCCTTTTAATTAAGATTTTTAATAATAATAATGATTTTTTTTTTTGGATTTTACACAAAAAATAAAAGACAATACGAGAGTAGAAATATTTATTCATTTGATTTAACATGGTCAATGGCTTGGTCTGAAATGTGTACACCCAAGTACAAGTGGTCAAGTTGTAGTAATAATCCGATTTGAGTCCAGAGTCAAATCCATGGAGAACTTATTGTGTTGGTGTTTCAAAGTAAGCAACGGTGGAGACCAATGGATTGTGACCTTTGAAATTTGTGATTATAAGATTGAGAGTTTTTTCTTGGATTAAATATGAAATTTTTTCCAAGAAGGTTTTCTAGACAAAATATAAGATTAATTTAAATGGAAGAAAAGTCACTCTTTAGTTCGAGAATCATGACATGTAGTCAATTATCCGGTTTGTTATATTTATGCTTAATAATTCAATTAACTCTCATGTCAACAACAAGTTAATTGGAAGGTAAAAATGGACTATGAAAATTAAGACCATGGTTCCGATATCTTTTTAGAAGCTTACAAGAATTGCTTGTGCCGAGACTTAACCCGTCTACAAAAAAACAAGTGACTCTACAAGACATTCAACCATGGTTTTAATATTTCATTCTTTAAATGAAGCACAATAAGGGGGACGACTAAAAGGTAGCCATGAAAATCTAGTTGTGGTACTTGCCTTGAAACGAGGGGTCTTTCCATGCAAGAGTCATCTGTGTCATGGAAAGACTCTCGATTATATAAAGTACCTTAGTTTTGCTAAATACAATCAATCATCCAACAAATAAGGGGATAAACATTGAGCATTAGAACAGTGCATAAATACAACTTCCGGATAATCAATACATGTTCTTCCCCTCTTACTAAAGAGTGAATGAGAAATTACTCACTCTTCATAGCTTTGGTAGAACTAGAAAAGTGAGTGATGCTCATCCCTCTAAGTAGAGGACATTTGTAAAATACAAGCACAATAATAAAAAGCTAATCTTCAATGAGGAATGAGTGAATCACGTTCCACCCTTCATGACTTTTGCAAAGCTCTAGAAGAGTGGAAGAGTTTCACTCCTCTAAGAAAAAAGGGAGCTCAAATAATGAAAGTGCAAGACATAAATAAAGACATGTATGTAATAGCATAAATGTAAATACTAGAAGTAAATAAAGAAACTGCAACTCTTAACACAAGCAAATGTAAACATAAATGTAAAGACTAAAAGTAAATAAAGAAGCTACAATTCTTAAGTAAATGCAATTGTAAACATTAATGTAAAGAAATGAGTGGGAGTCTAAACTTTCCAACTCTCTAGCAAAGAAGAAAATTAAGACAATAAGAACAAGTAGTGCCTGAAGTGCTCTTAATTCAGTCAAGTGCTGAGTGTCCCCTTCTCTCCAAAAAATGAGAGTATTTATAGGCAAGGATGAGGCAAAAGGGGGGAGGGAAATGAATAGTCCTCATTGTCGAAGTCAAAGTGAAAACCCATTCACTCTGCAGGCAGTCTGTCGAGGACGTTTGAACGGTATCTGGAGTTCGAACGTTTTTGCTGGTTTTGTTCTAAGGGCGTTCAAACGGTGGGTGACGTTCGAACGTCCTTTCTGTCTTTGCTCTAAGGGCGTTCGAACGTCAGATGGGATCTGTACATATCACTCAGACATCCAATGACATGTGGTCCTCTATGAAAATCTATTGCCACACTCTATGCAGAACTTGTCATAGATTTGTTGGAACATACCATTTCTTCAGTCAGTCTGGTCTCGCATGTGCTTCAGTGAACGTTCGAACAGTAGGTAGCGTTCGAATGTGATACTTGATTCTCCAGGGCTTTGGTTCTTGGCTGCAACACATCTTGCCTCAGCAGTTTGATCTTTACCTGGTTCAAGTGGACGTTTGAACAGTATGTAGCATTCGAACGGTACTACTTTGTTTCAAGCTTTTCAATTTTGTTCTCCAATGTGCTGGTGTTACATTCAAATATACTTTTGTCGCCCTTGAACCTTTTTTTCACTTTAGAACTTGAAATGTTATCGTTTAAACTCCATCAAAGTATAATTAGTCTAAAAAAGACATAATAATATGTTATATTTGAGTACTAATCAGTCAACATCAAGGAAACAAAAAATAAATAAATAACATTTAGAATCCAGTGTACTGTAAACCGACAAACATGAAGATAATGTCTCTTAACTCAATATTAATATTTCACCCTTAGACTTCTTTCTCCCAAACAATTTCTAACTGGAAATGTACCAAATCTTGAAGTTAAAGAGAAAATAACTAACAGTAGACCGTGAAAAAAGGCATTATATTCACACAAGCCACTCAAGAATAAGTAGATCTGTCTAGGCTTACATAATGTAGCAAGGTGTTGGTGAAACTCTCTCATAATTGTCAAAGAAAGTACCTTTACATCATTGAACAAAAAACCAAGGGAAAGCAGGAAATAGGATTGCATTGTTGTAGAACAAAGAAGTAAAATTATGTTTCAGGTTTAGACATACTAAGCAAAAACCATTAGGATCTGGGATTACCCAAAACAAACAGATAGAGCTAAAAGTAGCTTCAAAGGTCCAGAAGCACAAAAAGTTTAAGCCAAACCTTTATCACAATTGAACAAATCCTAATGAACAAAACTGAGTATCTTTGCCTGGTACAACAAGTTAATGGCAATGAGCATAACCGCCACCTTGAAGTAGCTTAAAGTGCAACAAATCCAAACCCAAAAGAAACAGAGACATAAATCATCAAACGGAAGTACCAAAAAAATTCTACTTGCCACCCAAATGCTTTTACCCATAAAATATGTTTCTCTGTATTTTTGAGCACCTTCAAATGGTTTAATTTTCTGAATGTAGGAATATTTAAATATGGATGCTGCATTTAATGAAATCAAAGACCATGGTAGAGGCCTTAAAGGCGCAAAAGAAAATTTGGAACATTGATGAGGATAACTATGTAAGTTTGTAATAAAATTTTTTGTTGTCTACCTCACTCTTACTTCATTCATCCCACGTCAAGGCTATAAAATTTTTGGCAAAATTCCTTTTAATAACAGTCTCAAAAATATTTAAACCTGTATATATATTTTTTTAGTTTCATAACCACACCCCAAAAGAGAGAAATAAAACACTGCTAAGAGTAAGCAATAAAAACAAACACTATCACTCGTGTTTAATATCATCATCCACCAAAAGAGACACCAAGGTGAACAACCAACATGTTCAACTATACTCCAAAAAACAGAACCATGAGCTTCAACTACTAAAAATAAAATAAGAAAAGAGCTTCACTCAATGATCTATTTACCAGTTATTTCTATATGGAAAAAGTCGTATAGAAAGTTATAGATCAAAAAGCTATCTTCACAATTTATAATCACAAATTCATCCTTATCCAATGTCCAGTACAAAGAATATATGTAGAGTCTAACAAGTACAAAATGCTCCTTAACAGCTTGTAGAGGAATTAATAACCAATTGTAAAATCCTAAATTAACACCCAATTCAAAACCCTAGATTAACATATTGGGTGTGCCATGATGTGTGTTTATGTGACTGGCGTGCTCTGACTGGGTAGGGGTGTGTTTGTGTTTGTTTGACTATGTGAGTGACTATGTGTGCGTGTGTAGAGAGGGAGGAGAGGGAGAGAAAGGGAGAGAGAGGGAGAAGGAGAAGAGCTTACCTGGGTCGGTGGGGTGGCCGGTGAAGGGTGAGAGGGAATAGGGAGCTCGCAAAGGAGGAGACAAATAGAGAGACGAAGAAAAGAGACATTGGTGGTGGTGGTGGTGGTGCCGATGGTGTCGAGAGAGAGAGAGAGAGAGAGAGAGGAGGGAAAAAAAGAAGAAATAACAATGAACCAGAGACATTTGAGAGAGATCTAAAAAAAAAAGATGCAAGGGGAAGCTGCATCTCTGATAGATGAAGTGACTGAGGGTAGGCTGATTTTAAAAAATAATGAGTAAAAAGAGAATTTGTTTGGGGGGGGATGAAAGAGTATTAATGGCCGTGAGATGAATGAATTGATTTGAGGTCGTTGGATGTTGAAGCCGCCATGTTTTATATTATAGAAGATACAAAAAGATATATGACAAATAAGATACATCTTAATACAAATAATTAACTTTTCATCCACTTTCCTTCCGATTTTTGAGGGATTGATTTTGGTGAGTTGGAAAAAAAGTTAATTCATCCTTCTTATTTTCCCTTTTTACCAAATATGATATTTTATTTATCCCTTAAACTTTCCATCTTTCCAACTTTCCATCTTTCCATTTTCCATCTTACCAAACGGAGCATAAGACATATTGTCAAAAGCCTAGTCTTGTTACACGCTTGGTGAGCGTTATTCTTGATGGTCGATGTAAACAAGTATATGAGAAAATTCATTTAAAGCAAAACTAGTATATAAAAAGCCTAAGTGAGAATTTATTTTTAAGTCAAAGTCTAGTTGAGAATCTATAGTGGAAATATACATGAAATCCTAAAGTGATCAAATTAGGAACTATATTTATAATTTAAGTAATGTGATAAAATTCAAAGAATTTATTAGGCATTGTTTGGCTCACTTATTATTGGATTTGAGAATTTTTCTCATCATTTGAGCCATAATTTTGTTTTCAATTTTAGACTTTTTTTTTTTTGAGAAATGCTATAAAATCCAAAAAGTTGTAACTCAAATACATTTAATCTCTTGGATGAGTGGGTCCCATCAATTTTTTCAATGAAACGCACTCACCCAACACTCATCCAAGGGATAATATACATTTAAGTTTCAACTTTTGAATTCTATTTGAGTTGTGTAATATTTTTCTTTTTTTTAATTGATTTTCATATTTTAGTCCAACAACCATCATTGGTATATACGTCCATTTATAATAAAACATGAATTGAAATTTCATATTGGTTGCGACATGATAAAATGTATATTTATCTTGTCACAACTGATATGAAATTTATCGTGATAAAATGTATATTTATCTTGTCGCAACCGATATGATATGATAAAATGTATATTTATCTTATCAAATATACATTTTTTTCGTTCTAAAAAAGTAGAGTAAAGATTGAATTTGATTTTCCAAATATGGAGAGTCAAATCAGACTTTTTATTTTAACAATAATGCATGTCTATGCTGACCAAGATTTCTTATCAATTTTTTTTATCCCAAATGATGTGGTACACTTTCACCATCAAATAAGTGGATCCCATTAATATTTAATGACTGAGATTATGCCGCATCACTTAGGATAAAAAAAGTAATCACAATATTATACAAATAAGTGTATCTCATTAATATTTAATGACAGAGATTGTGCACATCACTTAGGATAAAAAACTTAGTAATCCTAGTATTATTATTATTTTAAAGAGTTTACTGGAAATAAAATTTTAATAGTTGACTATCTAAAATACAGAATTGAGTGACAATAAAGAACCTATTAGAAATGCTCTTAGAAGTGCAACTCGCACGGATTAGAGAGTGCTTAACCAACAACATTCAATACACATAAACAACCTAAAATAAATCAATAAAAACCACAACCACTTCCAACAACACTCCAACTCCTCAATCAAAAAAAAAAACCCCTAGATTTCAGAATAAAAAGGATAAATAGAACTAACTCCTATGTGGTGGCCAAACTGGATGATTTGTAGAGACCAGAGAGCGACAAATCGAGATGAGTTAAGACCAGTCTCCCACTATAATGAGAGATGAGAGATGAAAGAAGGGTGAGAGATTTTTTTTTTTGAATTTTTTGAACTTAGATGGCAGCTCATTATTGGCACTTTAATCTTAATTTTATAATAATGGATAACTCCTTTTAAACTTGTGTCGGATATAGATTCCTTTTCCCACTCTCTCTCATGAGTAAATATTGAGCGTAACGGTTACAACACACGTTAGTATTGACATGTGCCATAACCGTTCAATATTAACTCACCAAATAAGAAAAGTGGATTCTACTCATTCAAATAATCATTGTCCCATTTAGGATAGTAACCACCCCATGTGAAAAAGGGTCACCTTGTCCATTTGATGAGTTAACATTAGATGGTTACACTAGGTGATAATGCTGACGTAGTGTAACTATTACACCAAATATTTACTCCTCTATAAAATCCCACTTACCATACGACGGTTGATATTCACACGTTTCTTCACGCTATCTTTCAACTCCTTACTTACCACTTGTTAAGGGTGGCAATCGAGTCGTGTTGTGTCGGGTTCGTGTCGAACATTAGTCAACTCTAACCCAACCTATTTAATTAATCGTGTCGTGTCGAGTTGACCTGTTTGTTTTCGTGTCGTGTTAACCTACATAAACTTTAAATAAAAAATTTAACTCTAAGATTTTATTATCACTTAATTGAATCTCTCTTCATACTTTTTCTACAACCAAAAATTAACTTAATAATAATAATAATAATAATAATAATATTTTTAAGTGCTTGATAAACATTTACAAATAATTAATATTTTATTTTTATAATACTAATTAACTATTCTAATCGTACATCGCGCAATCAAATTAAACATCAGAAGTAATGGAAAAAACAAGTCATCAGAACATGAAAACTCATACGTGCAACGAAAAGACTAGGTCAATCTCCTTTGAGTTAAAAACTTCATATTGACGAGTCAATTCGGGTTAAGCGGGTTGAACCCGAACACGACCCATTAACACTTCGTGTTGACAGTTGACGGATCGTGTCATACACGGGTTTGTATAAAAAAATAGTCAACCCAAATCCATTTATTCGTGTCGTGTTCATATCGAGTTATCGTGTCGTATCAAAAATTGCTACCACTACCACTTGTGTCTCTCACTTGTGTCTCTCATTTTCAAATATCTCCTTGCATAATTACATAAAGAAATAAATACATCTCCGACAATAATAATGTAGTCTCCCCTTTCTTTATCCCGGTGAGTCTTTTTCTTCTTCATTCCACGCCCTGTCCGATGCATGGAATTTGCATCGCTTCACTGCTACGTCTAATTCCACCCCACCCAATCCCTTACCCCAACTTCTTAACGTTGTTATAAAAAAAATTTAAAAGTGAAATAATTAATAAAGATAGTGAAAATTTTAAATATAAAGTAGTTATCCAAAAAAGTAGAAGTGGTTACATAGGTAACATGGAAGATCAATTAGAAAGGACCTATCGCATTACTATTAAATAATTCAAAATTATAAAAAATAGAATTTAGGGAGAAAAAACTTCTCAAACTATCCCTCTCCTAAATTGATTCTTGTAGTATATTGTATAAATTAATTATCATATACGATGGATTTAGAGATAGAAGTATGGATAAAAACTAAATATTTAGAAATTAGTAGGCCATGACGAGTTTAATAACCATGAGTAGGGGTGGCAAAAGGGTGGGTTGGGTTGGTTATGGGTTGGGTTAAATTGGATTAGGCTAAAATAAATTCAATCAATTTTTCACTCACCTAGTAAATGAGCTATAATAGGTTGGGTTTATAACGGGTTGAGTTAAACCAATTAACCCATAAAATAATTAAAATTCTTAATAGACACATTAGTAGTACTCTAAAATACAAATATATACACACACACTAATACACCAAAACATACACAAATTAATACATTAAAAATATACACACTAATACACTAAAATACACACTAATACACCAAAAATATGCACACATATACTAACATAAAAGCTAAAACACATTTAATAAAAAAAAATACACACATAATGGGTGGTTCGTGGGTTGACCCATGAGTTATGGGTCGAACCATAGATTATGGATCAACCCATGGACCGATCATGGATTATAGGTTATGGGTTGACCCATGGGGTATGGGTTATGGGTTGGTCCGTGGGTTGACCGTGGGTCGGTCCTTGAGCCATGGGTCGACCAGTGGGGTCATTGGTGGTGTATTAGTGTGTGTGTGTGTTTTTAGTGTATTAGTGTATATGTGTGTATTTTTTGGTGTAATAGTGTATGTATTTTTTGGTATATTAATATATTTATTTAATTTTATTACTTGTGTTATTTAATAAAAAATAAATACTCAACCCAATTAGTACCTATTTGTAATCCTTATTAACCCACTTAATTAAAATAAATCATATTATCCAACTCATTTAAAACTCATATTAATTATATAGGTACCCAACTCATTTATTTATGGGCGGGTTGGGCAGATTAATGGGTAATAGGTAATGGGTTAAGATTGCCACCTCTAACCATGAGTAAATGGTTTTTAATCCACATTTGTGATTAATGTCTTTCCTTCCATATTTTCATTCATACGAAACTCAAAAAATTAATTATTTCTACTTTTCATCCATCCCACCAAATACAAAGAAATGACCAAAACAATCTTCATTTAAAAGATAAAAAGTGTATATCTTCTTTATGTTTTTTCATCTTTCGTCCAACCTACCAATACACACTAATAGCTAGTAAACCCATGATAGATTTTCGTGCCCATGCTTTTTTTTTTTGTTTGAAATAGACACATAGATATGGAATTAATCACCAATATACAGTATTTTTTAAATATAATTACCAAAATACGGCACTTTTGAACTTATTTACCAAATTACGGCACTTTTTGAAAGCGGATTCAATAATTCCGCTTTTATTAGAAAGCGGATTCAACAATCCCGTTTTTGTTAAAAACGGAATCAATGATCCCGCTTTTAAATAAAAAATGTGGTTCAAAATAATGAGTTAAAACACATTAAAAGCGTGGTTATTAACCACACTTTTAAAAAGGCGTGGTTAATAGCCACGTTTTTAACGTGTTTTTCAGATCAGAAGCTTCAGTAACGTCTCGATAACTTCCGATTCCTCCAAAGAACGCAAAATCAATCCGACATGGATCAAACAACCACCGGTTCTGAAGCTTCTGATCAATCCAGTAGCTGCAGCAAAATTCCAATCCAAAACCACAATTCCTCTTTACTTTTCTTCTCCCATACAACAACAACAATTGACTTTGATATCTTTGATTCAATGAAGCCAAAAAAAAAAAAAACAAGAAAGATCGGGCAACTGAATGAGTTTAAATCTGCCTTGAGAGTTACATATTTATCAATTCTTATACAAGGGACCTGGGATTCACTCCCCCAAGAAACAACTTGTAACCACCTGAGGCCGACGAAATCGAAGAGGAGTTGGGTGTCGTGGGCTGGTTCAGGACACTCTGGTTTTTGTGAATTCTGTGTCTGAATCAAGGATGGTGGAGATTCCATAGATGGTACTGGTATTTGCAACATATCAAAGATTGAGGGACCAAACTCTTGAATACACAGTAACTCCATGAATCCTAGTGAGCTCTTTTCACCATCATTAGAGAAGTTTAACAAGTCTGTGTCTGGATGACGCGGTTGAAAACAATCAGAAAATGAGGACGATCGGAAGGAATCTTCAACCTTTACTACTTCTTTTTTCTTCATTGATTGGTCAGAGAGAATCTACCAAAAAGTTTTCTCAGTTCTGGTTCTTAATAAAGTATTCACAATGTAAAAAGCGTGTTTGATAAACACGTTTTTCACAAAAAAAAAGTAGAAAGCGTGTTTTAAAAACACGCTTTTATCATTGCCCAAATTTTTTTCCCCATAAAAGCGGGGTTGTTGAATCCGCTTTTTAACAAAAACGGACTTGTTGAATCCGATTTTTAACAAAAGCGGACTTGTTGAATCCGCTTTTAAAAAATGTCGTAGTTTGGTAAATAAGTTTAAAACTGCCGTAGTTTAGTATTAAAATTCCAAAACAACGGTATTTTGGTAATAAATTCGATATGGATATGACTGTGTTATTTTTTGTTTATTTTCTAATTTTAAATTTATGTTTTACAACACGAGCAAATATTGCACGCACCGTGAATTTTAACACCATGACGTGAACATTACATGTCAATCAACAGGTGTAAATATTGCGTATAACGATTATATTATGTCAATAGTGTCACAATCTAAGAAAAAATATAAAAAATAGATAAAGTGAATTCAAGGCCGACCCAATGTAAAAAAAAGCATGGGTTTTAGATCCCAAATTTTTAGAAGACCCCATAATTTTAAGTATAACACTAGTGTACAAAAAAAATTAAATCCATTAAATTTTAAACTCTACAAAAAAGCTCCAAAAAATTAAATTCAATCAAAATTTTTATTGCAATAATTTGAGCCTATAATCTAATTCATAACTTTAAAAACTTAGAAATAAAAAAAATATAGTCAAAAATCAACTCATATTTACTCCCACCACTCTCTCTCTCTCTCTCTAAAAAATAAAAATAAAAAAAGCAAAAGTTGAAATTAAACACTCTCTCTCCCTCTTTGTGGTAAAAAATAAAAACAAAAGTTGAAATATTTTTCTGGATAATATTAACATATCTTTCTTTTGTCTCCCTCTCACATAAAAATTAAAAATACATAATTTTTTTTATAAAAATAATACTAAAAATAAAAAGACTTTTATTTAATATTTATATTTTAAACCTTAAATTGGTTTGAGCCACCCCTAAGTGAATCCTACATTTTATGTGGGGTAATTATACGAATAGGTTGTTATTAAAATTTATGGAATTTACTTGTTCATTTTGCTCACTTATTAATAGATGGTAACATCTCATAACATTGATATCATGGTGTAATCGTTACCCTGAATATTTTCTCCAAGGGTGGCTATTATCTATTTTGTCTTCGCAAAGAGGTAGAGGGTTTTTCCGGTCAAAAGGATTAGCATTCAAGACAGAAATGTATTTGACACTTTATCTATAGTTTGATCTCTCATTGGTTTCTTAATTATTATATTTTGGAAAAATTTCAGTCACATCTCTTATAATTTATCTTAAAACCCCCCTTCTATTATGTAAAACATCACTTACATCCATTTTGATTTATATTTAAATATCAGTGACACCCCCTGCCGTTAAACCACTATTTTTAACAAAAAAAAAAATTCATCTAAAATATCAAAATTATATCTACTACATAAACTCCAAATAATATTTTTATATAAAATTTGATTAAAAGTCAATTTTTACATATTAAAATTTAAATTGATTAAAATTCACTTTCCTACATATTAAAATTTGAGCAGATTAAAGTTCGATTCGAGCCAACTAAATTTTATTTTTTTTACATATTAAAATTCGAGCCGATTTAAGTTAAATTTGAGTTGTTAGCGTCGATTAAAATTTAATTTGAGTTAATTAAAATTTATACTTTTTTAATTATTAAAATTCGTGTCAATTAAAATTTATTTTTTAGGTATTAAAATTTGTTTTTTATGTATTAAAATTTGAGTCGATTAAAATTTATATTTTTTTACGTATCAATATTCAGGCCAATTAAAATTCAATGCGAGTTGATTAAAATTTGATTCAAGTTCATTAAAAATGAATTTTAATATGCTCGAATCAAATTTTAATCGGTTCAAATTTTTATACATACAAAAATTCATAAAATAGAGGGGATCTCATTCAAGATATGTCTATCGAGAGGGGGTGTGAATGAAGTTCTTCTTAAAATATAGAGTAATGTTATACTGACCAAATTTTGGGACCAAATTTAGAGCCCAAATGACATGACAGCTGAGTTGGGCTTTTTTATTTGATGCCATGCCATTTGGGTCCCAATAAAAACTTCAAATAATATGTTGTCATGTCATTTGAGCTCTAAATTTGGTCCAAAAATTTGGTCAATGTAGCATTATTGTAAAATATATTATAAACAATTTAGTAAAATTATATTCTAGTTAAAGTTTTTAATGTAATAGGGGTATCACTGAAGATTCAAAAAATAGAGAGATATAATAAATTTAAAAAGTTGTGGCTGAAATTTTTCCTTATATTTTTTACAGAAAAGTAATATTGAGGCTTGAAAATCTAGTCTTATTTACATATTTATTTATGTGGTATTGACATAGTTCAAATATTCAATAATAAGTGTTATTTTGACTTTTTTATTGGATCATATCACTTAAAACATCATAAAGACAATAAATGAAGTAATTTTTTTTTTAGATCTTAATAACCTTACATTTTTCCATATTATATATCAATTTTGATTATTTAATTTATATTGTCCCATTGGTCAACATTTATAATAATTTAACAAAAAAAAAATTCATTTTATTTCATAACTATTTAACTTGATTTCACTTTTATATCTACTGTTTTTATCCGAAAAGTATTTTTTTAAAATTTTTTTAGAATAATATAAAATCCATTTTAAAAGTTAAAAGGGGCTTATGTAAGAACAAAGAGACTGACACCTTCCCTCCCAAACCAAGACAAAGAGAAAAAGCCTATAAACCTCCTCGTCTCTCACTCATTCGAAACCAGAATCCTAATCTTCTATTTCTTGATGCTCGATTCGATCGCTTTCTTTGCTGATTTCGCCTTGATATTGATGTTTGATTTGGTGTTTCTGATTTATATATGTTTCTACGGAGGATAGCAGTATGGTACCAAAGTAGTACCATATTTTATCTAAGATTTCTTTTTAAGACAAACTTCAATTTATGCCTTGTCGTATGTCATATATTTTTATTTGTAGTCGTTGGTGAAAATAACAAAGTAAAATAAATTAATAAAATAAATAAATTTTACACAGTAATTTATGTTTTTCGGTCCGTAACCCTATCCCTTCTTCATTTTGAAGGAAAGAAAGGCACTGGCAAATTGCGGTCAAGAACTTGGTGGGGGGCCATGCATCTACCTGTTCATTTAATTTTCTGATTATTTTGATGGAGTTCTCAAAATTGAAGTCGTAGTACTTTTAGGGTGTGTTTGCTTTAGGTATTAACAAATAGTGATTAGAAAAGATAATATCAAGTCCACGTTATCTCTCTCATGTTCATATTTGGATACATATTTTGGATTCGGTATTATCATCTAAAAATAATATCGGCCCGGATGAATAGTATATTTAATAAATTAATACTACATATAACTTCTTAAATAAGCTCACCTTTTTGTGGGTTTAAATAGTCCAATGAGAATTTATTTGGCCAAAAGACATTTTTACTATCAAGTAACCTTAGGATATAAATATCACTCTTTATCTTGAGGGTTTTTTTTAATAATTTAACGTTTATACTATCTTTCAATACTCCATCTAAACAAAGTATTAGATGAGATAAATGTGTGACCCACTATTTGAGATGAAAATGCATTATCACTATAATTAGTCCAAGGACGGGATGGATGGGTAAGGGATGGACGTCATTATCTAATCCGGTCCTTTCTAATGCTTCAACCAAACACACCCTGAAAGTAACACACCACTAATTTCTGTTAATTTAGCCTGTCTTAGTTTCACTTTCGTGGTTCTTTTGCGGAGCGTACACTTTACTTTGACACCAAGGGATAGTGGAATGGACAACTTACTGAATTGATGTTTTTTTTTAGGGAAAAGAGTTTTGGGGCAAGCGAAAGAAACATAAGTTGGCTAGACACGAAAAAAAAACATGTATGTACGTTGTTTTGCTGTAGGGGCTCACTTTGAAAATTGAGGTACTACTGATTTCAGATGATGTTCGGCCTGATTTGGACAGACATTGGGTTGATGTTTTCATTACAAGTTCACATGGATCATACAGAAAATATGGTCCAATGTAAAACCACGGTGGTTTGAACCAGCAGTGGACCATGTTTTCTCAATTGGGGTCACTTAGCAATTGTGTTTTGGATGAGAATGGGGACTTAGTTTATGCTTTGCCCTCTAGAAGAGGATAACTTTGCATTATTGGTTGTCACAGCTCAATGGCTAATGCTGGAAATATGATCTAATGTAAGAAAATGGTATTTGTGGTACTTGCCGTTGACCATAGCTTCTCAAGTTGCAGATATTTTGCTTCACATTCTGTGCACTAATTGAAGTTACACTCTTGGCCTTCTCTCTCTCTCTATATATATATACACACATGGGATCGTTTGCTTTGGTCTATAGTGGACAGATTATGAACATAATGCTTTTGAAATGGACATGCCTTCTTTTTTTTTCTTAGCTTTCTTTACACATTGTGAATTCACCTTCTTATACATAACGTTTTGAATGTGTAAATTACTTTAGTGGAGTATGATGATGCACAAAATAGTCTCGTGCAAAATCAACAATCGAATGTGTGATAAAGTGTGATTAATGGACAATAAATAAAGCAGTCAATGACAGTAATATAAATATTGAGTCAACACACAAATATATAGTTATTTGGTTCGAGTAACCTACTCCACTTTGAAAAACGGCAACGGTGGCCGGAGGGTCTTTATTGATTAAGTAAGATAAACGAAAGAGAGAGAGCAATGGTTAGCTCCGGGAGAAGTACATACGCTAGGAGAGAGAAAAATTATGTGTGTGTAAAGAGGTGTAGAGGTAGAGTTTAATGTGTCATCTCATATAGAGAGAACTTACAATTTAATAATTTATAGGCATTGAATCTTTGTTGAGATAGTGACACGAGAGTAAAGACACTAGTTTTTCGGGAGGATAGCTACAAAAGATAAGTACAATTAAGGTAGCTTTGATTTTTGAGGGTGTGTATCCCGATAATCTCTCCCACATGCTCTTTTTTTCATGGATTCCTTGGACCTGGACTGGGTCGAATTGATTAACTGAGTTTGACTCGTCTTTTAGCTGATCCGGACTTACTTGGTTTATTGGGCTAAGCCTAGCAGATCTAGGCTCGTCATGGTATATTCTTGGAACCAAGATGGTTTCCCCTGGTTTGAAGAAGCCGAAGGAGCGGGCTGATCTCATTGCTTATCTGAAGGAGGCAACAACATTTTGAAATTTTTTACTTGCAAGAGCATCATCATCATATTATATTTTGCCACAGTTGGAAGAGTTTTGTTATTGGTGGCATTCTGTAATTATTTTTATGGAAAATATAGCTTATAATTTCAATAAATACGACCATCAAGGACTTCCAACATGTTATTTCCTTGACAAACTAGACAAGTAAAGGTGATTTTTAGTTGTGTTAGATGTATTTCTACACTATGATAAAATTATTTATTGAAATCTCTGATTTATATCATTCAATTTATATTGAAATAGTAACATGTAAATTTGTAATAAATAAATTGACCCATTTGCAGACTATGAAATGTGATTGAACTTTATACTTAGATCAAGGCTAATATTTGACATTATGTTCTTAAGACAGATTTTGTTCTTTCACTTTGTGTTTATGAAAATCTTAACGTCTGCCTTAGGATACAATAATTTTCGCACAACTGAAAGTAGCACTCCAATTCAATTGTCCTACCAACCAGGATCGTGTTGTGCATTCTCGAAAATGCAGACTGCTAATGACAATTTTTATGAATGTAATGACTGTTTTAATTCGTAATGTTGTATGATAATGAATCTGAGTTATTTAGACAGAATGGTGATTGTACCGGACGACTATCGTATGAATATATGCAATCCAAAAGATACAATGCAGTCTAGAAGATACGATTGATGTATGCATATTAAATAGACACGAAATTCAAAAATTTGAATTGGAGGAAAATCGAAATTCGAACTAGTGCAAATTTTGAATTCCAACGAACAGAAAATATAATTGGGTTAAGGATTTTTTATCCAATTCATTAAATAAATTTTCTTCAAAAAGATAAAATTAGGTCTAACCTATACTCACACCCGAACTTAGTCGGGTTGTGTGTGGTCAAACTAAAGCCTATGTAAGTATTCGTTTCATTCACAAAATTGTGATATATATATGCACATGAAAATTTTTCTGTCCAACCAATGTGGGTTGGTGTCAAATTCCATACTGTCCAACCTCTATTTACACATTTCAATTGAGTTACTTTAAAATTTATTTCCTCATTCATTTTTTATTCAATTTTAACAAGTGAATATATTATATTATTGTTTTTACATAGTAGATTATAAACCCAAGAAAATTTACTCAAAACGATAAGCGGGTTCTATTTTAATTTAAGTTCAAAGGTGACAAAAATTCAATTTTTATTTGTTAAAAAATACTTTAGTCCAACAAGTTCACTTGATGGATCTCTGACGATTTTTCTTACCTTAATACATTCCTCATGATAAACTGTTATACGTGAGTCATGCACTGTTATACGTCCTTTGAATTTTGTTATGCATTCTTGTTTTGCCTGCTTAACATTTTCCTCTGCTCGGCACCCAACTATTTTAAGAATTTGTCTTGTAACCTTATGGTAATCGTTCCAAGTGTTTTGGAAAAAGTGTTTACGTGGCGGAAGCAATTAGAATTTAGAGACATCTCGATTGGATGGCAGTCCACTTCGATCAAATCAATAATCAAATTAATTCACTTTGATAGTGTGGAGAAATTGTGTCGAAGAGATTAAAAAATAGATAAAATTTTCAAGAGTTTGCTAGAGGGTTACTGACAACTCACTTTTAGAATATAACAAAGTTTATATGGTGAAAAATTGCAATTAACAATGTTACCACCGAACGTTAGATCAGGTGGTGAGGGACTGTTTTAGTTTAACCAAGATCTCGAGTTCGAGTTTTGGGAACGCAACTGCGTTCGGTAGGGAGAGTTTTGTCGCCCTTATGGTCCTACCCGGTTCGAATCCGAATTAGTCGAAGCTCAAAGTGAATTTCAGATATTGGATGATCTGACAAAAGCAGTTAGCAATGTTAAAAAAAATTCAAAGAAATCTCCTTGAACAGTTTTAATTTTGAGAGTGAGAAAGGAAAAGAGGGACGAGTTATACATAACTCTAGTGTTATTTGTGAATGAAGTCTAGGGTCCTCTTTATAAGACCTCTTGGTGTCTTTTTCTAAGAATCAAAACCTTCCAAATAGGTATATTTCCTCAAAAGTCATGATCCTTTTAAAGAGGTGTCTTTTCTTAAAAGTTACAACCTTTCTAAATAAATGTTTTTTTTCTTAATGGTCACATCTATTTAAATAACGTCTTTACCAAATAATTACAATTATTAGAAGAATACTTTTTTTAATATTCAAAATAAATCAATTACTCAATCAAACTATAAATAAAGTTTCAACAAAAAGCGTGTTTTGAAGATACGTTTTCAATGTTTTTGTTAAAAGCTTCTTCTGAAGAGTGAGTTCAATTTACACTCTTGTTGAAAATTATCGAAGTTTGTAAAGTATGAGAGGTGAGGTGGGGTGGGGTGGTGGGTGTGAAGTTGCTCTGTTCAATTTTTTTTTGGTACAAGGGAAAATGAAAGAAAAACTAAATAGAGTTCCTAGAAATATAGACACTGGCTATGTCAGCCATTAAACAACTTGCAACCTGAGGTGGGGGAGCTTCCAACTCCACAAAAGGCCCCAGCTGTTGGACTCCGAGATTTGCCAAGATACTTGCGCATTGGTTGCCTTCTCATAGGGTATGGATGATGGGAATGTGATTCAACTCCATGAGCATCTTGCAACTTGTAATGATGGCTTTGTTTGGGTGTCTTTCATTGGGCTCCAGGGGAAAGCTGTTTTGTTGCTTAAGAGAGTCAGTTTCCACCAAGACATGAGTGATTTGTCTTCTCTGGATAAGCTCTAGTCCTTTCAGAATGGCCCAAAGCTCTGTTTGAATACTTCTTGTATCATTCATTCTGATAAGTCCGGATTTTACTAAGCTAAGGCCCAATCCGAACGGAGTCGAATAAACCCATAGAAGAGCCCCAAAAGACCCATTGAGTTGGATCAACCAAGTGACAAGCCTCAAGCAGAACAAAGAGAAGGGACCAAGGTCGCCCAACGCAGTAGAGGGCACCGCCCAGGGCACCAAGGACGCCGCCCAGCTCCGTGCTCGGACCCTCCTTCGTCCTCTCCTTCGTCCTCTCCTCCTCAGGTCCTTGACTCGTTACGAACTCGACGTCCGACCTCGAGGTCTAGACAAACACCAAAGGAACGAGCAAGGCAACCCAAGGCACCTGGGGCGCCGCCCAGGCCTCCTCCAAAGTGGGCGCCGCCCACCCCTTGGCTCCATTGGCCTCACCTCCTGCTTCCTCCTCATACCTTGGTGCAACACCTAAAGTCCAAACTCACTCCGAAGCAAGTCCGAGCTCAAGGTTCGAGATCAAGACCAATCCAACTCACACCCATCCTCTGAGGAGTACAAGGGAGAGAAAGACGAGCTATGAGACTAAATGAATTACTCGGAAGCCAAGAGAATGAGGAGCTGAACGGCAAGGTGAGGACACCCCCCATGGGGCGCCGCCCACCTCTCCACACCAAGTGGGCGCCGCCCACTCCCCTCCAACTGGGCGCCGCCCATAAGAGGCCAAGTGGGCGCCTCCCACTTTGGCCCTCTCCTATCCTCTCCTTTTCTTCTCCTCGTCTCCTCCTTACTTCAAGACTCAAGTCCAAGGCTAAGCATGAGCACACTCCGCACCATCCGGGCAAATAGGAGCACGTGGAGGAAGGCTCAAGATACGAAGATCTCCTACCATAATTCTACCTTCCAAAGAAGTCTACTCCTACCATAACTCTACTTACCAAAGAGGCTCACTCCTACCATGTTTGTACTTACCAAATTGACAGGAGACTTCTCCCTCACGTCACCGCCTTGGTGAGCCTATATAATGTAAGCCCTCACTCTATAAAGGGCACGACACTAGTTGCACTCAGCAAGCTCTAGAAGCTCTCTACACACACTCTCTCTCTAGACTCATTGTAAACTCTTCGGAGTACCACCGTTGATCAATAAAACACCCCAGGCCACCGTCGCCGTTCGAAGAATGGACGTAAGTCATCTGAGACCGAACCACTATAAATCTCTTGTGTTGACCCTATATTTACTGTTTTGCAACTAATTGTCATTGATTGCTTATTAATCACTCTTGTGGCTGTTGATCTCGCACGAAGACGATTTTGTGCATCATCACATTCTTCCATAGAAGCCTGCCATCCATTAACCTTCTTGATCACTTCTGATAATTCCTCGCATTCCTGTTGGTCTAGGGGTACCTGTAGAGCATCCATCTTGTTCCATCCTACAAGAGGGAAAGACCAAGCAATCAGTCTAGGGATTTTTCTACCAGGTTCTATCTTTATCACCTGGAATGTCTTTGTGGAATCTAAGACAAGTAACCAGGCTTCCCAAGCAACAATTTTAGAGGGCTGATAATGTTGGAAATGTTCTCTCTGTTCATGTCCTTCCAGATACTCCAAGTAATACATGCACAAATAACAGGACATTTGACTCCTTTCCAATCCTAAATCTTCCTTACTTTAAAGTTCAAATTAAGCCAGCCTTATAAATCCACTAGCTGATAAATTTCCCTTTCCTGATTATTTAGAAAGAAATTCCAGACTCTCTTAGGCTTTAGCGCAATCTCGAATCACATGCAGGGGTGGATTTTGAAATATATTGGCATGTATTACAAGTTGTTGCACTGATTATATTCCTTGTGGCTCTTAGGTTGTTTCAAAGAATTCTATCATATTGAATAAGCCACAAGAAGTATTTCAGTTTTTGGGGAAGATCCATTTTCCAAATCCAGTCCCAATTAACATTGGGATTTACCCCTATTGGGTAAAAGTGTTAATCAAGCCCTTGTCGAGCCTAATTTACACATAAACGAGCTGACTCGTTTAACTATTTACTCATAAACGAGCCTAAAATAGTGTTCAAGTTCGGCTTGATTAACAATCCTACTATTGGGGACCATGTAAGCAATTTAAAAGAAGCTTTAGTTGAGTACTTTCTATTACTTGAGGAGCCCCAACATATAGAATCCAGGTACTCACCAAGTAGTGGAATAAGTGCCATATTTGTTATATTTACTGTTTCTTACTCCCCGCCCTTATTCTTTCCTAGGAGTGCACACTTTATTTCAGTTTACACCATGAATGTTCTTTTTCTTTGGTGTATCTCCCTACAAGAAATTTCTGTTAAGTCTATCAATCTGATCACAAGTTGATTGAGGCAGCCAATTTGATTGCATTACATAGTTAGGAAGAGTAGATGTGATTGCTTTGACAAGTGTACTTCTGCTAGCTAAGGAGAGTGTTTTGGCTTTACAACCACTAAGCTTATTCTGAATTCTCTCAATTATGAATTTAAAATGTTCCTTGGAGGATTTAATTTTTTATGTATGATTGGAATACCTAGGTATTTTCCTAGATCCTTTGTAAGTGTGACTCCACATTTCTTACTCAGAAATAGTGCATGACTCTTGCTTATATTGGGTGAAATGTAGACCTTTAACTTACTTAGACTCACTCTTTTTCCTGACACAGAACATAGATCTTCTAGAACTTCTTTAATCATAAGGCAATCTTTTTTAGAGGATCTAGAAAACTAAATAATGTCATATGCAAACAAAAGATGAGTAATCTCTGCTCCCCTCCTAGAGGTTTTAATACCTCTCCAAGTACCTTGATGGACTTTTTTCAAGAATTAACTGTCCTAATCTTTCCATGCACAGGACAAAGAGGTATGGTGACAGGGGATCCCCTTGTTTCAGACCTCTTTTGGAGTCAATTGGTTCTAGGGGTTATCCATTATACAGGATAGAGAGGGATGATATTGTAACACAAATCATAATTATATCAATTCAGGATTGAAGGAAGTTGAAGTCAATTAAGATTTGGTAAAGAAAATTTCAGTTAATCCCATCACAAACTTTTTCGAGATCAATTTTAATAACCATTCTCCTTGTTCCATCTTCATCGTTATTTCCAGGTACCTCCAACTATTCCTCTTCATCCTTATTTACAACTTCCACCATAAGATCTCCTCTTGTTCATGAATTTGATCAGACTTATGTTGTTATTCCTGTTCTAGCCTACTTAGGTTATGTGAGTAGTGTCAATCTTGGGGGCTTTTTGAGTTCCCTCCAATCTAGCTAGAATTCTAGATCCAAATGCAGAGTGCCTTGGGGTTAGATTTAGGATACATGTAGAATGCCTTGGAGTTCCTAGGGTTTTCTGGATGGGAGATAAGGTGAATGAAACTTGCAACCCTAGGTCCCCTTTGCTTCCAATCTTCGATTTATCCAGATCCATCGGATGAGGACCCGCAACTGAAGTACTCTGGTGACCCTGTACTCTGGTGACCCTTTGATTTCAGTCGGGTTATGGGTTTGACTTGGTTTGGACCTGTTTGGGGAATTTGTTCCCAATTTTTCTTGAGTGAGCATGGGCTCCTTTTTTCACACTTGGGCTAGGTTGTCTCAACCTTGCACTTGTTAGGTTTAGTGATTTAATTGGGCTTGGGCTTGGGCTTGAGAATCCACTTCCTCCCATGGTTGTGACTCTAAGGCCTTATATCTGTTGGATTGACCCGGTTGTTTATGCAAAGCTTGGTTTTTATTTGCCTGTGGTCTTCTTTTTCTGGGTTGGGCTTTTATCCAAGGCCCAAATTTTGAGTAGCATTAACCACATTTAACCTAACCTGGGTTGAATCAGGGTTTCCTTGTGACCGTTGTTGGGTGTCAAAGCTTGCAACTCCAGGGTTCTGTGCATCTTCTCCGGTCGCACTGCGATTTCCGGCCACCATCGGAGGTTCTTTCCCATATTATATTGTAAATGCAAATTTCAATGGGTTGTTGGCTGTATTCAACTCTCCAACTTCAACTTTCTCAAATAGCTTTTTTAGAGAGAGAAAATCTAGAGAGAATTCAAAGCATTCAGTTTACTGAGAGGCTCTTCTAGCTTAACTAAGATATCGAGTTCGAATTTTGGGAATGCAGCTGCGTTTACTAAGGAGAGTTTTGCCGCCCTTGTGGTCTTACCCAGCTCTAATCCAGATTAATCAGAGCTCAAAATAACTTTTAAATATCGGATGGTCTGACTAAAAAAATTTAGTGGAAGGCTTTTGAGTTGATTGAACAGGAGTTGGCTTCATACATGATACATGAAGTCAGCGACCATAAATGAAAAATTGGTCTAGTGTTTTTTAGTGATGTTTTTCTAAACTTCTTGCCGCTATTGCCAGCCGACCATCAAAATTGATTTTTTGTCAACATTCCCTTTAATGAATAGTATGACCAAAAAAAAAATTTGATGATAAATAAATTAATAGATAGATAAAAAATTGAAGCCCTTTAAATCAATTTGCATCAGTCATTACATTATGTTTTTCGGTATTTTTCGAATATGATCCCTGCCCTATTTTTCTTTTTCTTCGTTCGATTAAGTTAGAATTGGGCTAAGTGCACCGAGAGATATTCATCATTTGAAAAAAGAAATAAGTTTATATCTTGAGTTAATTTTGGGTGATTGTATAGCTATATGTTATTTCATGATTAGGGCAGAGTTAAAAAATTATTTTTAGGTAGGTAATTTAACAAGTTAATTTTTTTAAACAAATTAAGAGAAAAATGATATATTAATATTTTTTTACAACATATTTTGAATATGAAACTAACAATTTTATTAGACACAAAACAGCTAAAAATTAGTATTTTATATAAGCAAAAAAAGAAAAAGAAAAAGAAAAAAAAGACTAATTATAAAATAATATCAATAAGTCTAAAAACTTATCATAATGTGTCGAGAAATTAATAGTTTTTTAGGTATAGGCCTAATTATTGATACAAATGGGGTGAGGATGATAAAAAATACGAAATTTAGACGACAAAATGCTTCAAGGAAAATATGAATGGTAACTCAAAAGGACAAAACGAGTCAATAACAAACATTGTCATTGTTAAGCTAAAAAAGGAAAAAGAAAAAAAAGACTAATTATAAAATAATATCAATATGTCCAAAAACTTATTAGAATGTGTTGAGAAATTAATAGTTATTTAGGTATAGGTCTAATTATTGATACAAATGGAGGGGCCATAATAAAAAATACTTGAGAAATTTAGAGAGCAAAGTGCTTCAAGACAAATATGAACAGTAACTCAAAAGGAAAAAACAAGAGTCAATAACAAATATTGTCATTGTTGATTTCACACTTTTATTCTTTTTTCTATTGGTATATTCGAAAAGAGCAATGTTATTGAGACTTAATTTACTGATTTAATTTGCTGACTTAATTCACTGTGACCTTTGAATTCACTGTAAACTCCATCAAACATTAAAATTTGGTGTTGATCTAATGATTCCTATGAAATCACATCATTATGTCAGCAAATTAAGTCAACTTTTTATATCCAAATAATATTACTCATTCGGATTCGAAAAAGGCTACCGTGATTTCAATACTTGCATAAAATACACTCTTGCTTAGAATGTGAGATGGAGCCTATTAATTAATTAATGCTACTTAGACACAATTTACTAACATGATATACGTTCCCAATGCAATGTTATTGTTGCATTAGTTGTTGATTCTATTAGTAAACAAAGTCTACTACCATTGCATTGACGATGAATTCTGATACTTGTACTATATTGTAATTATAGCAACGAAAGGTTTAAGTTATATCATCGAGTCATTTGTTTGGAAATGGTGCCTTTTGTTTGAATAAATTTAATTTCGAATCCCTAAAAAAGAAAAAAAAAAAGATTAATAATAGTTTAGTAAACTTATACTAAAATTTTTAGGAATACAAAAAATAATACTAAGAATTGGATTAAAAAAGACATATATTATATGTTTACTATACTAGTATCAATGCTAGGCTGAATAGCACCTACATAAAATCAGCAAGAATTCACGTGGGTTTCCATTTATATAATCCTCGTCAGTAATGCACTTAGAAATTTTGAAATGAGGTCCCAAGTTAGGACTAATAATCGAGCCGAGTTCCACGAACTTGAGTCGAGTTTGTTGAACTTATTTTTTGAAACGAGTTAAATAATTGTTCAAGATTGGCTCGTTTAAAATATGAGTCAAGCCCAAAATAAGCCGAATCCAAACAGAATAGTTTGACTCAATTATTAGCTCTACTCTAAGCCCCTATATACCTTGGTCATTGATCCTCGTGATTTATTGGCACAAATTATCCACAGATTTGTTGATTAGAAAAAAGGATTTCGATGCTGAATGGTTTAAACAAAGGTTTTTTAGTTGAGTTAGTAGACTTGGATGTCAAGCCATGGCAGTGTTGAATGCTGTAGCAGCTCTATACGGGAAGAATTGGGTTCATTTTTCACCAAAAGAAAAAAGAAGAGATGAATGGGTTTTTTTACAAAACAAGAAGAATTTTTTTTTTTTTGATTGCATGATTGAGTTTGATTGCTCTGTGTATATATTTTTTTGTGAAATAATTTTTATACTATCATGAATGGCTTTGTAAGGCTGGCAAATAATAAATTTTAGATCGCATAAATTTTCATTCTCTTTCACAATTTGTTTTTCTTTCTCTTTTTTCTATTTTGATTTTTGGGATCATTTGATAGACAAAGTAATTTGCTTGGTTTCAAATTTGGATTCTTTTTCATGTTTTTGTGGTCTCTAAAGACTATAAATTTTATTTGGTTTGTTTAGTATTTATTTTTTTATGAGATATTTGTTTATGTGGTGGTGTTTTGGGGAGTTCTTTGCTCATTTTTTATTATAGTTCCAGTAATGTGAAAGATATGATCGACGGTATATTTTCGGTCATTTTTAAATAAGAATTGGTATAAATTTTTTCGTATGATTCTTTTTAAATCTGGACAATTGCTTACGTTATTTTTATTTGTTACATAGGGTCTTTAAGCATGACAATGACTAGTATATATATATAAATAATCTTATTCTATATATGAATATAGATAGATATGAAAGATAGAAAATTTTAATGTTAGTTAAACTCCTAAAATTTATAAGTTGTTAGTTTTTAAATTTATTTTAATTAAATAAAACTAATGAGGGTATTTTAGGCAAGTGAGATTAAAATATACTTAATATTAAACAAGTTTCATTAATAAACTTATTATCATATAAGTTCACAAAGGGCGACCGACCTTCAAATTTTTCCTTTTTATTTGTGTGTGGTCTTCTTCTTCTGGATTGGACTTTCTTCCGAGGCCCAAATTCTGAGTCAGCATTAACTACGTTTAACCTAACCTGGGTTGGATCAGAGTTTCCTTGTGACCATTGTTTGTCGGGTGTCAAAGGTTATAACTCTAGTGTTCCGTGCTTGTCCTCCGGTAGCACTCTGATTGACAGCCATCATCGGAGGTTCTTTCCCATATTGTATTGTAAATGCAAATTTCAGTGGTCTGTCTTTGTCGGCTATATTCAACTCTCCAACTTCAACTTTCTCAAATAGCTTTTTTAGAGAGAGAAAATTTTGAGAGAAGTCAAAGCATTCAGTTTAGTGGGAGGCTTTTTAGTGGGAAGTTTTGAGCTGGTTGAACATACTTGCACGATACCACCGAGCGTTAGATTAGTTGATGAAAGACTGTTTTAATTTAATTAAGGTTTCGAGTTCGAGTATTGGGAACGCAACTGCGTTTGGTAGGGAGAACTTTGCCGCCCTTGTGGTCCTACCCGACTCAAATCTAAATTAGTCAGAGTCCAAAATAACTTTCGAATACCAAATGATCTGACAAAAAAAACAACATACATGCATGATACAGAAGTCAACTGTCAAAAAGGCTACATCATACATAGTGACTAAACTGGTGAGATAACTTTACATTACATCTTGGTTAAGTTAAAGTGGGTCCAACAAAGTTAATTTACAACTCAAATGAACAAAAAAAAAAAAAAGGAAAAGGAAAACATAAGAACGTTGGCCGTCAGTTGGAATTCACTGTGCAACTTCTCCGACGTCTTGGTCATCACTACCTGTTAGTTACCCATACCATAGAACAGAGAACTTTGAAATTTGCAGCCATGGTAAGTGCCAAATTTCAAAGGATCATGACCAAACTCATTAAGTACCTTAATTTTCTATAAGTTTCATTACTATGGTCTCTCATTTTGGAGATAATCAAAACAACCAGTTATATTTATTGATGTTTGACACATAGGATTGAAAATCCGACATACTAAAAATTTTCAACTTCGCAACTCTTTGTAGGAAAAATCTAAAAATTATAAGTAATTATAAATTTGTCAAAGAATTTTACATAAACAGTACGATAAACAATAAATCTTATTTGTGCTCAAATTACAATTCATTGCTCATATAGGATCAATAGAGAAGGATTTGTAATGTCTTTTTTTTGAAACCCCTCTTCCAATCTTTCCGTTATTATTATCAAAATTTGTCAGCACGTTAACCACCCAAAAAGTCGTTTAAGAACCTAAAAAATTCAAAAAAATGGCCTTTTTTTTTGAATTTGGGTTGTAAAATAATTTTGGTGGACCCACATTAACTTAACCAAAGTCTAGTGTAAAGTTATCTCACCACTTTGGTCATTGTGTATAATGTAGATTTTTTGAATGTGTTTGTATTGCATTTAATGACAAATGAGACTTCAAAAAAAACAAAAGATAGCTGCTGAAGTGTCAAAAGATTTCTAGTTGTCCGTATTTATTTGGCTTACGGGTCAGCCGGGCATCAAAATTGATTTTTTGTCAACATCCCCTTTAATGGACAACATGACTTAAAAAAAAATTGATGTTAAATATATATTTTTTAATTATTATAGACAGTTGGTAACCAATGTTATATACGCTATGTGTTTTTTTTTGGGTGGAGGAGAGGGGGAAAGGGCTTGAACCCTTGACCTCAATAAGACAAATCTAAATAAATTGAAGCCCTTTAAATCAATTTGCATCGGCCATTACATTTTTCGATATTGAAGCCCTTTAAATCAATTGAAGCCCTTTAAATCATTTTGCATCGATCATTACCTTTAAACAAAATGTTTTTCAATATTTTTTGAATATGACCTCTGTACTAATTTTCTTTTTCTTCGTTCGATTAAGTTACAATTGGGCTAAGTGCACCGTGAGATATTCATCATTTGAAAAATTAAAAAAAGAAAAGAAAAGAAAGAAGTACTAGAAGAAATAAGTTTTTATCTTGAGTTAATTTTGGGTGCTTGTATAGTTATATGTTAACAAGTTAATTTTTATTAAACAAAATAAGAGAAAATGATATATTAATATTTATTTACAAAAACTTACAAATTTTTTTGACACAAAACGACTAAAAATTAGTATTTTATATAAGCAGAAAAAGAAAAAGAAAAAAAAGACTAATTAGAAAATAATATCAGTAAGACTAAAAACTTATAAGAATGTGTCGAGAAATTAATAAATATTTAGGTATAGGACTAATTATTGATACAAATGGGGTGACCATAATAAAAAATATGAAATTTAGACGACAAAATGCTTCAAGACAAATATGAATGATAACTCAAAAGAACAAAACAGGATAAAATAATAAACATCGTCATTGTTAAGCTAAAAAAGAAAAAGAAAAAGAAAAAAAAATTAATAATAAAATAATATCAATATGTCCAAAAAACTTATCAGAATGTGTGGAGAAATTAATAGTTATTTAGGCATAGGTCTAATTATTGATACAAATGAGGTGAGCATAATAAAAAAAAAAAGCGACAAAGTGCTTCAAGGCAAACATGAACAGTAACTCAAAAGGACAAAGCAGGGACAATAAGAAACACTGTCATTGTTGATTTCACACTTTTATCCTTTTTTCTCTTGGTATATTCGCTAAAGGCAACCATGATTTCAATATTTGCATAAAATACACTCATTTGTCTGAATAAATTTAATTTCGAATACCTAGAAAAGAAAAAAAAAGATTAATAATAGTTTAGTAAACTTATACCAAAATTTTTAGGAATACGAACAATAATACTAAGAATTAGATTAAAAAAGACATATATCATATGTTTACTATACTAGTGTCAGTGCTAGGCTGAATAGGACCTACATAAAACTAACATATTCACGTGGGTTCCCCATTTATATAATCCTCGTTAGTCATAGACTCCAAGGTCCCCAAGCTAAGACTAATAATTGAGTCTAACTTGATGAGTTCGAGTCGAGTTTGTTGAGTTCGTTTTTTAAAAGAATTTAAAAAATTGTTCACGTTCGACTCGTTTAAAATATGAGCCGAACCCAAGCCGAATAACTTGACTCAATTATCAGCTTCACCCCAAGCCCCTACATACCTACACATATATGTTGATTAGAAAAACGGATTTTGACGCTTAATGGTTTAAACAAAGGTTTTTGAGTTGAGTTAGTAGACTTGGATGTCAAACCATGGCAATGTTGAATGCTGTAACAGCTCTATACGGGAGGAATTGGGTTCATTTTTCACCAAAAGAAAAAAGAAGAGATGACTGGGTTATTTACAAAAAAAAACTCTGGGTTTTACTCTAAATAGACAGAAGTTCAGGGACATGCAGTAATAATAGAGAATTGATATCTAGCTACAGTTCAACTATACGACTGGTCCAACGTTGACTACCTAGCATATTCATCCAGGCACAAATAGTTTCTCTCTCTCGCAGTCTCCACTGACTCTCAACTCTCTGCACTCTCAGACAATCAGTTCAACTTCCTCCCAGGTTAGAATACTGGCAAATCTTCCATAATTTTGATGACTGATGAGAAAATTTATATGATGTGAATGGAAGTGTTCTTTGTTTACTCAACACTCAGTTAAAGGGCTTATCTGAATGTATATGTATGAGTTATAATTGAATCTGCATTTTCATCCCTGTAATGGTTTTTGTAGAAGAAGAAGCTGTGTCTTCTGGAACTCTTATCCTTGTGAAAATATTCATTGGTTTTAGTGGGAAGGAAAATCTTATGGGTATATGTGTATACTTTCTTCTTCATTTCCTGAATTTTCCAAAATAATCTTTCATTTGATCAAACTCTTGTAAATATATAACAATTCGCTCACTTCTAATCCCACTAATTTCCCTCTCGTTCTTGGACTACCCACATCGTCTGTTCTTTATTTTTACCTTATCACTTCTCAAATTTCTCTTCTCTTCTCTCCTCTTTAAACGAGATAGAGAAGGGGGCGAGATGAAAATGCGAGAACAGATGAGGATGTAAATCCTGTACATCGCACTGGTCTCAGAATATCATAGACCAATATCAATATCTATATGTGAAAACTTTAATGACAATATGAATTTTGAAGCTGAAGCAGTGGATTCATGCCTTATTAGCTCTCATGTAATAGTAAACCTTTAATATAAATTGTGATACCACTTCAACACTATCAATTGATAGTCACGTGGTATCACAATTCAATAATAAAATAAATATGATGAATCTCAATTTTTTAGTTGTGTACATCCAATTGTGCGATAACTCTATAAATACTCGTGATTCACACAATGAAAATGAATTAAGAGAAATTAAGATATATATATTTTTTCTATGGCATTAGACTAAAGTCCTCTAACACCTCTAAAACTTCCATGATGTGTATCTCCTCCACCAACATTGAACAAGCCTCTCAGCAACTATTTCCCTCTACCAATGCTCAGATAGACATCCTCAGTATGGAACTAACTAAAAACAACTACTCTATGAGTTTCAAAAATTCTGCCCCATCTCTGAGGTCACCAAGTTCTTGATTGCGCTGATGGATGAATTCAATGTTTTGCCCATTTCATCATGGCTGGTTCGACCAAAACCATCAACCTTGATTATGCAATGACAAGATCAACTATTTTTGGGCTGGTTGATTTCCTTTTCATGCCCAAATCAACTACTATGTTCATACCCAAACATTCTCATTCTTGATTGTTTACTCTCCAAATATGGGCCTTTTCGTATAACAATTAGAACTTTTTGGCACATAACCAAGGTCGCATACATTTATCTAGCAGCAGTGAATGAGGTTGTGGTCAACAGTGCTGCAGTAACCACTTTTCTGGATCAACCTCGAAGAATCCCCAGCTCATCTTTTCAATCAATCTGCTAAGTTCACAATAGAATCGACCATGTTGCTCTTTAATGCCACAACTGCCACAATGAGGTTTTTCAATACATTTTCCCTACCACAGGCATACAATGCCTCCCTGCCCTCTACTTCTACTGATTAATGGTATCCAGACTCCGTGTAACCCATCACATCATTTCATGTCTCTCCAATTTGAGCATCTATTCTAAGTATTGTGGCAATGACATAATCAAAGTTGGTAACGAAACATGTTTGAAAATTCTACATCTTAACACCTTTTCCACAAAATTTTCTTTTGTCTTACAAAACATTTTATGTGTTCCAAGTATTCGACGTATGCTTCTTTCCATCAATAAGTTCGTCAAAGACAATCACTGTTGGTTTGAATTTTATGTCTCCATTTTTGAGTTAAGGACAATTCAAGTATTCAATGCAACCTTCTTTTCGTCAATAAGTTTGTCAAAGATAAGCACTGATGGTATGAATTTCACTTCTCTCATTTTTGTATTAAGGACAATTTAATTGGGAAAGTTTTGCTTCAAGGGTCGAGCATGAATTGTCTCTATGCGCTTTAGTTGAATAGGGCCATCAATAAATAAGCTCTTCTTCATGATGCACATGATTGGTGGCACCAACAGCTCGACCATCGAGCTGTTCCCATTGTTTGTATTGTTTTGTAACAGATAAGAGAACCATTCAACCCCAATAAATTCAAAATGATCTATGGAAAAAGTCATTCATTACTGCTCCCCATTCCATCCTCTCTAGCCAGGGCAGCCTTTAGAAATTATTTACTCTGATGTATGGGGTCCAACCCTCTTGCAGTCCTTTCATGGGAATAGTTATTATGTTCATTTTGTGGGTACATTCAATAAATATAGTTGGATCTTTCAATTTTCTAATAAAACTAATGTACTGCAGTATTTCAAAAAGGTTCATCCTTTAGTGGAAAACATATCTCACAAAAAAAATCAAATATTTGCTTGATGATTGCTGTGGTGATTGGACAGAGGCTTTCCTGCCCCTATACCCACCAATAAAATGGCGTGGCAGAGTGCAAATATCGCCCCAATATTGAAACCATGTTAGCTTTACCGGCATGCCCCCTCTCCCTTCCCCCAAGTGTTATTTGGAGCTTTACCTTTGAAACAACCATATACTTCTTCAATCGGCTAACATCCTCAAACATTAACAATGATACTTCTCTCAACAAATTTTCCTAGAAGTTAGAGTTTGCATTTCTCCAGTTTTTTGTGTGTTTTTTTATCCATATTTGTGCTCTTATCGCTAGCATAAACTTCAGTTTTAATCTACCCTACAACACCATGGATATTATTGATTTGATCCTCTTCATCACAAGATTTTTATTTCGTTCAACTTTGTGTTTGATGAAGAATTATTTCCATTTGAAAATTCCCAATTTGCAACTCCTTCATCTCCAATGTTATTGACAACTCCTCCAGTAGTCCATTTAATGTCCTTTCCTTAACAACACATCGTTGTTGTACAATTTGTACCTCCAATAAAGTTAACAATGCCCACTTTTGTCCCACGAAACACATATGCCATTGCTCGTGTGCCACATGCCTCATTAGCCATATATACACTGACCCGATCCTCCTTGACTCCACCACATCCACATCCACATCATTATCGTTCTTATTCTGTAGTCATTCCTTACACCATCACACCCACATCATCCATTGCCCCAATTAATCCTCTACCCCCCGGCAATGCAAATGCGATTGTTACTCAAGCAAAAAATGGTACTTACTAACCAAAAATCTTCACCATTTATACAAAACACTCCCTACCCAATGCTATCTCAGCATCACCTCAACAAATGTTATTCTCAAAGGTGTAACTATTCCCATATGCATTCTCTCCGGGCACATGACAATAATTCATGAGGTAAATGCCTTAATAAAAAATGGCACTTAGTGCCTTGAACGACCACCGCCCAACATCAACTTCATCCATGGTAAGTGGATGAATCTTTTGAATTCAATGAAAGACAGATAATAGAGTAAATTGATATAAACCCGCCTGTCGCCAAAGGATTCAATCAACTAGAGGGCACAAACTATACAAACGCAATCAACCCCATAATTAAGCTAGTCACTACTCATGCTGTTTTTAAGTACTGCTTGCTGTAGGTGGCTAATTCGTCAACTTGACGTCAACATCTTTTTACATGGAACTCTTAAGAAGGTTATACATGAATCAACCTCCCGGTTTTGTTGACTCTCACTTTTCCATTGATGTGTATTGCCTTTGGAAATTCTTGTATGGGCTTAAGAATCCCGTGGGTTGTTCACATAGCTAAGTAGTTTCCTCACAATCTCCTCTTTGAATCTATCTTAGGCTATCAACAAAGTCTGTTAATATATGCAACAATCCATTATTGCTCATTAGACCACGTCAAACAAATCCTCCATTATCTTAAAGGCATCATCAATATCCAATATCACATTCAACGGTCCATATTTTACTCTTCCTAAGCCTTTTTCGACGTCGAGCGGGTGGGTTAACTTGAAGAGAAAAAATTAACTAGCGGGTATGCCATCTTTTTTTGGTCCAAACATTGTCTCTTGATCCTAATGTAAACCAGGTTGTTATAGGTTCAAGCACCAAAACTGAATATAAAGCACTGGTTCGACACCACTACTGAAATATTCTAGATTCAATCTTTTTTCAAGTAGCTACATATTTCTTTACCCATATCCCTTTCCTTGGCAACACTTTGTTTAAAAATTTGTACCTCCAATCAAGTTAACGTTGTCCACTTTTGCCCCATGCAATTGCTCGTGTGTCAAAGTTGTAGTAATTTTTTGGAAAAGCCTGGTTCTCTTTCTCTTCGAGCTTTGTGTCCCCAATTCACTACATCGTTCCTTTATATACCTCCCCACCAATAGATAGAGAAAAGTGGAAATAACCAAACTACATCTACAAAATGCCAATACCATACAACTGCTTCAAAGCCAATGTGATGCTCCTTAGTCAGATGACCCTCAACAGTCCCAAATACATTGGCCCCATCCTCTTTGACTCCAACAATTCTTTCCACCGCGACACTACCCACACCCCCATTATCTATTGCCCCAATTAATCCTCCACCCCGTAGCAATGCACATCAGATGGTTACTCGAACAAAAGATGGTATTCGCTAACTCAAAATCCTCAACATTTCTACAAAATAATCTCTACCTAATGCTACCTAATCACCATCCCAACAAATGTTATTTCAAATTTGGTGTCATTATTGCCATATGAATTCTCGCTTAGCACACGACAGTAATTGATGACCTGGTCACCTTAATAAAAAATGGCCCTTAGTCCCTTGAACAACACCCATTTATCGGTTTCAAGCAAATTTTTTAGATTCAATGAAAGACAGATAGTAGAGTAGAATGATACAAAACTCGCCATATAGCTAAAGGATCCTTACAAAACTCTCCATATAGCTAAAGGATCCAATCAACTAGAGGGCATAGACTATATAAGCATATTCAGCCCTGTGATTAAGCCAGTCACTATTCACTTTATTTTAAGTATTGCTACTTGGCGTGGATGGCCAATTCATCAACGTGATGTCAATAATACTTTTTTATAAGGAACTCTTAAGAAGAATGTCTACATGACACAACCTCCCAATTTCGTTGACTCTCACTTCCCCATGATGTGCGCGGCCTCAGGAAATCCGTGTATGGGCTTAAGAATCCTATGTTTTGTTCAAACGATTGAGTAGTTTCCTCATAATCACTTGTTCAGTTCTATCTTAGGCTATCAACCTGTGAATCACCAATACATTATTTTCCCTCATGTATTCGTGTCCGACATGTCTGTGATACGGACACGCTTGGACATGTGTCGGATACGCAAAAATCAGTTTTCAATTTTTTTTTTTGATAATCAAACACGTCCCGGATACGTTTTCTCTAACTTATCAATTTTCAGTTGTTCATAGTTGGGGTCGATGAAGACAAATGAAAAAGATAATGAAGAAGCCAACGAGAAAGATGAAACTCGAGGCACAATACTGAGAAAGATATGTGTCGGTGTGTGTTTGAGAGAGAGAGAAAAAGAGAAGGGGTTTTGGGGGGTTACGGTAGATCTAATTTTTTTTTTTGGAAAGTGGCAGATATTTTTCATTCCTTCTAGATTATTGTGTTGCTTAAATCAAGTCATTGTCATGTGGCATGTCATTATTGGTTTTCTCTGATTTTTGCCTTATCTCCTTATCAACTTGACAAGATCAAATGTGGGCTCAGATTAAATGAGAACTTAAAACTTGTGCATTCCATTGGATGAGCTAACTTAATAAATGATCTGTTTTATGGGCTTTTGTTTGGTGCAATAAAATTAATGGGGTGACTTAAAATTAGACTACATTTGGGCCAAATTTATCCATTTATTTTGGCTAAAAATATGTATAAAAATGTGTATTGGATCAAATTTATGAATTACTAGTGATATAAAAATTAAATACAGATATTTATTTAACGTGTCTCCAACGTGTCCGTATCTTACTTTTTTAGAAATAGCGTATTTGCGTGTCTATATCGTGTCATATCCGTGTCCCGTGTCTGTGTCCGTGCTTCTTAGCTATCAACAAAGTGTATCAATATATGTAGCAACCCGCTGCCGCCCATTGCATTGCGTCGAACGAATCCTCCATTATTTTGAAGGCAACAGCAACAAAGGTCCTCATTTTACACTCTTTGAGCCTTCTCCAACACTGGCTGAGTAGGTTATATTGAACACAAAAAATCAACAAGTGGGTATGCTTTCTTTTTTGGTCCCAACATTATCTTTTGATTCTCATGTAAAACTAGTTGTTGCAGCTACGTATCTCTTTACCCAAATGTCTGATTTTGTAGTGTGATAATATAGGTACAACATATTTCACTATCAATCCTCTCTTTCATAAATCATATTGAAATTGCTTTCCACTTTATTCATGATAATATTTCTACATGCAACCTTGAAGTGCGCTAAATATCCACCAAAGATCTATACTCTTACAAGTTGTTTTCTACACCACAATTTCAGCTCCTTCGTGACGTCTTAGTCGAATACTTCACTTGCGGGGACGTATCTGAGACAATGATTAGCCTAAACTAATCTTATCTCCTACCCACACATTCAAACTTCTTTTTGTAATTCAAAAACTATAGTATCTTATCCTATCGGATTGTACACATCCAATTGTATTATAAGTTGTGACAATGAAAATCAATGAGAAGTCAGTTATCTATCCATTTTAGATTGAACCAACTGTTAACGAGTCAAATTCCAAAAGTGCACTAAAATGAACAAAACAGAAGACAAAATGGGATTTGATTTGTTTGAATACTAGCTAATTGATGATCTTCTAATTGTTGCATTCTGTTCACAGAAAATATGTCAGTGCAGGGGTTTGATGAAGGAAAAAGGGAACCTTCTGAGGTAGGATTACTATTTAGTTATTTGTTTAGTAAAGTGATTGGCTTATATATTTTTGCTTTTCTCAAAATTTCTTGCTTTTTAAATATATTTTTCTTACTTTCTATATGAGGGTGTGTAATGATGCCTCCACTCTTGGTCTAATATCCCAAATTATATGATATTCTTTGTAGATATCAATTTTCTTTTTCACGTAACAAAATAAAAATATTTTGAATTTGTTAGTTATATTTTGTTAATTTTTGGGCCTCATTTAACATCTTGAGTAAATTATATCTAGCCCGTGATTTTTTTTCATTAAGCAACACTTATCACCTTTGTATGGAAAATAACAATGTGATGTTCTATAGAAATAGTTTGAAGATAAAATTGACAAAAGTGATAAAAAAATAATTTAATCTTGATGATACCAAAAAATAGGTAGGTCAGACGTGCTGACCTAGTTGTCATGGCCGAGAAGCCTAGGACAAGGAGATAGCCTAGGACAAGGACACATGCAGATCTGTTAGGAAGGTTTTCCAAATATGGAAATTACCTAAATGGGTATGAGGCACCTCTCAAGAAACCCTACCTTGGTAAAGAAGTTAATTAAGCCATCTAGAAGCTCCACTTTGCCTTGGGCCTAAAGTCTCTCAACGGCCATGATTCCCAAAATATTTCCCCAAATATTCTCTAACAAATCTGTTATAAAAAGAAATGGAATAGGATAACAAGAAGTAAGCATATACACTGCCCCTACTATGTATTCTCTTCTTCCTTGAGCAATGACACATGTTACCCCAGGAACACGAGCCTATTTTCAACAGTGGACTATTCCTGTGCTTTAGTTGGACGAACCACTCTAATCTTTGCATTCTTTCGATTTCATTTGCAATCTATTACTTGTCGCTCTTCTCAGGTTTTTACACCATTAGCTTGGTGTTGTCTGTGGGAATGATTTTGTTGTTCTAAACTAAAACTCCATTGTTGATTGATAGTTCAGACCAGAAGCGTAAGCCATAATCAAGAAAATCAAACCAGGGTTCCTCAACCGCAAGGCCCAGTGGTTAATCAACCACTACCAGGAGATCAGGGAGTTTTATAGAAGGCCATGGTGGCGTTGCGGCAGCAAAATTGGTTGATCTTATAGCTCTTGATATACCGGCGACAACCTCCCTCGAAGACACTAAAGAACAGGGTAGAAGTCGATGTAGCGACAACACCCACAACCAGTGTAATCTGAATGTTTACAAGGTGGAAGACGAAAGCAGAACTAGCAAAGGGGGTATAGCTAATGTTCAACCTCCTCTACGACCTCTTCCCCTAGACTAGTACAGGGAGGTAAAATCAAAGAAGTCTAGGATGAGCTAGGCAATATGAATAACTTTGTCAAGAATAGAACCCCAGTTTCAATGGAATCCCTGTTACAATAGACCGAATCTCCTTTCACCTTAGAAATCCAAAAAATTTCTTTCTGGTCCAAATTCAAGATGTTGAATATGGAAGCCTTTGATGGAACCAAAGACCCATTCGACCTTTGAACACCCGCAAAATTTGGAGTTATGTCGGGCCTTTGTAATCACCCTCAAGGGATATATCCTGACATGGTATAATAAACTATCACCAGGGATGATCGACTCGTTTAAAGAACTCTCCATGCAGTTCCTCTCGCACTTCATTGAAGTGCGAGCCACCTAAAATCAACCTCGTACCTATCCAGTGTCACTGATGAGATGCTAAGGAAGTATGTTAAGAGATTCAACCTGGAGAGTGTGCAAATTGACAGTCTCGATGTGAAGATAGCTCTAGCAACCTTTATCTCCGGGCTTCATCCGTCTGAATTTTTGTTTTCAGTATCTAAACACGCTCAGTATGGTAGACCTGTTTGCTAAGGCTGAGAAATACATGGATGGAGAAACGAAATACATGGACGGAGAAAAGTTTCTTCGAGCACATCGGAGCTCTTTAGCAGTGATTGACCTCCAGGCACAAAAAGGGTAAAGACACTAGCCCCAAGAAGGGGAAAACCTCCTTGCTCCGAAAAAGAGGAGATGTTCTGGACAGGCTTGGACCGCCAAAGTAGAATTTTCCGCCCTAGTATGTCCCCGAACAATACACAACCTTGAACACATTGGTAGGACAACTGCTACATAACGAGAAGTTCTTCGAATGGTCCTTTAAGATGAGGTCAGATTCCCCAAAAAGGATGATGACCAAATTCTGAAATTTTCATATTGATCACATGCACGACACTGATGAGTGCATCCACCTAAAGAAGGAGATCAAATTTCTTATTCAGAGAGGCCACAAGCCTAGGATGGAGACCACCGAGTTGGAAATTTGCAACACACACCCCATCTGGGCATCAACATTAACAGTTCATGGGGAAATCAGAGTTGTCTTAGGGGGCTTTGTTGGTGGAGGAGAGTCCAGCTCAGCTGGGAAAACACATATTCAAAAAATCTAAGCAATAGATTACCAGGGAGTTTGTTCTGTCTAGAAAACTCCTCGGCTTAGCACTGAGATTACCTTTTTTAACACCGACCTAGTAAAATGCTAGCATCTGCATGATGATCCCTTAGTAGTTAAGGCCATCATCGCCAACATAAATGTCCATAGGGTCCTAATTGACAATGGGAGTTCGGCGAACATCATCTTTGCAAGAACTCATGACCAGTTTGGAATGAGACAAGAGAAGTTACCGTCGATCAAGTCCCCACTCATTAGCTTTTTTGGTGAGACAGTGTTTCCCCCAAGGTCAATACAGTTGGTATTGAATGTTGGAGATCCACCTCGATAGGTAATGACCATAGTCAAGTTTTTGGTAGTCGAGCCCTCTCAGCCTACAATGTTATATTGAGACAACTTTCCCTCAATACAATCAAAGCTATCCCTCGACATACCACTTGATCATGAAGTTTCTAATAGAAAATGGGATTGGAGAAGTCCGAGGAGACTAAAGAATTATAAAGAAATGTTATATGACCTCCATGAGCAAAAAGAAGTTGACAAGTTTCAAGTAAATGACATGGACATGAGGGATGAGGTGGATACCCGACCTTCTCCTTCAGAAGACCTGGAGCCCATACTTTTGGACGATGACCTTGAGTATGTGGTCTTTGTTGAATCTATGCTGGTGAACAACATCAAAGAGAAGCTCATTGCATTCCTACAAAGCAGGTTGGACATGTTTGCATAGAAATAGGAGGACATGGAAGGCATCACCCCAAAAATAATAGTCCTTAAACTCAACATTGACTCGAGCTGCAAAGCCATCAAGCAGAAAAGGAGAAGTTTTACCCTAGAAAGATAGAAGACAATCAATCAGGAAGTAATCAAACTCATCCAGACAAAAACCATCAAAGAAGTAGATTATCCAACCTGGCTTGTGTATGTTGTTTTGGTTAAAAAGACCAACAGAAAGTGGAGATTGTGCATTGACTTTACTGACTTGAACGGGGCATGCCCTAAAGACTATTTCCGTTTGATCTAAATAAATCTGATTGTAGATACAATATCAGAGCATGAGCTGCACAACTTTATGGCTGCCTGGTACAACCAAATACACATGAAACCATCAAATGAGGAGAATTCCTCCTTTGTAACTGAGCAAGGGACAAATTACTGTTAAATCATGCCATTCGGCTTGAAAAAAGCATGGGCCACTTATCGAAGGATAGTTAACAAGATGTTTGCTGATCAGATAAGAATCACAACGAAAGTCTACATAGACGATATGTTGGTTAAATCACTCCAAGTTGATTATGAGGAAGTATGGTATGGAGCTCAAACCAACAAAGTACGCCTTTGAAGTTTCAACAAAATAAATTTTGAAATTCATTGTTGTGAATCAAAAGAGAATTGAAGCCAATCCCAAGAAAGTGCAACCATTCATAGGCATAAAGTCATCGACCAGCACAAAGGAAGTAAAACTTATGTCAGGAAGAACCCTTGTTCAAGGTGTTGAAGAAAGCTTCTTAGTGGAATAACCAATGTGAAGAGGCTTTCTAATATTTAAAAATTTACCTGACCACTGCACTAGTTTTGGTCAACCAAAAACCCGGAGAAGTTCTCACCCTATATCTAACAGTTTTAGATTTTTCAGTTAGTGCCGCCCTGATCAGGGGTGAGGAAGAGATCCAAAGGTTGGTATATTTCTACATCAAAGTCCTTGTTGAGGAAAGATACCCAAAGAAGAAAATTATTGTCTTCACACTAGTCATTGCTGCTACAAGACTCGGGCCTTACTTTCAAGTTCATTTCATTGAAGTGCCTACAGACTATCCAATGAAGCACGCCCTCCATAAGCTTGAGTTCTCTGGTAGGCTAGTCAAGTAGGCGATAGAGCTGGGAGAATTTGACATAAAATTAAAGTTACGAATAGTAATCAAAGCCAGATCCTGGCTAATTTCATAGCGGAATTCACCTCATCTCTAGAACAATCACCTTCTCTCCATAGAAAGGGATTTGTATTCGATGTCCCGATCTGGGACTTATATGTGGACGGAGCTTCGAATGCTCAGGGAAGTAGAGTTAGTTTGATCTTAACCTGATCAGAGGTGATAGTGCTTGAGTACGCCTTGAGGTTTGATTTCAAGGCCTCCAATAACGAACTAGAGTACTAGGCTGTTATCGCTGCCTCAGGCTGGCCTTATCGATGAAAACTCGACAGATAATGATTCACAACGACTCATAGCTAGTAGTCAGGCAGGTCGAATCAGAATACAATGCCCAACTAGACAGGATGACAGCCTTCCTTAGGATTGTGGACAAATTGCTGAACAGATTCCTCCACTTTAAAATCAAGCAAGTACCAAAATGCCCATGTATACTCCCTGGTGAAACTAGCCACCGTGACAAAGGGAAACTTGAGAAGGACAGTTCCAGTGGAACACTTGTTTGAGCCAAGTATCTCTCAGAACACAAAAGAAGAGGTCATGCCAGTAGAGGATGACCTGACCGGTATAGACCCTATCCTCACTTACCAAAGCCACTCAACTCGGGATCATTACTTTTTAAGTGTTACTCCATCCATTTGAGCTAATCAGTTCATGCAATATTCTTGCTTCTACAAGGCCTATTAAAGGACCTTCTAGAAGCTAGAGGGGGCAAACATGCGCCTACAAGTCCCCGGACTTTACAGTTGCATCAGGTCCTGATCTGGATTTTCAAAAGTTAGAACAAAAAATGGAAGAAGAGATGAGGCAGGAGAAGAGGAAAAAAAAGATGGTTCTATTAGAAAAAAAAGTAGTTGCATTACATTAAATGTTTTTTATAAAGATTTCAACAAAGAAAAGGGGGAGAAAGAGGCACTTCAGCCTTCAAGACTGCTCCTCGGTCTAATCCTTGACTTTCTTCTCGACATCCCTCTCAGCTTCTTCATCATTAGATGAGGAAACAGGGGTCTCAAATGACTCAAAGTCGAATTCAGGATACTACTATTTGGGATACTTCTACTTCTCTTGAGCTTTAAAGGCCTCGTACCCATCCATGTAGCTTTCCGATACAAAATCTTTATACTGAGGAAACAGGGGTCTCAAATGACTCAAAGTCGAAGTCAGGATACTACTCCTTGGGATACTTCTATTTCTCTTGGGCTTTAAAGGCCTCGTACCCATCCATTTAGCTCTTCGATACAAAATCTTTATACTGATTAGACCCCTAGAACTTTACATGACCAACATTCGTATCCAAGTGGGCCTTTAAATTTGAGAACTTTTTGGTTGCTTCCCCTAGCTGCTCCCTCAGAAGAGCTGCTTCCTCCTCGACCTTAGTCTTCTCAACCTCGGCCTTTTCAGCAGCTTGGATCGCCTCAGCCAACTTGGCCTCAGCCTCAGAAAGCTCGGACTACTTCTGGTCGAGCTGATCCTTCAGATTGAGCTCTGATGCTGAGCTGATGTTTAGCTTGGTGGTCAATTTCTTGACAAACTCATTGGTCGCTCTAGCATCAGTTGCACTGTCATTCCACTATTTTTCAATTGATTAAATCAACATGGCAAGGGAGCTCACATGAGTAGCAGTTTGCACAAAGGAAAGTTTGAGAATCACTTAGAAAAACTTTCTGAAATCTTGATAATTAAAAGGAGAAGGCAGGGATGAAGTAGTACCTCAACAAGGCCATGAAAAACAACCTTGGCCATGTCTCCAGCACTACACTTATTTGCCTAAAGGATATCAGGCTTGGAGAGCACAAAAACTGATGAGTAGCCAAAGACAGGCTGCACAATAAAGAATCCAAGTCCCTGACTGACTCGCTAGAACCCCATTGAATAGAGGCTGTATTAGCTCCCTATGCTCCTTAGTTTCTAAGCCAGGAGGGGTAAAGTCTTGTCTACTTCTTTAGGTCAGTTTAAAAAGGATCTTCCTCGGTAGTGATGGAGCAGTCATGATGGATTGGTTCAGCGTGAGGATCAACCAATTTAGCAGGAGGGGGATCAGACACCCCATTACCAAGAGTTGAAGTTCCAACCTCGGGCTTCTTCTGGCCCTTTACCAAGCGTCTGAAGTGCTTGGAGGGCTTCACCACCCCTTCCTTTTCAGTTTCTTTCCTCGACTCCATAGCCCTTTTCAGAGAACTCCTGCTTGGGTCCATCTCAACAAGAGTTGAAAAGACAAGTACAAGTGCAAGCATTAAGCATAAAAAAGAAAGAAGAGGAAAGGATAACCACAAAGCAAAAGGGCTTAGTCACTCATCAGAAAGGGGATTTTCAACAGCTAAACCAAGCTGATACTTAGCAAGTATCTCGGGAGTAACAATGGGCTTCAAGATCTTCCCAGGCTAATAAATGTGACAGCGTTCATCCTTGGAAGGGACGAAAACCACCACTCACCTTGAGAATCCATAATTATGATGGACCTAGCATGGGACTGTATTCACACTGCGCAGACCAACAACATAGTAGGTCAGGTCATTCAAGTTACATGGTACCTTCTTCTTTTTCACAGAGGTATCAATGACTGAAAAGGAAGACTTTTTGGGGAAATTACTTAGGGTTCAACTACATCCTCAGGTCGCTGAGAGAAAGCCTTGTTATGATAAACAACACTTAGAGGATCTACATCCTCTAAGACAATGGTGAGATCAACACGGTCATCCTTAGAGGTTGAAATTGAATTGACCTCAACTTAGGTGGACTTATCCCTAAATATGGAGACCATGGAAGACCATGAATCTGAAGATGATGAAGAAATGACTCGAGACATGGGAACCAAGCAATTCAGCCTGAGGTGCAGGCGAGGAAGGTGCCGAAAGTTATCCTCAATAATTTGTGGTTCAAGACACAAGTTGTAAATAAAGGATATCCTTGCTACAATTGAACAATCGACAAAGTAAGGAAGGGGATCTCGGGTTCTCCTAAGCCATTGATGGTAGCAAACTCTAAAAACTATGAAGTAAAAGTTGTTTGACCACCACCAAGGGCCAGATGCATCCAAAGTAGCAAAAGAGAGTGGATTTACCTAAAAGAAAAGTCAATTGAACTCAAAAATCAACAAGAAAAGCAAACTCCGATGATGGGAACAATGACTATTGGAACGAAACCTCTCAAGCTCTCTTTGATTCTAAGAGGATGAAGAAGATGGAGGTAACAATGAAAAGACGGGGACTTAAAAAAGGTTTTTGACAGTTAAAACGTACTATAACGTATTTAATGCGCTAGCATGCGTGGGCCACATGTTGCCTTGTGAGAGGCGTGCTCCACAAATCAAGGTGCCATACATGTGACATGTCATCATAATTGCGTAGTGATGGGACAACGATTAGACACGTCTTTTTAGTTATGCGCAATTCAAGGAACACGACTGTTGACACGATCCAAGAGCTCATCCTCGACCAGAAGTCTATCCGAGCTCAACTCAGAGCTGGCGGCAGATGATGATACCAAAAAATAGGCAAGTCAGATCTGTTGACCTAGTTGTCATGGTTGAGTAGACCAACATAACAAAACTAACCTAGACACACTTCAAGACAAGGACATGTATGCAAATTCCTTAGGAATGTTCTTAAAACTTGAAAATTACCTAAATGGTATGGGGTGCCTCTCAAGAAACCTACCTTGGGCAAGAAGTTAAGCCATCTAGAAGCTTCACCTTCCCTTGAGCCTAAAGTCTCTCAATGGCCAAGATTCCCAAAATATTCCTTGACAAATCTGTTATAAAAATAATTAAATAATGTAACAAGGGGTAAGCATATACACTGCCCCCAAGAAAACCCTAATGTGTATTTTCTTCTTCCTTGAGCAATAACACATGCCCCCAAAACCAAGAGCCTCCCTTCAACAATGGACTGCTCTTGCTCTTTAGTAGGATGAACCACTCTAATTCTTACATTCTTTACTGTTTAATATTCAATCTATTACTTGTTGTGCTTCTCAATTATTTACACCATCAATTCTTATAATTACTCAAACAAAATAAGTACCGAAAAACTTAATCCTAATTGATATATATAGCTCCAACCCTGGTCTAAAACATCCTTGCAACTATACATTTGTCAGTTATAAATTGAACCATGGTTTGGACACAATTAACTACTTTTGGCAATTGGCATTTTAGAGATATATCCAAATATTTTTCGATGGCACTTTGTGTCTCTTCTACTTTGTTTGGTATGATGAAAAAGTGGATGAATGGAAAAATAAAAACATGAAAAAGAGAAAAGACATATTAAGCATTATGAAAGAAAAAATAACTAGAGGGATGAGTATTTCTTCCACCTTACCAAAATATATTTCCTTAAATTAGGTGTAAAGGTGAAAGTAAAGATAAATCCGTGTGTTTACATAAGTTATTTACTTATTCATACCTTAATTAATATACTCTATTAATAAGCTAAACATGATAGGTAAATTAACTTCACATGTGTGAATATAATAGTAAGCCATGCATCTCCACTTTTCCTCTTGCTTTCACTTTTTCACCAATACGAAACACGTATAGATTCTTTCCTCTTATGAAACCCAAAGAAGGGAAAAAAATATATTCCATCTGATAGAAAGTGTATCTCTCCTAATGTCTTTCCTTTAATTTTTCCACCCATCATACGGAATAGACTATGAGTTCGTGTTTTAAGCCCTTTGAGTGCTGATCTAATCTCTAGTTTCCTTTTCTTTGTCTTTGATTTCTAGGTTAAGGTGGATCCTGGAAAACCAGCATCTTTGACATGGCAGCGAAAATTAAATACCAAGGAAAATGTACTTCCATCATTCACTGTAACTTTGAAGGAGACAATATCCCTGGTATGTCTGAAACTTTTATTGCAATATATTACTCTTTCCAATAAGCACATTCTAGCAGGAAGTTTCGTATTGTTTGATAATACATTTTTTTAAAATAATTTTTTTTGTTTTTATTTTTTTAAATAAATTGGGTATCATTTATTTTTCATTTTTTTTTTGCCCTTAGATGTGCTCATTCACTTAATGTTCAAATACAAGTATAGTACTATACATATGTATATATATGAGAGTGGAACATCTAATATGGTTTACTTTTTCACAAAATTATTTTTTAGTCGAGTATTTACTTGAAAACTAAGGAGTAATTACAAAAGATCATTCCTTATTGACTTATCTATAAAAATGACGAATTTTATATGTTTTTGCTCTACGGGTGCAATTAAAAGATCAGGGGAGAATTTTCCTTATAAATCAAATTGGATAATTTCTCCCCCTGCCCTCCACTTAAAATGAATATGGTATGTTAGGAAATTGATTGTAATTGACTAATTTCATGAAATATTGTTATAAATCTCAACTTAAATCTATGGTCATAATGCTTTCAAGGATCATGTTCCGAAAGCTTCAAGGAAGGAGGAGTTCAAGCTTCAAAGCCGATTCAAAAAAAATTCAATGTATCTTCAAGAGCTTATGACAAAAGTAATGACCTAGAGACCTAAAAATCCTTGGTTTAATTTTAGATTTAGGCTAATTAGTATCAATTGAAATAGATTTGAGATTATCTGTGAATGACTCTTAGGCTTTTCATGAAAAAAAAATTAACCTTAAATATATTTTGAGAACATAGAATGAGTCATGAATTAGATCATATTTGAGCAACACTCTATAGTGCTCAAACTTAATAGGTCAAGTTTTTTATTGGTTTTTGGCTTACAAATCAGTAGAGACCTTCATCTGTTCACTTAACTTCGGCTAGAATAGTCTTTGAACAATTGGAAAAGCATTGAAGAAGGCTCACAAACAAGGATCAAAATATCATTTCGAAACGGTCGAAATGTCTGAAACATTTTCGTTCCTAAGGAGACCAAAACGAATTAGTGATGGAATCGAAATTCTAATATTTTTGAGATATTCTATAATATTTCAGGATGTATTACAACATTTCAATGCATTGAACAATTATTTTAGAATATTTTAAGGTATTTCAAGATACTTGATATATTTAAATCAATGTTTTAGAAAAATAATTTTTAAATTTTTTATTTTTTTTTATTATGTTTCCGAAGCAAGTTAAAACGTTTTCGAAACACGTCGAAACTTTTTCGTTTTCTAGGTGACCGAAATAATATGTCAAAATAAAATTTTGATCCTTGCTCACAAGTTTGTCTGTACTCTTGGTCGCTCTTAGGCCGTTCGAGTGGTTTGTTGACAACTCAAGTGGTCTTAAGATGACTGAGGGGTCCTGCTCCACATGTCTAGTTTGAACTATGTTTTCATTCTAGTGACAACCTCCCTTCCACCAATCTCTAACGACGCTAGTGGTGGTTCACAAATTGGTATTTACTTGGATCCCAAGACAAATCTAATTCCGGACCAATAAATAGGGTAAGTTTTCCCAAGCTAGGGTAACTATTTAATACTCTAACAATATGTGAATTAAACATCTAGAGAGCTAAGAACAACCCTAAATTCCTAAATTCAAAAATATCAAAACTAACTTGATTCTTTAAATTCAACCTCACACATTGAAGAAGAATGAGATCTTTTTTGGATTTCTACAAAACCCACTTTGATTGTCTGCATATCGAGGATCTTAGGAGAGAAGATTGTTCGACGCCTAGACGGTTCAATGTGGTGATCGCGTCCAAGTGAAGCTATTCAAGATTTCAATGGGAGAATTCGAATGAGAGATTTATAACGGAAAGTAGTATCTAACTTTGGATATTGATTAAGGTATAAGAATCAAGTACTTGTAAATTAAATTTGGAGTAGTGAATTAGGCTTTAATTGAATCGAGATTAGTTCCGTGGTTTTTTCTGGGGAGGATTTTCACGTTAACAAATTATTTGTGCTGTGGATGCTAGCACATACAATTATTGATTGAATGTCACGTTAAATTATCTATCTTGAACATTCATTATATTGGCTTATGTAGAGGTTGGTTTTGTTGGAGGGATTGATTGGAGTTTTGGGCTTGCTAATTGCATATATACTTCATACATTCATTTATGAGAGGTTTTTCTTGTTGGTAAAAGAGGGTTGAGAGGGCTAATTGATTAATTGGTAATGGAGGTCGATTAGGTTTTAAATTGATGGTTTTTCACGTTTTAATTCTAGTGTTAATAGCACTTTTGATCCCTAAAGTATAACCTTTTATCATTTTGGTCCCTAAAGTATTAATTTTGTCAATTTGATCTCAAAAGTACTCAATTCGTGTTTCAATGGTCCCTACACAGACAGACTGTTAAGTTTTTGATGGAATGATTACGTGTTGGTCATGTGATACCATCTGAAAGCATGACATGTGATCACTTCTGTAAAAAAACTTAGCAAACTATCTTATTAGGGGCCAAAATGATATGAATTAAAATTTCAGGGATCAAATTTACAAAATTAATACAATGAGGACCAAATTGACAAAATGAATATTCTTTAAGGACAAAACGGGCATACTTTAGGGATTAAAAGTATTATTAATCTATCTAATAAACCTATCCACCCCCTCTAGTTTGTGCGGACTCCTTGTGTATAATCAAATGGGGAGACCCATCACGGGAAATGTTATTTTCTCATGATAGGTTCTTGTAGTTAGATTTTGATATAGTTGTTGACATCATCATCGCCATCCTTGTCTCACTGTTGTGGTTATTAGTGTGCTAATTGGCGAATTAATAATTCTAGATGGGACTTATAAACTTAAAAAAATTTATATAGAATTATCGAGACTCGATAAATCACTACATAAACTCTCACAAACTCCATAAGATAAATAAGTTATGGGCTAGATAAATTTTAAGGTAAATATCATAATTAATTTTTAAATTTTGCCTCATGTTTTAGAATAGTTCTTAAACTTTCAATTTGTTCAATTTAATTCATCAATTATCAATTTTGTGTCGGCTAAGTTCTTCTCTCTCTTTCATCCGTTAGAACAAACGAAGACACATTACAAACACATGGACTTGCCTCTATTTGTTTTAGTCGGTGAAATGGATGGAAGACTTTAATTGATACAAAATTGATAATTGATGGACTAAATTGAGATAATTAAAAGTTCAAAGATTATTTGAAGACAAGAAGTAAAATTTAAGGATTAATTGTGATATTTATTTTAACTGTAAATCCTATCAAATATTAAAATTTGGTATTAATCTAATAGTTACAATGAAACCATATAATTATGTCAACAAATTAAATTTTTAGGTCTAAATAATATTACTCTTATTTTAAATTTTAATATGACAATGATTTGACTCAATTTGACGCATTTATGACCCAAAAAAA
>CM042191.1:24489412-24501964 GCA_023539305.1 Ilex asprella
ACCCCCTTCTACCCCATCTCCACCTCATAGTCCTCTTCCCCATCTTGCAAGCACCTCTGCAAAACCTCAAGTGTAAATTTGAAAATCTCTTCGTCCAACAATTAGAGATCAAATCCAAGGTTTTGGTGGTTCTCTCACTCTCTAGTGATGAGTTTTGGATTGTGGAGGTTGTGGTGTTGGTGGTAGGTTTTTGGATAATATAGGTTGTGGTGGGTTTTGTATGGTGGAGGTGGTAGGTTATGGATGGTGGAACCGGTTGTGATGGTGGTGGGCTTTTAGATGGTGGAGGCGATGGTCTCTCTCTCTCTCTCTCAATCACTGTGTAAAAAGTGGTGGCCGATGAGGTTGGAGGGTGGTAGTGCAAGACTATTGGCTTAATTCATGGTACAAACAGTAGATTATATTTGATTTCAGTATGTGTTAGGTAAGCTTAACATCGACAACCTATTATATTGAGAAAGTTGATTATTTTTTAAATCGTAATTACTATAAGAATTCATTGGATGTGAATTTGATCTCACGAATTGATTAGATTTAGTGAATTAATTTGAAATTTTTGGGATTTGATCGAATTTTGATTTAATTATGGTAAAACATGCACTTAAATATTATAATAGATTTCATATGGTCTTATTTTTGAAATAAATTAGCTTAATTAATGCACCAGATTTCTTTAAAATAAATTATTTTATTCCTAAATTTAGATTTATTGTTATTTATATAATTAAGTGAATTAGATTATTATAATAAATAGAATTGAGTTGTTGTATCACTATTTGTCAAAATTATAAGTGATGTGGGTGGGTGGACTTGACATTTTATTAAATTGATATAGTCTCTCAAATTATATGAAGGACATTATATTACATTTTGTTGATGAGATCATCATTTCTCGTTACTTGTTTTGACGTCCGTTAGAAGAAATGGGTGTTTGTGTCATACATTTCCAAATGTTAAGGGGTCTCAATGAAAATTTTAAAATATAAAGGGATCGGTGTGTAATTAAACCAAATGTTAAGAAGTGTAAGCGAATTTTTTTCAAAAACAATTTGTATTCACAATACTCTGTATCTAAGCTAAAAAAATAAATTCTTAATTTATAAAATAAAACATCAGTCAAGATTGATTTACTAATAAAGAAAAGTTCATCACAATTTTTTTTCACCCGCTTAAAAATATTATTTTTATCGCACGAACCCTAACGTCAAACAACTGTATCATTTCATACATATATCTCTTCTATCTCTTTTTTATTTATTTTTATTCATTTAATTTTAAATTGTGTTATAAAATTTGATGGTGTAAATTATGGGGTGAGCAGAATGTATGAGTATTCGGGTCTGAGCTATTGGACTCGTAAGGATTAAGGAGAATTCCTTAAGGGAATGGGGGATAACGAACACAGAGAAAATACAGTGGTTCACTGAGTTCAGGAGTTCGGTTAGTTTACTCTTTAACAGAGTCTCTTACTTCTTGAATCTATATTCATGGCCCGTGCATTTTACAAAGTGTTCTTTGATACAATTAGAATTGGTTGCCCCCCACATTGGGAGCATCGTAAAGTATTTATAGTTTGATTCTTAGCTTTATGGGATCTACAATGAGATCTTTGCCTTATATTCGCAAGATCTCCCTTGATTTTGGGAGAAGATCTTGGTCAGTTGAGAGTTTTGTGCCTTAATTATAGTCTTCTATTGCTTCAGGAACGCCTTCTATTAACCAACATTCACATTTTCTTTATTGCTTCGTGGAAGGGGAATTCTAGGTCTGGACCACTAAGCTCTAGGTAACTTGTCTGACCTCATTCCCGAACTCATACTTGGCTAAAAATCTTTCAAGCTATCATCAAATTTCATATCTTATAAAATTAATATTCGATTTTTAATATTATAAAATCTTTATAAACACAAGATCATTGCTAGCGTACTCATATTAATTATTATAATGAAGAAAATATATACATTGTCATCTTCTGCCGAAGTAGAGTGGAGGGATATTACGTGGGGCCCAGACAATTGGGACACTTCCCCCCACTCCTCTGCCACGTGTCAGTAAGAGGAACCTCTCTCCCTATTCGTGCGGCGTTACGCTGAAGTTTGGAGTGGACGCATTCCCCATCGCCGTATTCCTTCCTTCCTCCTCACGAGATCACTCTCTCTCTCTCTCTCCCCTAACAAAACAGAACTTAAGAATGAATCTCTCTCTCTCTCTCCCTTTAAGTTCTATTTGAGTTGTTTTTTTTTTGAGGTGCGACCTATTTATGAATTCTTTTTTTCTGACCAAATAATTCATATGATTGGTCGCTCGCATTTCCAGGGCACCCACAGATCCGAAAATCGCTCTCTCTCTCCCTGGAATGCACAACGCCATTTTCAAAGCCTGGTTTTATTTTTTGGAAAAATAATTCTTTTGGGTGTTCTCTTCTGTTCTGCTTTGATATCGAACGTTGGATCTGAATTTAATCGATTGGCTTGGCCAATTGTTTGTGGAAACTTGCCGGAAACCCACGCCCAACCAGAGTTCATGCTTCAAATTTGAACATTTTGATTCAATTTCTGGTCTAATCTCTACTTTCTTGGCGTTTGATGGACCCCAAAATTCCTTTTTGTGGGTGATGCTATGATTGTATTCTGGATTTCTGACAACATGGGTTGGTTTTGATTAAATTCTTTGGATTTGGGGATCAGGGTTCTTTGCAAATTCATTTTCTTGTTAACACCCTTTTGGTATATCTGATTTTGGATTAGGGGTATTTCCATTGAATGGTGCATTTTGAATTTGAAGCTTGAAAATCTTTAAATTGCGACCCATTTATGAAGTTGGGTTTTGAGGTTCAATCAATTTGATGATTTAATGCCCCAAGAATTTGAACAATTCAAATTGTGTTTAGCTATCTGAATTTAGAGGGAATTACACAGTTTCCTGTTTAGAGACAGGGGACTGTGAAATTGTATATTATGGGTTGCATTTGTTCGAAAGGAATTTCTGGAAAGAATCATGTTAAAAGGAAAAGTTCAAAAAAATCATCAAAACGTGCAATTGCTTCCTCAAGAAAAGAGGAAGTTGTAGTGGAGGTTGATGGTGGTGCCAATGATGCAACCACGAGGCTTATATCAATGGAGCCCATTGAAAAGAGTGCAGGCTCCACTCCCCCGGAGGCCCGGATTGGGGAGGAAAAGAAGGCTATGGTTGTGGAGAAAACCGCAGCATCTCAGATTCAAAGAAGTGCAGCAATGGATATTGGGATGAGTGGAGGACAACCCCAGGTGTCTAGGGTGTTTAGTATTCGCAATGGGGTTGATGGGGCACAAGTAGTTGCTGGTTGGCCATCTTGGTTGACTGCAGTAGCAGGGGAAGCTATCAAAGGTTGGGTGCCTCGAAAGGCAGATTCGTTTGAGAAGTTGGACAAGGTCTACTAAAATTCAAAAACCTTTTTCCAGTTTGTTCCTATAATGTTTCGTTCATATTGCACCTTTTGTTTCTAATTTATGTTGTTGGTACTCTTGGTATATTCAGTTTCATGTTTTGTCGTTTTTAACCTGCAGTGACCCTCCCCAGACCCCACTGTGAGAGCCTTAAATACTGGGCTGCTCTTTATGCACGTGTATGTCTGTATTTGTGTAAAGAACCATTTCAGGCACGTGGTTTCATATGGTTAAGAGCTAATATACCCAGTCATGTAGAATTCAGTTAAAACGAAGTAGTGCTTTCGCGTGTTAGCATGTGAATTGAACGAACTGCTTTTAAGTATGTTGCTGTCTATGGTTAACAGTTCTCATGCACATTTGCCCACAAATGATTTAAATTGCGTGTGATGTGTCTGCCATTAGACAACACAACATGATTATGCCAATAGAGATCCTTCTACTCTGGACAATAAGGTGGCTGCTTGTATATGTCGATTGAATTTACAAGATCCTGTTTTTATATGTGGTCAGCAATCGGATGAACTGGCAATTAAACCGTGACTCAAATGGAAGTTAAAAGAAGTTCTAAAATTGGATCACATGAACGGTGGTCTGAAGGGATTTCTTGATTGTTGTGATGTAACATAATAAAATTACTATATATGTACATGGGGGCTGTTCTTACATGGTTGGTAAAATCACCCCCTCCCCATTCCATTCTGTGGCATGGGTTGGCTGAGATATTATAGACGATGAGTGCTCAGCTCCAAATTTAGTTGTGGATAATTAGGTTTTGGTGTGCAAATTGATATTATTTTCGTCCTTAACTTTTCTAACTGAATTTGTTGGGCATGTGTTTTCCAATTATTTCATTTTGTAGGTCAATGCCTGTGTTTTTTTTTTTTATAATTATTTTGTATAAATTCCTTTGGTGGTAACATCTGACATTTCAATAATGCAGATTGGACAAGGGACTTACAGTAGTGTCTACAGAGCACGCGATCTTGAAACTGGAAAAATAGTTGCACTGAAGAAGGTGCGCTTTGCTAACATGGATCCAGAAAGTGTTCGTTTTATGGCAAGGGAAATCCTTATTCTGCGTCGGCTGGATCACCCAAATGTCATGAAGCTTGAAGGTCTCGTCACTTCAAGGGTTTCGGGCAATTTATACCTTGTATTTGAGTACATGGAGCATGATCTTGCTGGGCTTGCAGCATCACCGACGATTAAGTTTACTGAATCACAGGTGTGTGCTTTTTTCTTGCAGTTTGGGGTATCAAAAGACATCAACAACAGGAAAAAATTGGTGTGATACTGCAATAAAAGTAGCCTTATTGCTTATAATATACACGGAGATAGAATTCGACTATACTTTTGTGTTTCTTGGTACAAGCCAACTAGCAAAGTGGATTTCTTTATTTTGTTCAGGTGTTTTGTTTTGCTTAGGAGTGGCATTCGAGATATTATAATTTGGTTTTGGCAGTAGAAGTAGATGTCCTCACTTCATCCCAAATTGTAGTATTTCACTAATGTATGAGCTTGGGTGATAGAAAATCCAACCTAAAGTGAAAGAAACCTTAGCTGGTTAGGCTTATGAACATAAAGGGCCTAATTTGCGGAAAAAAGAATTGTTGAGGGTTTGAAAGCTACCACTTTAAACTGTGCGGTAGCCCAGACCCAATAGGTATGCTTAATTGCAGTTTCATCCCATCTATCTCACACCCATAGTGTTGACGCATATAAGTCATAACCATATCTCCATGAATTATGTCAAAGGAGTTCAGCAATTCCATTAACAAATTAGGGGTTCATATGTGCATCTAAAGTCTAAACTATTGTGTCCCTGATACCCTGTCACAAAAGCGTTCACAACTCAGTGGCCACATTCATTCACAACTCAATGACCACTAATCTTAAACCTCTCTTAGTCAATGTTACCTTGATCGTGGGTCGCTTTGGTAGTGGTACGGGTACGGGGTACATGTTACAACACTTTCTTAAGTATGCAATATGATAGGGATAGGCTTAGTTGGTACAATATTTTAGATCGCAATTCGTTTTGGAACTCTTATGCATATCGCTTTTCCTACTATACAACATTATATATTATAGAACATCCATAAACACTAAGTTAGTTACCATTTATTTTATAAATGTGTTTGATTTTATATTATCTAAAACAATATATAATTATAAATCTATATGTATGTAGTCAATTGATATGTATTTTATATTTGTTTTACATGTTCTAAAGAGAATTGATTTAGGATTAGTATTACAATTTGGGGTCGCCCATTTTAGTAATCTGGAATGAGAACCCACCCCCCATTTGGGATCGATATACTTAGGTCGTGGATCTTCAGGAGTTTAGTGAATTGTGGTAACTATGCTCTTAGTAGTTGGATTGTTGAATGTTTGACCTTAGCTGCTCTCAATCGGCCTTGTTCTTACCCAATCAAGATCAAACATACTTGACTGAGTATGACCAAGGATCTAATCAATTGTGATTGAAACCTGTCTGAAGGTAAGGAAATCATGAATAGGGGGTACTCAGCTCATGTGCACCCTTTGTAGATTGATCCAGATCTATGTTGTCTATGGATGTACTCTTCTGAGATTCCTTTGGTCTTATTTGAAAGGGATGCCAATGATTAAGAGTAAATAGTTTCCATTGCCATCTTAAGTATGATAATATTTTGATTGTTTACCATTGTATTCGGTTAACATGAAGTAATGTTGTATCCGGCATTATGGAGCAGATATGGGAATAGGATTGAAGCAATTCTGACTGGAGCACACCTAGTTTGTCATAATTGATCTATAGCTAAATGTAATGAAAAGGGTGACACTAATTTTCTTCTTTTTGATTAATTGAATTATCATCTGGAAGATAGGCCGGCGTTTGCTCTGCAAGTTTATTGTGATTTTATATGTACTACCTGTTATAATTCTACATGCATTGTATAATAATTGGCCATCCATCTCATGTCGATAGTTGTAATTGAAAAGGCTGCCTAACCTTCTAACTTCTTATTTGGGATATCATGTAATGGGCCTGCAGATCAAATGTTACATGCAGCAGCTGCTACGTGGACTTGAACACTGTCATAGTTGTGGGGTCCTGCACCGTGACATCAAGGGCTCAAACCTTCTGATTGACAACTATGGAAATCTCAAGATTGGTGATTTTGGCCTGGCAACATTTTTCCGGACCAATCAAAAGCAGCCTCTAACAAGTCGCGTAGTTACCTTGTGGTATCGACCTCCCGAGCTTTTGCTTGGCGCTACAGATTATGGAGTAGCTGTTGATCTGTGGAGTGCTGGTTGCATTCTTGCAGAATTATATGCGGGGAAGCCTATCATGCCTGGAAGGACAGAGGTACTCTATGTTGGATATACTTTTAATAACTGATGTTGGTGTTTTTTTTGGTTAATGTATTAAATTAATGTGTGAATATGTTTGGGGTGTGGGGGTGTGTGTGTGAGAGAGAGAGAGCTATTCCATACTGAAGGGTAAAAGGAGTAAGCAATGTCCAGATGAAAAAAATAGTGCTCTCTAGAAGGGTGTCTGTCTTTCTCAAAAGAGTGGTAAAAGATCTCACCGGAAAAACCAAAGAAGACTGTGTCATCATCTTCAATGATGGAATGGAGAGAATGGGGAAACCCATTAGGTCCTATAACGTTTACTGTTTTAGTCATAAGCCTCTTAAATTTAGAATATTTTATATTAACAGAATATGAGTATCTTCTCAACTTGATGGTTCTTAAGTTCTCCAAAGTACTAAGTGAGGTTTACATTTAGTATCACCCTTCTTCACTAAGTATCTTGTATGGTTGGAACAGATTAGGGCGTTTTCGGTTTATATACATTATACAATAATAATAATAAACTGGATCTTCTAATTGGAATATAGAGATTCACTTGCTATTAATACGGGTAGTTGTTGTAGTCTGTTTATTGTTTAGAAGTTGGTTCATTCAAATTTCGAAACAATAGGAATCAGATTGATGAGATGGATTGATGATTTGCTTATGCTATGTTTGTTATGGGGTCCATTACATTATCCTTGCACAACATAGTAGGGGTGGCAAATGGGAGGGTTGGGTTGGTTATGAGTTGGGTTAAATTGGATTGGGTTAAAATAAATCCAATCCATTTTTCACTCACTTAATAAATGGGCTATAATGGGTTGGGTCAAACCAATTAACCCATAAAGTAATTAAAATTCTTAATCGACACATTAGTACACAGAAACACACACATTAGTAGTACTTTAAAATACAAATATACACACACACTAATACACCAAAACACACACAAATTAATACATTAAAAATATACACATTAATACACTAAAATATACACTAATACACAAAAAATATACACATATATACTAGCATAAAAATTAAAACACATTTAATTAAAAAAATACACACATAATGGGTGACCCGTGGGTTATGGGCCAAATCATGGGTCATGATCGGCCCATGGATTATGGATCAACCCGTGGGTCGGCCTTGAGTCATGGGTTGCCCCGTGGGTCATTGGTGGTGTATTAGTGTGTGTGTTTTTAGTGTACTAGTTTGTGTATGTTTTGGTGTATTAGTGTATATGTGTGTATTTTTTGGTGTAATAGTGTTTGTATTTTTTGGTATATTAGTATATTTATTTAATTTTATTGCTTGTGTTATTTAATAAAAAGATAAATACTCAACTCAATGGGTACCCATTTGTAATCCATATTAACCCTCTTAATTAAAATGAATCATATTATCCAATCCATTTATTTATGGGCGGGTTAATGGGTAATGGGTTAAGATTGACACCTCTACAACATAGTATTAGTGTAGACTTCAAGATGTTAACAGGATTGTTAATTGGTTAACTTATTTTTTTAGTATGCTATCTATTTTTCGATAAATAACCTTTATTATGAAATGTAGGATAAATGAAGTGTGTTTGTGGGTTTGTAAATGACGTAAATTTAATTTTTCCCTTACCTCCTCTCATTCACATTATGTAGGTGGAACAACTGCATAAAATTTTCAAACTTTGTGGTTCACCATCCGAAGAGTACTGGAAAAAATCAAAATTGCCACATGCAACTATTTTCAAACCTCAACAACCTTACAAACGCTGTGTTGCTGAAACATTCAAGGGCTTCCCTTCTTCGGCTTTAGCACTTTTGGATGTCCTCCTTGCAGTTGAACCAGATAACCGGGGATCAACTACTTCTGCACTTCAAAGTGAGGTAAAGGTTGAATTTGATGTAGCCATATTTATCCATTTTGGCATCTTAATTGGGTATTTATTCTTCAAGTTCGATGTTATCTCCTTCAATTGTCTTTTTTTCTTTGTTTTTTTAAAATTGTGTAATGCATTGTCAATGATATCTAGCCTGGAACCTTTGCATCACCGGCTAATCTCTTAATCAAGAAGTGTCTCTGGAGTTGGCCCTCCTTATGTCTTGAAATGTCGTTGGTATTTGGAATAATGAAATCTTGTATGCTTCACTTCTCCACTAGGGTTTATTTGCTCAGTTATGGCTTGTTGATTGGATCAAAACACATTCAAGCTTAGGAGTTTTCCTCTTCACACTTTGATGGTAGGAATAGGATACATCTAACCATTTAATGTTTACAGTCATTGGTGCCTTTTTTATTTTTTGGGAGGGGAGGGGGTTTGATTTCTAGGAGTTATATACCTAACTTGTAAGTCTTTTTTTTCAGTTCTTCACGACAAAGCCTTTTCCCTGTGACCCCTCGAGCTTGCCCAAGTACCCACCAAGCAAGGAATTTGATGCCAAGCTTCGAGATGAGGAAGCAAGAAGGTGAACATTTCCTGCTTTGACATTATTTTAACTTTGCTCTTGTACCTTAGATTTGTCGATATGCGGTTGAGCATTTCCATTTAACAGTAGAAAGAACTATAAATGGCGACATTATTGCAAATTGCATGTGCTATGTGTTATATGGTCAAAAATCTATAGTGAATTGGCATGAATCAAACTTCTAAAATGCATGTACTTCACTTAAAAGTTCCATAAATTCTGTAGTGATTGTAGTTCACAGAATTGTTTCATGATATTAGGCTGTGATGTATGTAGTGTACTCGCCCTTCAATTAATTTCACTCTAAACTTTTGGTTTGTACAAGGGAGAATTCTTGATAGGGACACTCTTGAGCTTGTACAAGGATGAATTTGCTATCGAACTCGTCAGAGAGTGGTTTTGTGCTTTTGTTTCCTAATCTCATTGCATTTTTTCCCCCCATGATGCTAGGCAAAGAGCAGCAGGCGGTAAAGGACGGGGACTTGACTCTTATAGAAAGGGTTCCAAAGAATCCAAAGCTGGGCCAGCACCTGATGCTAATGCTGAGTTGCAGGTGTCAATACAGGTAATTTATATTCTGTAAATGCTTATGGCAACATACATATGCGGGGATGCATACATACATACATTATGACTTCTAACTTCATATTATATATGCACCTATGTGGAGTGTGATATGTGCATAGTAATTTATCTTTGTGGCTTTCAGAAGTGGCAAGGAAAATCAAATCCTAAAAGCAGCAGTGAAAAATACAATCCTGAAGAAGATGGTGGTTCTGGCTTCCCTATTGAACCTTCCAGAGGATCATTACAAAATGGTTTCTTCTATGGCCAATCGATGCAATCTGCTGCATTTGGAGCTTCTCTCAATGGGAATGAAGCTGGCGGGCCAATGGATTCTCAACGAGCATTTGATTATTCAAGAAATAGTGCAGAGTTGAGGACCCAGAGATCTTATAAATCTCAGGGAGCAGCAGCCCAATTGTCCAGGTTTTCAAGTTCAGTGGCAGCTCATGACAGTTCACGGTTTGACCTTAGCAGAGAACCAAGTGTCCATTCACATTGGCCAGAGGCGCGATACCAGCTAACTGATGCCGAGTCCTCCCATCAGTTGCTGGGTAGACCAAATTCTTCTTATAAGAAGGATGAGCAGGCACCTGGCAAGGAGTGGACTATGGTAAAGAATCTCAAACTCTTCCTTAAAACCTTTACATTTATAAGCTTAAAGTAAGCAGTCCTTAAAAAAATAACCAATACATGTTGGATGGCATCGTGTCGGAGATAATTTTCTTTTGATGGCTGTTTGGTTTTTGTTTTTGATCTTTTTATGTATATATGAGGGTTGGACTATCTGTTCATCCCCTTGCTTACACTTTTTTTTTTGGTTCTTATCAATGAAAAGTTTGTTTCTTATCAAACTATATTAATAAAAACCAATACAAAAAAGGTCAAAGAAAAATTCTTCCTTTTGCTCTAGATCTGCGTGGAGTTTTCATGAGAGAAAAGTCAAGTGGCAGAGACCATGTATCAAGGGAGGCCTAGGAAAACTGCGTCTCAAAGTTAGTAGATATATCAGTTTATAAACTAGACAAAAAGTTTCTATCTGGTGGGTTGTTCATATTTGTGCAGTTTCTTTACACGTTTTGCCGAATTTTTTTGACCTTCTACTTGCAGTTCTGAACCATGCATGGCTTGAAACTTGCAAGAATTGAAGTGTATAGCATGTTGTTGAGCCGCTTTAGCAGTTCACTTCTGGAGTTTAAACGTTGTTAGGAACTATAGAATTTTCAGCATTCCACAGGGGTTTTGATTTTTTACAAACTTAATGCATTTATTTATGGATGACCAAAAGAATGCATTTACTTATAAGATCACTTTCCCTTGTTTTTAAATACCATTCAACTATCTATTTTGGTTTCGATTACAGGGGTATCCTCCAAAGAAGAATCGAATCCACTACTCTGGACCATTGCTTCCTTCTGGTGGTAACATCGATGAAATGCTTAAAGAGCACGAGAGAAAAATCCAGCATGCTGTCCGCAAAGCCCGTCTTGACAAGACCAAGACCAAAAAGGCCTGTACTGACAATGGACAACGAGAATCGCTACTGCACTATGGGGCAAATGGCAGGTGATATTTGAGTGAAAACCATGCCGCTTTCAGGTGGATTTCAGAACCCTAGCAGTGGCACGATTTTCATCAATGGTTTCCACCAGGGTGTTGTCAAATTTTATCGCCATGGGAAACATTTGGTGTTCTATGGACCTTCTGTGGCTTTTGTGCAGATCTCTCTACTAACTGTCTGATATATGCTGTGAAGCTTCCGCTTCAGAAAGTATTAGGGAATGGAGAAAATATGGATGGTTGAGAAGCAAATGAAATCCATGGCCATTCACTATAGAATTCATGGTGGTGGTCTCTGTATGCTTACTGGAGATAATTCTTGTACAGTTTTACTCACTCAATTTATCTCATTCAATATAAAGCCAAGAGATTCTGATGAATTTATAGGAATTCTAAACCTCAGGGGGGCGGAATTTGACACAACTAACGCAAAGACAGTTTCTTATCAATGCGTGTGTGGGTGTGTGCACGCGTTTGTGTCATTCGCGTGGATTCACAGTAAGTGTTTTTTTTACAACTGTTATTGTCTAGAAGCTGGATGTCGATTATGGTAAAATGTGTGGATTGGTGACTAATTCATACATTTTACCAAATGTATGTGAAAGGACATCAACACAACATACTCCCATCTCTGTTCGAAATAATCTAGTCCCATTGGGATTGATATATACATGATTGAGCATTGAGAATTTGAGGAGATGTAGGATACGACTGGACCTGTATTGCATAACCTTGCTTGATGACTAAAAATGCAATCTAAATGTGGCTTTGTACAGCAAGCATGAGATTGTCTCCAAACTAAGTCCAGGTATTTGTACTTGAGTAGTGAGTTACACCACCATTTTTAGCTTTGCCTGCACTAGCTTTTCAGCAATACATCGCGTGTTTGAGTGCGGAAATCACACCATTGAAAGTGGATAAATCGAATTTGCATTTCAATTCAAGTTGCATAATCTTGAGTTTATCATGAATTCAGAAATCTAAACACAAATAGATGATAATTAAGTTGAAGTCAAATAAGATTAAACTATAATTGAGGGTAGTATAACCTTAGTTGTGTCCATATTGACATCTTTGTTTAATTTACCCAAATTACACCTTAAATCACATCAAAAATGTATTATGATGTAATCCAAGCAAGTTGTTTGACTCTACATGAAAGACTTGTCATAGCAATAGACAAGATTTCT
>CM042191.1:24502064-24522567 GCA_023539305.1 Ilex asprella
AGCTTGTAAGACATACAATTGGGGTTGTTTGGCTTGTATAAGGGTTATCTTGATCGCAGGTCGATTGGGTACGTGGTACGAGTACAAGTGCGGGATAAGTTATTTTTTACGGTACGTGGTGCGATAGGGGTAGGCTTAGCTAGTACGCTATTTTGGGTCGCGGTTCACTTTAAACTATTATTCGGATCGTTTTCATTATTACAAAGAATTATATAAAGATATACATTATAAAATGCAAATCAATACCAATAACAACACATCAACTAATAATCATGTATAAAAAAGTAATAATTGCATATTTTGTTATTAATAAAAGACAACACATAAATTTAAAGACTTAAAATTTTAAAAATAACGTACTAGAGAGCGATTAAATAGCTTCTTACTTGAAGTACAAATCAAAATAACACTCTTAAACATCTAAAAAGTCTCAAATAAAAATTACTTAATAATAAGAAAAAATTGAAGCACATGAGTTAATTGTCAACTCTTTTCCCTTTATCTTTCACAATGTTCCCTCCTCTTACAAAGTTACTAATTTGAGTTTGATGCAGTCCAGAATAACGGAGCGGTGACTTGCTAGAACTAGTAGGTGACTTGTCAATAGAGACAGGCATAGAAACATGTAAGGATGAAGCTTCCCGATCTACGTCTCCAGCAATGGTAGAATTATCTGTATTGTCATCCTCCAAGGATTTCCATCGTAAATCTTTCAATCTCACACTAGAATCATCTATATATGTGTGCTCTGAATTTATATCTCATTTCTTAAAGTGTCATCTTTGTAGCTTTCACTGAAACGTGATTGGAGGCGAATATTTGAATGGATGAAAATTAATTTGTTAGCTCTGGTAGAATTTAATCTGTTTATCTTGATATTGTGAATAGATGAATACGTGCTTCAATTTCTTTCAGCTGAAGAACTTGTAATTGGTTGTGATAACACCTTTAATGAAAAAAAATAATAAGACACATTAATAATGATAATTAACAATAAAAATAAATAACTTGTAATTTAAATTAGTATATTTTTTGTCACTTCTGCTAATTCTAGAGTTTCTGAACCATATGTCGACCCCCAATCAATAGCATCCATGGTCACAACATCTGTTTGACCCGCCACCATAGCATAAAGACCCTTTCACGAGTGAAAATGTGCATACTGTTCTCTCAATTGTTTTGTTTCTTCTACATCTTCTACTGTCTTTTCAAAAGCTTCCATAACACCTATGATGACCTCTCTATCTTGATTTGGAGTTTTCCTAATTGTACCTTTTGGTGCTAGCTTAGTAAGATAATGGGTATCATAAAACCGTGGTGTTAGTGTAAAGCCAAGACAATGCAAAGGAATATTCATCTTCTCCCATCTGTTAAACACAATTTTTTTAATTTGGGAAAATTTATCAACGTGTTTTCCACCCCTCATAATATCTTTTATTTCACCAAGCATGTTGTCCATCTTCTCATAAATCTCACCCATTTTTTGACCGTATCCATCACAAAATTTAATAAGAAAAAATATAGGCTTTGTGATACTTACAATATTCTGTACATCCTCCCAAAATTCTTCACTAGTAACAGTTTTTGTAACCAAAGCACCTAACTTCCTTGTGTATTCATCCCCAGATTTCACCAATTCTTTCTATGACTTGAGAACAATGGTAGTTGCAAGGGAGTCTCTACAGTCAACAAGTCGCTTCAACAAAATATAATGCGATGCAAACCTGGTCTTAGCCACTTTTAATAGCACCAATTTAGACTGAGCTCTAAACATAACCAAAGCATGTGTATGGTTCAAGAAATATTTAACAAAAGAATTTTTCCTTCTATAAGTATTTCTAAACCACTCAAATTCCTTTTCAAAGTCTTTAAAAATTAGATTTAGAGTATTAACAACACAAGGAGACCAAAATATATGTTTGTGTAACTTTTGCACCTCTTTCCCCGCAAGTTTGCAATTTGCTGCGTTATCGGTCACTACTTGAATGACATTTAATGGATCTATTTCTTCAATGGTTTTCAACAAAAAATCTGCAATTGCTTTACCTGTTTTCTCTATCCCTGAAAAATCCTCAGCATATACCAACATAGCTCCACGACTATTTGCAGCAATGATATTAATAAGTGGTTGATGCTTCACATTAGTCCACCCATATGATACAATGAATACCCCATTAGAATACCATGTATCTTTAACAAGAATCAAAACTTTTTCAACACTTCTTTTGCACTCATCCAATAAAGTAGTTCTTGTTTTTTCATAGCTAGGAGCCTTGTAACCTTTTGGCCCTCTATTTATAGCTGAAATTATCTCATTGAATTGAGAATTTCTCAACACATTGAATGGGATTCCATTAGCGCATTATCCTCTCATGACCTTCAAGTCAACCATGTCTCGATCCATTATTTTAATGCATCTTCAATTGATCCTGTCGTCGGTGAAGGTTGTCGTTTCATCAATGTAGAATTTTTCAGGGATGGAGAAACTCATATTTTTTCTGCCTTTTGTACTCTTTCTCACAATTTTGCATATTCAGTCAAATTATTCATCAATTCTTGACACCGTTTGATTTCTATTTTTTTTCCCGGGTGGGGCACCAAAAAAATAGAAATGCATTCGAGTATAGGAACTTGTAAATTTATCACCGCAATGATTACATGACCAACTCTTTGATTCCCTTGGATATTTTCCTTGAGTTGCACCAATAAGATTGACTTCATTGAGTAGTGGTTTCAATTTTGCATCAACTTGTAATTGATCTTCCTGTGTGCGATTTTTTTATGGTTGCCTAGTGTTATCTTCTTCCGTTACTTCAATATGTTCAACTTCTTGTTCATCAGCAGAATCATCTAAATTCTAAATATTAATTCTGAATTATTCTTCAACTTGTGAAGAGTCTTGTTCTTTCCTCCTTCTTTTTCCAAAAACTAAAAACTATTTTTTAAAGTAACAAAAATTCAATGCAGTAGAGAAATATTGAATGAACAATGGGGACAGAAAGAGAGAGAGAGAGAGGCGGTATAGTTTAGGGTAAAAATTAGGAAAACATATATATATATATATGCTGCTAGGTTACTAGTTGCATACAACAAGGTGTAGTCGTACAATAAAGCAGTTGCCTTGGGTAGACTTATTAGTATTTTTACTTTTTTATCCAAAGTGTGTGGTAACACGGATTGTAAAATAAATGGCTTTTTTTTCGTCTTTTTACCAAAAAAATACTAGAGTGTTGAACACGTTTTTACCTTTTTATATCTCAATCGGTTCCTCTTTTCTTTGTCAGAGTCGGTCGGTTCTACTTCTTTCAATTAATATTAATACTATATACATGAGAGATAAAGAAAGAGAGAAAGAAAAAGAGAGAGAGAAAGAAACGGGAAGAACAATCGTCGAAGTACACAAAGAGAGAGAGAGAAGGAGATCGATCGATCGATCGACCGTTCTGCGAGTTGCGACTTGCGAAGTCGATGGAGAGAGAGAGAGAACCAGTCTTCGATGGGAACCCAACAGGAAGTAGGGTTCGCTAGCGACTGTCGATCGAGGCAAACAAATGACATCCATAGCAGACCGAGGCAAACGAACGCAATTAGAATGGTTCTCTCTGTTTGTGGGTTCCACTGCAGATCGAGGCAGAGATTGGTTTGTGGTTCCATCCATAGCAGATCGAGGCAGAGATCGAGGCAAACGAACGACATCTGAAAAGAACGCGATCTGGAAAGCTTTGTGGGTTCCATCGGGTATGTAACCTAATCTTCATTCTTTACTCAGTTTGGCCTATTATAGCTTAATCTATGTAATTTCTGATATTTATAATGATTTGGTTTGATATGGGTTTAGGGCTTGTATTAGGGATCTGAGTATGAGATTATGATTTTTGATTTAGTGATTGGTTTGATAGGGGTCGGAGATTTGAGCGATTCAGGTCCCGACGACCCACGTTTGGGGTTGTGCGACCCAGATTGGGGATCGTAGGGGGTCTTACGTTTTCAGGTAACCCTGGTTTGTATTTCCAAAACAGATTTATGTTCTCAAAAACAGTAAAACTCTTGAGATGCTATTTGGATAGTAATTTCGAAAAAAAATTCAAAAAAATGAGAATTGAAAACAAAAACTAGTGAACATCATTTAGATGTTCTCTGAGTTTTCAAGACAAAATAAAAAATAAGGAAAACAAGGGAAACATCTCTAAACTATTTAATGGGGTCTCCCCTTCAAATCTCCTTAGTAGCAAAACATGGTATGGTATAAAAAGTTTTTTTTTTGCTGGTCTCTCCCTCCCAAAATTTCTCTCTCTCTCTCTCTCTTTGATTTTCTTTCTCTCTACTTTGATGAAACCAGGCGATGCTCCAGCGAGATCATCTACTTCGTCTTCTCTAACGATGAGATCGTCTTTTTCTTCTTCTTTTCAGATCTGGGTTTTCAAATCTTGGTTTTCAGATCTAGGTTTCAGATTTGGATTTCAGATCTTGGTTTGTCTTTTCCGACAATTGGGTTCAGCTTATTAGATTGATGGATATTGGTTTGTCTTCTCCGGCAACTGGGTTTTCAGATCTGGTTTCTGCTTTTAGATCTGGAATTATTGCGATGAAGCTTCGGAAATGGAGTTCAATCAATGGCTATTTTTTCCTTTTTTTTAATTTTAATATATTCAAATAATTTTATATGAAATCGTCTATTCAAACAGGTTTTACTCTTTTCTATTTTGTAAAATTATTTTCGAAATCATCTAACCAAATAAGTTTTTCGTCTCAGAAACACTTTTCTAAAATTCTTCTCAAAAATTTATTTCGGATACTGTTTTTAGAGACGCAAACCAAACAACCTCCTTTTTGTTTCACAATGCTATCTCTGTGACTGAAAGATTGAGTCTAATGATCATCCTCTGTTCTATAGTACACACCAATATATATATATATAGAACTTCTACAGTACCATCTACGGTATCAGTATAAAAAATTACAAATTTTTAAGGTTAAGTTATAATTTTTTTGAGGTGTAAGTTACAACTTCAAATTACACGATCGACCATGAATGTTGGGATCGATATGAGTGTCTATGATCAATTAAGACTTCCCTTGAATAATTGTAACTTCTTCTAATAATAGGCGATACCGATACCAATTTTTTTTTTGTACAAAAGAATTTCCCATATCTATATAATAAAGTACATACCAACTTGAATTTTTATCCCTTACATATTTTTTCCCTTAAAAAATTACATCACTCATTTCTATCACATGTTCAATCATTTAATAATTGATTAATTTATAGTTTAATATAAATTTATTTCAAACATTATCCATATATGATAATGTACACATGTTAAAAAAATTTAATATAGTGCAATCGATTTTTTGGGCGTTCAAATTTTATATTTCATCGTTCCTTCAGGCATAGATTATAACTAGTATATATAATAAAACGGAAGGGATCTTAAATTTTGTCCCCTATATATTCCCACCAATTCCATCATATCACACCCATCATTTTCACTCTCACCGTTACTCTGCCCCCTGTCTCTCTCCCTCCCTCTCTCCCCCAACACGGGTTTGGCTCCTATGCGGTAAGTGGGTTATCGCATGATATGCGGTTAAGTGGAACGATATCGTTTGGATGTTTTTTGCATTTTTTTTAATCTTCCTTACCAAAAACGACGTCGTTTGGCTGGTCCCTAAAATTCCAGCCATGAAGATCTGCACCCCTCTTCGTCGAAGTTCCAGCCTTGAATGAAATTGAGCCTTGAAGATCGACCAAGATTGTAACCAGAAGATCAACCAAGTTATAGCCTTGAAGATCGACCAAGATCGTAACCAGAAAGGCTATTTTTAAAGTTGATTTTGTGACGATTTTCCCCCAAATCATAGTCCTAACATCAATAATCACAGGTTTGATTTCTTTTGAGCATAAAATACCCAAATTTTGTTCATTATGAGTAGAATATGTTTAATGAAACAAAATTTCCAACTTTGATGGGACTTGATGCGTGACAAGAAAATTGAAATGGGTATCGAATGGTTGACAAATTCTCAACTGGGTACTTGAAGCTTGGGATTGAATGTTTGATTTTGTTTTGATTATAAAATTCTTTAGATTTGATATAGGATTAATAGATGAATATATTGTTTGTCTATGTTTATGTTGAAGTTCATTATTTTTTTTTGTGGTTTTAGTGATATTGGATCTTCAATTTTGTAGGGATTGTCTCTTCTTTGAGCTTCATTTTTCGATTCTCTGTTGACATTTGAGGTTTTTGAATGCTTCTTTGTTATTAGCGTTGGTGGAGAATGTATAAGCCTAGATTTTAAGATGTCAATTGTTGTTACAATCAAGAATGTAGATTGAACATGAATGAATGAGTTGCTGCATTGTGCTATGCCAGCATTGCTATACTACCACTGCAGTTTATACCATGAATTAATGAATGTAGAGTGAACATTTTGCTATACCAGCATTTCAGTTTGGAGCATTGATGCATTTTGCTATACCAACACTACATTTTATACCATGAATGAATGAATGAACATGAATGAATGAATGTAGAGTGAACATTTTGCTATATCAACACTGCAGTTTGGAGCACTGATGCATTTTTCTATACCAGCACTGAAGTTTATACCATGAATGAATGAATGTAGAGTGAATGGGTTGCAACTTATAATGTTGAGTTTTAATTACCATTGTCCTTTGTTTGTAGTATTAAAGAATAGCGTCTTCAAGCATGACAACAAGCAACGACGAGTTAAGATATCGTAATATGCAATGCACCAATTGTAAGAAAAGAGCGACTATCAAAGTTTCTGTATCTGTAAAAAATCCTGAGAAGCTATACTACAAATGTCCAGACAAATGATGTCAATTTTTTAAGTGGATGACTCCCACTATTCTGTCTTCTTCAGAAATTACAAATGAAAGGATAGATGTACGACGAATTGAAGAAGATATAATGACATTGAAGTTGAAGATTGAAGAACTTCGTAATATAGTTCAACGTGTTGAGGCAAAAGAAAGAACAATGAAATCATATATGTTTGTAGCCACGTTACTAATTGTAATGCTAATGTTTGTGATTATAGTGAAGTACAGTTGTAAGAGCAATGGTGTATTGATGAAACTTGTGTTGTGAACGAAATTGTGGGTTTTGTATAGTGTTGTGACTTGGAAAAAAGATCATGTTCATAAAAAAAGATCACGTTCATAACAAAAGATCACGTTCATAACAAAAGACCACGTTCATTAAAAAAATGGCGCATAATCACAATCATGTTCATTAAAAATACAAAATACATGGTTTTCAACAAAATTTCATTCCAACTGCTATCCCCTAAGCAACTAGTATCTCTTAATCCAACTGTTGATCATCCTTACAACTAGTAACCCATTCATGAAAAATGATTTAGCATAATTGAAAGAATGCACATGTGTTGAATCAATCGAAGTACCCTACATTAATGAGAAGGGGTTAGACAAAGAAACTCGATACATATGTGAAACAATAAAATTAGTAGTAAGGTAACATACCATAACACTTTGTAAACTATTTGAAGCTTGAAAAGACAATATATTCGAATGACCATATGCCGATGTACATGGGTGATTGAAGCCATGTACCTGGAATACAAAAATATTTACAATTATGTTTATAAAAATATGAAGTGAATAAAAGTATGCCAAAGCTTGTGATAAGTATATTTATGTTTATAAAAATATGAACTGAATTAAAAAAACCTACAATTATATTTATACGATACCTTAGACATATGTGATGGTTGGGAAGCTCCTTTTTTTTCTCTTTGGTGTTTTCTCATGCCAAAATTTTAGTCGACCTCAACCCTTGTAACCTCCCTCTTTTCTTTTTAAACATTTAACTTGGAGAAGGTTTGGGTCAACATTTTATATTTCTTCTTCATGGATTGAATCATCGCCACCATCACCAATTGATGCATATATAATATCCATTTGTTTGAACAATTCCTCTACATCACGTGACACTAATTGATATGCAAGTTGAAGACCAGAGCATCGAGCAGCTAGTTGTACCATTCTAGGACAAAACTGTCTGTAACGTTAAGCCACCATTAACTTGGGATCCTCTTCATTTGACATAATACTAGGGGCATAAGTACAACTCTGTCTTGCAGCTTGTCTCCATCTCTTAAGTATGTATTGCTCGAGAATTTGCTTAATATTCATCATGTCCAAGACTTTAAGTGCATGACCACATAATATGCCCTTCATTTCAAACTTCCAACAACTACAATTGATTATCCACTCATTAGCCTTAACCAAGACCAAATACTCTCTATGTTCATCAAATAATCGAACCAAAAATTGATGCCACCCATCCAATACATCACATGGTGTCGCAATAGTACACTGAAAGATATCATACTCATCTTGAAACATCTCAAATATAGTATGAGTGTACACTTGCCCTGCTTGCACTAACATTGGGAGCTCTTTTTAACTTCAATCTAGGTAATTTTTGCCTAACTTGGTATTCTAAGTCTGACTTCTTATATCACTTATCATTCACAACTCTTTCAAAATGTACAAAGAACTGAACAATGTCATCGTCTGACTTTAAGTACTTTCGTAAGGCTGCATTCAAGCTCTCACTTAGTTGGGTGCTTCTTATTTCTGCAGTGAAAATCCTCTTCATATACACATGCTCCCATTTCTCTTGTAATGGTCAAGTGGATTTCATCCACATATTATCATGCAAATTATACTCTGCAAGCAGCGATTCACAAGCCTTAAATAATTTATGTTCTTCCTCATATCCATACACACTCTTTAAATCGAGTAGAAAAATGTGAACCATCCTTATATATGTTCCCTAAATGTTTTAAAGCATTTTGACAAATGTGCCAACAACATAACCCATGGTATTTCTCTGGCATCACTACAGAAATAGCCTTAGCCATCGCTTAATCTTGGTCGGTGAAGATGGTAATAAGACATTTCCCAGACATAGCTTGTAAGAATGTCTCAAACGACCACTAAAATAATGCTGTCGTTTCATCATACAATAATGCAACTCCAAATAAGATTGTCTCCCTTAAATGGTTGAATCCAGTAAAATAAGCAAATGGTCGATACTCTTTGTTCGTTCTGAAAGTAGTGTCAAATGAGACAACATTCCCAAAGTTTCCATAATCAATAATCATCCTTGGGTCGGCCCAAAAAATATTAGTAATATGCTTCTCCACATCTAATTGCACTCCATAATAGAATGATGGATTTTTAACTGCTTCCGTTTGAAAATATTTCAACAAACTACCCGCCTCACCATACCTCAAGTCTCGTTGCCTCCTTTCACGGAGATAATTCTTTTGGTCTTGATAATTAAAACCTAGACTTTCCTTTTCTCCCGACTGAGTACTTAAAAGTTCATAGAAAACCTTAAGTTATATTCCACAATCCACTGCCACATCAATATTAATTGCCTTGTGTTTTGGTAACCTTCTGTTGGGATGACATTATATGCATACATACAGGAAGGTGCAAAAGATGGTTGTGGTTGTTGTCCCATTTCACCACAACAAATTTGCCAAATTTTCTATCAAGAGATATGCACATATGAACTTGTCAATTTGTTCGTGTCACTACTCGAGATTTTCTTATTTGCCACTCTCTTTTATCACGAATCATTTGACCTTATTTATAACAAACATATTTTTTGTAAATGACAATGCTATCTTTCAAATTTTTATTCTGAAAATCTTTTCTCACGCTAAATGTCACAAACCCTCCATAATTATTGTAAAACACATAAACATCTTCTTCGGCATCAAATTGCATACCAATGTGAGGTCTATTCTCAGTCGCATTAACTCTCAAATCATCCATCATAGTATATTACAATAAAAAATTTAATTGAAATGACATTATGTGGTGAATGAAACACATAATATATGTATGACATTCAAAAAAAAAAACAAAAATCAAACTAGAACAATATTGACCACAAAAATAGAAAATATTAATTGTTTCAAGTTTCGAAAAATATTAATATTATTAACTCAACAAGGTCTTGACCCAAACGAGTAAAACCTATATGCATATACTAAAAACTACATATATGTATATGCTGAAAACATACACATATGCATATATTGGGAAACTATATAATCAAAAAATATCTCTATTAATTTCATAATGAAACATACACATATGAAATCTGGTTTCGATATCGTACCATCATTTGATGAAGAGGTATGTAGTCTGGCTTTTAGCGTTCACTGCATTTGACGAAGAAGAAGAGGGAGAATGAGTTGAGAAGAAGGCAGGAGAAGCATCCTTACTGGGTTACAGTTTGACGAATAAGCAGCAGGAGAAAGAAAAGGGATTTCTAATTTTCATTTCAAGGACAAACGACGTTGTTTTTGGTAAGAACGATTAAAAAAATTGTAAAAAACATCCAACCGATGTCGTTCCACTTAACTGCATATCATGTGTAACCCACTTACCGCAGAGGAGCCAAACCCCCCAGAACAGTCACACACACGTACACTCCCTCTCATCGTATGTTTTTTACTCCTTCTCACAGTTCTGCATGTCTCTCTCTCTTTCTTTCCTCTCTTTCACCCGTTTCTCTCATCTCTTTGTGGCAATCAAGCAACTCCGGCGATCCTCTCACCCTCCAAGGTTAGCCTACTTCTCTCCCCCTCTTCTATTTCTCTTCTCATTTGTTCGTCTTCTATTTCTCTTCTTAGTTGTTTGTCCACAAAATAAACCATACATCATGCACCACTCACACACACAAACAAAAAACCACACTCTAACATGCATACACACACCTTCTCTCCCCAAACACTTTGTTTTCCTACCCATCCACCCACAGAGCACACACACACGTAGCAACACATGTTGCACACACAACACACCCTTTTCCTTTACAAACACATTTCTTATCATGAGTTTTTGTGAATTTTGCAATTGGAAGTAATTGTAATTGAAATCACCAACCACAGCCACCACATGTTCGATGAAATTTCTCAAAGAGCCACGAACAAACTACAGTCGTTGGCACCACCACATGTAACTCCCTTTCCACCCCATCTTTGTCCTTTTCCCTTCAACTCTTTGTACACACACGGACGCACACACACACACATGGAACAACACAACACATACACCCAACATAGGCACATATCATAAATAACGCTCACACATGCACAAAATGGGATATGTCATAGCTTAGTGGAAGTGGTATTGAAGTGAAGGTGGTTAGTGGTATTGCGATAATTTTTTGATTTAGAGGTTGGGTAAGCATGGATAGCAAATAAAGTATAGTGGGTGGACCATAAGCTAGGTGGAGTGCATAATGAAGGATGGTTTGGTGGAAATGATTTAATTCTCCTATAGAAATTGGAGATTTGAAATGGAGTGCATTAGGTGTTTATGTTAGTGGTGGACCATGGTTTGGTGAAGGAAAGTATTACAATGGGGATTTGTTTGTGGTGATTGAAGAAATTCAATATAAAGTTTGGGTCGCAACAATAGGAGGGCCCCTAAGGATGAATGGTGAGTTATGTTTGTTTTAATGTTAGTTTACTGTTAGAACCGCCAACGATGAGGTCACCCACACCTTCAGATTTACTCCACCACTCCATTGCCAAATTCATGGGTTTGGAACTGTTGGGGCAAATGTTGGTTGGCTTTGCACCACCTTTTGATGCTGATGGCCTGAATTTGTGAGCATATGTGTGGTGTCTTTACATTGGGGTGAATCCATTGCCATGTTTTGTTTCTTTTTTCATTGCCTCTTTTCTCGCAGGTGGTGTTCAGCAAAATGAATTATTATTGATTTTCTTACTTTAATTTTAGTTTCTCGTAACCAGCTTGTCCACATCTTTTAAAAGTCATTTAGAACTTTAGAATTAATTTTTCTATCTTTTTATATTTTGACCCACGATGTGGAGAACACTTCTACATCCCTACCGACATAGTGTACTGGACTATAACACTAAGAATTTGGTGAATTCAAAGGTCATTCCGTAATTGTGATTCTCCGATACAATTGTAATTTGTATTTGTTCTTCGGTTACTCTTTGGTTGCTGAGAATTAGTAGGAAAGTAAACGGATTTATGTATTTAGCATTTGTGCTATTGTGATTGAATTTGGTTTTGATAGTTTATATTGTTTGATTTGTGAGAATTCGTAGGAAATTAAATGAATTTTTTGATTTAGTAGCCATGTGTTGGTGATTGAATTGGGTTTTGATAATTTATGAATAAACTTCATTTTCTTCTTCAACATATTTGTAATGGAGTATTACTATGATAGTGTCAATACTTGGTTGTTAAGAAATTGAAAAAACTAGGCAAATTTGGTCTTCAATTGGTGGGTTTTTACAGTATTTAGTTGGTTTTAGTATTGTTGTGTTAGTGAATTGAAATGGGTTTTGATAAATTAAGTTCTTCGATAAATGGTGTAAATAACGTGTCTTTAATATTGTTTAGCAGTCGACATAGTTTTGAGTTGTTCATGTTTTTTGTATTGATGGGTTGTATTGTGTTTTTGTATAAGGATTTGGTAGATTGTCTATGGTGGCTGTGTTTGCGGCATAGTAGATTGCTTATTTGTTTCAAGCTGGGACAAAGGGACTCACTTCTAAGTTGTTTTTCTTTTCATTTCAATTAATATGAGTGTAGTATTGAAACACATAAGTAAATTGAGTTTCTTAATTTTTTTTTGGTTTTGTTTGATTTGATTCTTTTGTTTTTTAAGTAACTGAGGTTGGTTTGAATCTTACTCAAAAAAAAATCATTGAAGTGACTGGCGTAGTTTGCACTTAATTGTAGGTAATCAAAAGACTAAGATTGCACCAGCAGTTAGAAGAACTTATTTGACAGGATGGAGATACGCTTCAAATGTGAGATGTTCGCTTTTTTTTTTTGCTCAAGTTTGTTGAATATGTTGTTTCTCCATATTTTGATCTTTTATCTACGCATTGAAATTTCTATATATTTTATGTAAAGGCTGTAAGTATTTATGTGCATGACAACTTTCAGAAAATGTTGATGCCAAAAACTTCTTTTAGGACTCCTTTTATTTAGGAGTTTTTTTATTTTTGGTTTCATTCATGATATCTTGGCATTTTTGTTTCCTTACTAACATTTTCAATCTAAATATATATAATTCAAACATATATCTAGGCACATAGAATGCACACACACACACACAACACTCACAGCTCACACCCCACACAACACTCACAGCTCATTGAGTGCTTCTTATTTAATATAATTGTTTTTTTTTTAAATTTAGATGGTCGGAGCATTGATCGATGACACTTGTTGAAGGGTGTCTGACTGTACCTTTGGTAATCAATTTATTTGTGTATTTAAAAATTGTGATTCTTGCATTTTCAATTCCATTTGGGGTCGATTGTTGTTATCATATTTTGTTTTTTGAGTTCATATAAGGAGGCTGATGACGGATTATTCATTCCAAAAAACCCCAAAAAATTCATGATTGATAATAATTTTTTTCTAATTACTTATAACTTCACTTTTAAAAATGGTAATTTTACTTTTAAAAAAAAATGACTTTCAATATGATACTGATTTTTTTTTCCCGATACCGTGCTGCATTCTATGGATTTTTATTAGGATGAGTGAATAGCTTATCTTCATCTAGAATTGAGGTTGATCAACAATATTAAAAGAGGTATCGAACAAAAAATATAATTATTATGAATTAAATTATAATATTTAAGTGTTGAGTTACAATTTAAAAAGTTATTATCAATCAAAAAATCTTATAATTAATAAGAAAAATAAATCTTGAAATGTGGTTAAACTTCAGTTTAAATTTATGGGACTTTGACTATTAACATTGAGTTTTTTTTATTCTTGATTGAAATTTATCTTTACGAAAATTTTTATATAGGTAAATACTTTGTAGAGCATGTATGCAAGGTGAGGGTGTGTTAAAAATGAGTGTAGACTTTCGGTTTAGTGTTTAATTTTTTCGTGTCCACGATTAATTTTTGATTTTTTTGAATTGTATCGTACTTTCAGGTACGGATTATCGCTAGTATGTATATACGCAACAATAATGAAACTCTTATGTGTAGGGCCTAATCAAACACTAGTCAATATCATTTAGAAATGCAGTTTTTTTGTCTGGATTTTTGGGAATAGAATGCCCAAGAATTCTGGAAGGTCTTTGGTAGCATTTGGATATGGAACCGGACCGACGCCTATAGGTGGGCACAATTCAGATACATAAAGATAGGTTAGTGCTTGGATTAATTTAAACTTGGTCAGAGTCTAGATAAAGATGAGTTTGATTCCTAAAATCTCTTCACTTTATCTTAGTTTTTAAAATTTCTTCACCTTATTCCAATATGTGTAATATATCTCTATACTAGTAGTTCACCCCCGTGGGATGCACAAGATTATAATTAGCGCTTTTTAAATTTTTTATTTTATTACTTGAGAAGTTAAATAAATAATTATATAAAAAATTTTGGTGATAAAAAGTGTTTATTTTGATATTTTTTAAAAGATGATGAATAGTTATTGAAAAGTTGGTGGGTAGTTATCAATGATCAGCATCTGATTGGAGGAAGTCTTTAGTTTTGAATAAAAAAAAATTGTAAATCCTAAGAAAAAAGAAAAGTAAGAGGGAGGACTTCTCAAGTCACCTTCCATCGAATTTGAATGTTATATATATATATATTGATAGATGTATAGTGAGATTCTACCAACAGATGAAATACAAAAAATTACTATGTTTGATGTTTTTCATTCTCTCTCTATATATATATATATTGTGACTTGTGTGAGACTCTAGAACGGCAGAAATCTAGGTTTGGCTCATGTAGCTTAACGTACCGTGATTGTAAAACAATATCTAAATTCGTTGATTTATTGTGTTCAAATCATAACAATGTACGACTTATTTTATGTATTCACGTTTTCGCATTCTTACCGTACATGAGAAGTATATTTCAGGTGAATTGGCTATGGTAGTTTCTTGACTTAATCCAATGTGCTTGACATATGTATAAGGCAGGACAAGCCGCAAGCTTTGATTTGGGGTCCTTTATTTTGTATCTAGTTTGATGGTTTCACTTTCACTCTTTCATCTCTTGCTTCTCAGACTTCGTGTCTTGTCAATTGGGTAAGACGACAATGTTGATGAATTATTTTTCGTTACGGTAATGGAGGTTACTACAAAATTGACATTGCTGCAGAATTTATTATTGATGATGATGAATTTAAGTTTGACTGTCTATTTGCAGTCCAAAACACCTAGTGGGTTAAATAATAACCCATATGTATAGAGCCCGTCGTATCATGGGATTGGCCCACAATGCAGGACTGTGGAAGCTCAGGATCATCTAACTCGGGATATATACCAACTCGGTATCAGCAAGCTTAACAGCAAGTACCTACTCGAAAATAAAGAGTTTGGCACAGGATAGGCCGCAAGTAACCCGGGTCGCGCCATGTGGTCAAAGGATAGGGGGGACAATGTCTGATGACTCTAACGAAAAAATATTCCCCGATAAATGGAATATCGCATCCACTCCATTTCAAGGATCATGGGCGCGAAATATGTCAATTTGACATGCCCCATTACAGGACAAATGAGAAGGGGATCACAGAATCAGCCAAAAAATGAAGAATTGTAGAAACCCTAGACAACTAGATATATAAATAAAAGACGAAGCCACTATAAAGAGAGAGATCACCATAAACAACTTGAAAAATACTTTGTAAAAGACTTCCATCCAACCTCTTTGTAACCTCTACCGTCTTTTTTAAGTAATATAGTCTTCAAGGAGCAAAAGTCTCAATTACAGTGAACGTAATCTTAATCTTTTTGCTGAAGTAAACTACTCATATTACTGCATTAATCATCTTTTACACACTGAACGCATCCTCACCCACAAACACACACGAAGTCCCTCTTGGGCCACACCACATCACGGTTCTGCAATTGGGTAAATAACTTTTCGATTACCATCAATTATCATTCTACCGAGGTTTTTAAACTTTGCAGTGTGTTTGCAAAACACAATCCTGTGTTCAAAAGCTTGTTTTGAAAACACGCTTTTATGAAAACAAATAATCAACGGTAGCATCAAATAAGATTAAGGCAATAGTATTTAGGTAAAAAAAAAAAATTAAAAATGAGGTAGAATGATAATTAATTCCACTGCTGCAATGTGGCTTCAAAATTCATATAGGTGGTTGGAATGGTTTTCGGTACATCTTCAAGTATTGACAAATAATGGTCCTACAATTACTTGTAATTGCATGTCCACGAAGCAAAAGTTATATAATTATCAACTACCTTCTTTTCCCACAAAGAATAGATAATTGCATAATAAATTCTAGTGACCCTAGTGAGACATTGTTCCCTCAAAAAAATGCCGCAAGTATGACCTCTTTCTTCTACAAAATACAGTAAAACCCACTCAAAATAACATAACTCGTCCAATCGGATTCACAAACAAAGCCTTAACAACCCCAACAACAGCAATCAACAAAGAAAAGATCAAGAATAGTAATAATGTAGTGTCAAACCAATAGATTGCTTAAAGGAGAACACGGTGATTCACTGGAAGAACATTAGGATTGCGACTGCTAGGATGAAGAGCAGCAAGGCTTCTTCGTGTTGGTTTCCTGTCCTCCAACAACAAGTGTCTGCCCTTCTTTTATGCTAGTTGGTGCTGGTTCGTTTGAAGAAAGAGACTTCTTGCTGATAATCCTGTATATCTCTGCAAGAATTGTCTGGAAAGCCTTCTCAACATTCGTTGCTTCTAAAGCAGATGTTTCGATGAAAGAAAGCCCTTCTTTCTCAGCAAAACCTTGAGCATCCTCTGTAGCAACAGCTCGGAGATGCTTCAGATCAGTCTTGTTTCCAATAAGCATGATCACAATATTGGCATCCGCATGATCCCTCAGCTCCTTCAGCCACCGGCTCACATTTTCAAATGTCGTTGGTTTTGTCACATCATATACTAGTAGAGCTCCTAGGGCACCCCTGTAATAAGCACTTGTTATTGCTCTGTATCGCTCCTGCCCTGCTGTGTCCCATATTTGAGCCTTCACTGTCCTTCCCTCGACCTAAAATTATTATCGCGTGTTAATTAGATAAATCTTCTCAAAGATTCACTGGGAAGATTAGCATTGCTAAGAACACCACTAAGCGAGAAAGTAGCAGCTGTTTCCAACCAACAAAACCATTCATCATAATGGAACCAGGAACTGAGAGTGTTCAATCTCAACTATCTGACTTATGCAGGGCTGATCTTTAGACCCAGGATTGTACACTACAAAACAACTCCGGGATGCAATAGAGCAACATAGTTGAGCTCTTAAGCATCTTTTCGAGCTAATGGCCATCCAACATATTAAAAATGAGTTATCAATGACAAATTCAGAGGTTGGTGTGAAAATCGCGTTAAGATGATGGAGGGGGTGCCAATAAACTGAACCCTAAATATTAAAATGATGTCATCATTGTCATCCCACCACCCGGGGGCGGAGCCAGAAAATCCTTCTAGTTGGGCACTTTGATAAGTTTTAAAATTTTTTATTAATTGATAAAAAGTTGGATGATACTTTTATATCTCATCACATTATATTTAATACTCAAATATCCAATAGATACAAAAGGACCAAAAACTGGAATACTTTGTGTAAACTAACAAAAAAAGAGGAGACTAATTATAAACTTTTCTTGAAAAAAATTAAGGTCTAATACAACCATTAAAAATTGACCCAGATTTGTTTTCATACTTTAAAAGCGTTGCACCCGAACATCATTATTTACACCATCCAAAAAGGTTTTTCTCTATTTACAAAGTTATGCTACCAATCATCCATTTATTACTAATATGGATGCTCAACTGAATCTTCACAATATGCATAGTTAAAAATACTCTCTATAGTGGCAATCGCAAGTGGTAAAATCAATATCAAAGTCACAAGTAAGTAAATTAAAAATTTTGCCAACTCTTTTCCAATATTTACTATTTTTTTAGCAAGATCATCAATCCTTTTTATGTCTGAAAATTCAATAGTAGGGTACACGTCAATAATATAGTTGTTACGATAATCAAAAAGTGTTAAGAGTTACCTAATGTCGTAGTGTTATCACTGACTACAAGGATCTCAAATAAAGGCAAGTCACATCTCACTAGAAGTAGCAAAACCATCAAAGGATCACAGTCATAGATCGACTCTTCATCTCTATCTCAATCTCTCTTTTTTTTAGGTGATGGCCCCCTTTGGTCAACTTTAAGTAATTTCATTACATAGACATATTTATATTTGAATTTTTCTAACTCCAAGTGATTCTGAAATTATAAGTTGTGACTCTAATTTTCACGTCCTTGCAATAATATTTATAAAATAACAAAATAACTTTAAAAAAGAACACAAAATGATTGTAATATATTCAAAACATATCCAAAAATATCTGTAACATGTCCAAAACATGGCTGAAAGTTATCAATCATTTGGTTATGATTCTATCCTAATTAATATGATAAAATATAGTAGGGTGGACATACTTAAGTATACTCAATAAATATTTCAAATTTATATAGAGAATATAATAAAAAACAATTGAGGGTGGGCACTAGTCCTCACCTAGCTCCGCCCTTGCCACCACTGCCAAAAATGGGTGGTCAAGTTCATTAAAGGTTGTGGTGGCTTGCATTGAGAATGTGGGGCCCTCCGAAGACCAAAAACAAAAGACATCCTTCACCAATTGACAAGAGTAACTGATGGCAAGCCATTATTACGATTGTTGGTCCATAAAGGGGCTGAAAAGAAAAAAACAAAAGAGAAATTAATTTCATTTATTTGATCTCGATTGTTCAGAGACTTGGACTGTATCAACAACTAAATTGAAGGAACAACTCCAAAGGAGAGAGAAGGGACTAAAAGGAGAGATAAGCAGAAGAATCGACTCTTAGGGTTTAACATTCTCCCTGCAAGGAGGAAATGAGAGTTAATGGAGGAAAATAGATTTAGTTAAAAAAAGAGGATTGACTCAAGAATTCTATTAGTGACTCCAATAGCATGCCAATGCAGTTCAGTCCAGTGCGAAATCCACTGACAATTTCCCTCCATACGCTGCTCAATTTCTTCCCAAATAAAGCTCTCTCCCTTTAAGATCATTCCTCGATCTTAGACAAAGGGAACAAGGGGGGTGTTCAACAACCGCTAGAAGTACCATGGCACTTAACCTTTATAAAGGGGAAAAACGATTTCACGCACAAATCTAAACAAAAAAGGAAACAATCTACGTAATCCTTAAAAAGTAGATGTTCTTCTGTAAGAAAATCCACTTGTTATTCCACATATGCCTTAAAGAGACTCCAAAATTCCCAAAGAATTATCAGTAGTTGCTCATTCCGGTTGGCATAGTGTAAAGCAAATGGACAGCCTATTCACACTATTTCCATGATTTCTAATATAATTATACCATTTCCATGTATTATTCCCTAGTTATATCCTTCTTTTGCCACTTACACACAAACTAATTATTCCATCAAGAAATTTCTTTCTTGATAACATGTACCCCTAGAAAAAATGATTTCTAGAACGAGAAATATCCCCTTGAATGAAATAAAGATTCGACACAGTAAAGCCAAGTTTCATCATAATAGCTAGTTATGATTATTCAAAAGGAATTTGCAAAGACAGCACTTTTATCACTATAGTACAATAACTTTTAACACCACTACAAATAGTAATATACTCTAATTCTTTAAAGATTCACTTCAACCATAGTTAATCATAGCCTTAGCAAGCTTATAAACTACCATCAATTAATTCAAAATTTACCCATAAAATCAAAACTATGAGAAATCGACTCCTTACTTCGTAAAAAGATTCAACTTAAAAATTAAATGCATACAAAAAATATAAAATTCCCCCAAACCCAAAACACTAGTAAAAATATTCAAAACAAGTAGATCAAGCACAAGAAAAATGGTATACAAATATCGACAACAATACACATTCTATATATACACACAGACATGGGAGAAAGTGTTGGTGTGAGTTGGATCTATACTGCAAACATAGAAAGGAATGAGATCAAGGAAAAACGAAAATAGAAAGCGCAAGCAAATCCATTCAAAAAGAGCAAGAACGGGCCTGAGAGATCAGACATAGATAGAAAATGACGTATAACTAATTTTGGAGAGAGAGAGAGAGACCTGAAGAGTACGGGTGGCGAATTCGACGCCGATGGTGGATTTGGATTCCAAGCAGAATTCATTACGGGTGAATCGGGAAAGCAGGTTAGATTTCCCCACTCCGGAATCGCCGATTAAAACTACCTTGAACAGGTAATCGTATTCCTCGTCCGGTCTCCTCGACATCTCTCTCTCTCTCTCTCTCACACACACACACACACAGAGCGGAAACTACAGTCCACACTTCGTCTCACTTCCCCTGTTGAATCGGTCGCTGATATTAAACAGTGGCCTCTCTCACTAAATGATCATCAATGTCAAT
>CM042191.1:24522667-24534691 GCA_023539305.1 Ilex asprella
AATATATATATAAGTGTATTTTAAATTTTTATTAAATTTATTTTGAATTTATGTTGGTCATGCTATTGTGTCATTCCCAAAATTGAGTCCGAATTAGTTAACCTAAACCAACCTGAATTGAGCTCGAAATTAACTTGGGCAATACTTGGGGGTTGAACCTCGGGTTGAAAATTAGGCTCGAATTTTCAGTGAACTAGAAAAAAATGAATATTCGACCAAACTCGTCCCGTTTGGATCGAGGATGGACTATACATATTGGACGATATATGTATATGGGGATACCTATATAAACCCGTACGATGATGAAAGCAGGGATGAATTTACCCTTACCCCCGCCCCTCCCCGTTATATATATATATACTCCCAAGTCCTAACTAAACATATTTACTGTAACTACCAATCTAGAAATATGGTAATCAAACTAACAAGTGGTATTGCTATGTGGTAATCTTATCAAACTTTTTCCCTGATTTTTTTTTCTATTTGTGTTCACTGATTGAAACTGTTAGGAGTTTGGATGGACCATGCTCTAAAAACAAATAAGAGAGAGTAAGATAGTTTTGCATTTCATTGTGGTTAGAAATATTGTGAATCAGGTTGATGAATTTCTCAGCTAGAGTGAACTAAGAAATGGGGAGAATTATTGAATTAGCGAAATTTTAAATTTTCATCTTTTAACACTTTATGGTTGTAATATGAATTGTAATCACAAAAATTCTTCTAGGAAACTTCAAGTGTAGTGCTATCGTTTTCTTAGTTCAATTTTATTTTCCTTTTCTTCCTTTCTCTTTAATAGTTTCGTTTCTCTTTTTGTGGTCCAATGACACTTTAAATAGAATACTATATTGTTTTGAATTTTACATTTTGTAATCTACATTATGTTGCGTTAGATTACGTTAGATTATTTAGAATATTGAATTTATTTAAAATTTTGGATTATGCTACTTGGGCTTGAGCTTGGGTAGATACAAGGGAAGCGGGGACGGAGACGGGGATTAGAAATTTACCCGTGAACGGGGATGAGAATAAAAACTATGTCCGTTAACAGGGTGGACTGGATATGAACGAAGTTTTTTTAAGCGGGTACGAGGATGGAGACTATACTCCCCGCCCCCACTTTGGTCCACTAACATCCTTACTTTGAGTACGCATTGGTGGTCTTTCCTGCCCAAACTCCAAAGTACCCCATTCTAGTACCAAAAAAAAAAAAAAAGAAATTTTAGTTCATCATTTGTTTTTTTTTTTGTCAAGCATAACATATGGTAACCATTAGCCCAACGGCTAATCTCATTCATTATAAAATCAAATTTTTATTTGGTGTCAATAAAATCTCTCCCTTTTGTCACAATTTTTGTAGCTCCCCCCTTGTCTAATATTACTTGTTTTTTTCTTAATTTAATTCGTTATAATTTTCTCTTTGACCATATTTAGTCATTTACATTTATCCATTCTAATCTTATTCTATCTATCTTTCTTTCTTTCTTTTCTTTTTTTTCTTGTGTACACAATTTTTAGTATCATATTAAAAACTTATTTGATAAGAGGAGTAGAAAATAGGAGGGAGGGGAATTTAGGAGGGATAAAACTTTTCATCCTTAGAGGACAAGAAAGATTTTCTTCACTTTTGTGTTTAGTAGGAATGACGAAAAAAGGGAGAGGTGAATAGTTTTTTGTTTTAATTGGTATGAAAAAACATTATGGGAAAAGATTATGTAGCAAAAACCGTAAATAAACACTGAGAACCACCGAGTGGAGGTGGTTCAGTGGGGTGCTGACCAAACTTTTTATCCTGAAATTGGAGGTTCGAGTTTTGGAATTCACATTGAGATTTGGTTGTTGACCACTATGCTAGCCTAATTAGATTCGTTCCAGGGAGTAATAACAAATATGGTAAAAAAATTTATAATCTCACCAATAAAAAATTATCAGGGTGATTATTGGGCGTTCTGCTTTAGTTCCACCAATTTTTTTCAATAACAAATAAAATAAAATAAACACTGACAAAGCTTTCTACAAAGTTAAGCTTGAAGCTTATCTCATACAAAATCAAGGATTGAAAGACGTGGTCTCTGCCCTTATGGTTTTCGATGTGAAGTTGCGGAAAGGAAGAAGAAAAATTTCCATTTTGCCCATTGGAAGGTACAAAAAATTTTAGTTTGTCTTTCGAATAATTAATTTTTTACATTGCCTTCTTAAAAAAATAAAAAACGTTGTAATGTGATTCACCATCTTATTTTTATTTGGTCTTTCGTCTGTTTTATGTCTTATTAGCTAATCAGGAATCACAAAACATATAGACGACTAAACAAAAATAAGACGGTGAACTACATTACAACATTTTTATTTCTTTGAGGGATCAATGTAAAAGAATTAATAATTCAAGGAATAAGCTAAGAATTTTTTGTATCTTTTAAGGAACAATAAATCCCATTTAATTATTTAGAGCTTGTGTGTGAAAAGGGGTGCTTGTATTAATTTTGTAAGTTGGTCTATAAAAATAGTAGATTCATATTTATATGATCTCTATATAAATAATTCCCTTAATTTTTTGATGGAAATGACTATTTGTCATCCTTTCAGACAGGATTGCATGATTGATATGCTATAATTTTTTAAAAAACTTAACTAACTGTCTATGTAAGGACAATTTAAACATCAATTGAATACTTTAAGTATTAAAATAACAAAAAAGAAATGTTATTTAGACTTCAAATGTGTCTTTGATAATCACAACCATTGAATAGGTAGTAGGTCTCAATGAATGCTAAGACTTACAATTAAATCAATAGTTGTGATTATCAAATACACATTTTAAGTCCACTTTTAAAGTATATATAGCATTGCTCATAACAAAATTGTCTGTAAAAAGAGCAGAAAGTCGGATACTTGCAGCGAATGGGTCATATCCATGACCCATGGACCACAGTCGACCTGACTCACTATATGCGTGTTTTGGTTTTTTATTAAATGTGTTTTTATTTTTGGTGTTAGTATAAATGTATATATTTTTGGTGTATTAATATGTGTTTATTTTTAGTGTATTAGTGTATGTGTTTCAGTGTGTGTTTTTAGTGAATTAGTGTGTGTATGTGTTTTGATGTATTAGAGTGTGTGTGTATATTTATATTTTGGTGTACTAATGTGTGTGTAAAATATTTTGGTATACTAGTGTGTGTCTGTTAAAAAATTTAATCATTTTATGGGTTAATGGATTTAACCTAACCCGTTAAATGTCCAACTGATTATAACTCATTTAATACGTGAATGAAAAATGTATTAAATTTATTTTAACCCAACTCAATTTAACTCAACCAACAATCAAAGTAATTTAACCATCCACACCTGCCTTTTATATTTTCTGCCCACGTTGGAGAGAAAAACACTTCTCTATCCATTTTTCTTCTCTCTCATATTTTTTTTGCTCATGATAGAAAGGGGTGGGGGTAACGAAAAATGCCCAGCGACCACCTCGTTATGCCCTCGCCGGTAGGATCATAAGAGTCGTGATCGCGCCTGAAACACCTCTAGGGACCAGACTTAGCTAGGCTAGCATAATGGCCTACCACCAAACCTTAATGGGGACTCCAAGACTCGAACTCCTAACCTCTAGGAGAGGAATAAAGTCGATACTACCACTAGACCACCCTACTCGGTGATTCTTCTCGCTCATTTTTCCAATGCAACCAAACAACAAAAAAAAATTGATTTTTCTTTTTATTTTTCATCCACTCTTCTTTTCATTTATACCAAACAGACTTATATGTTCAAGTAGAATTTCAATTACTGGGCAGTTAGGTAGTCGTTAGCCGTTGGTATTTTGCAATGAACCATCACTATCACTATCATCATGGACCATGTCCCTTGGCGTATAAGCATTATTGCCAGCCACATGTTGTTGGTCATCTGGTTGGCCTCCCAAGCTACACATTTAAAAAAAAAAATTTATTAGTTTTTGCCCAATTTTAATATGATGAATATTTTTTACCAATTCGACAATTGTATTGTTGTTGTACGATCTATATTTGTGAATTTTGCATTGATTTTATCAATTATGGAGAAAAGACTAAGGCATGATTGTATAATTTTTTTTTTTGACCAGAAACACTACAATATTTCTACTTATAAAATAGAAATGTCATAGCGCCTTATAAATCACACACACACAGACCAAAAAATAAACCGATGCGGGTTTACCTCAGGCCATCACCACCTAGGCCCGAAGGCCACCCTGATTGCATAATCAAATAGATGATTTGAATGACTAATGATTGTATTTTTTTTTCAAGAAAATATATTTTTAATGATTTTCATTATAAAGGTAGCATATAATTTTTTCAAAGTATGAAAAACTTGCTTGTTAAGTATAAAGGGTTTAATTAGTTTTATTTCTTCTTGTAAAGAAGTTGTTAATTAATTTCTTTTTTTGTATATATTATATATACCGACTTTCACTATTGTGTGTATAATGAATATTAAAGTGAAAATAATAATGTAAACAAAATAACTATATCACCTTATTTATATTCTCAAGAAGAATTGATAATCACATATCTAATATATAAGCTAGTAAGTTGAATTCTCAGTTTACAAAAATAAAGCAATGATAAAGATTAATTTTATTTTTATCTATTTTAATTTAATAGTACAAAATTTATCCCCAATTTCTTTTTTTCACTTAAGAACATTATCTTCTCTGCATACCCTTATTGTCAAACGACTAAACGACATACTCCCTAATACCAGGCAACTCTATTAATTCACACCTAATTCTCTTATTTTTTATCTGTGCATTTTTTATTTTAAATTTTGTAATTATAAAAAAAAAGAGAATAAAATGAAAAAAAAATTGATATTTAAAATTTAAATATAAAGCAGCACAGACTTGAATAAGTCCATCCGATGACCTTAAATAAACTCATCCAACAACTACTAACATCTCTCTAAAAATTATTCACATTGAATTTTACCTTCCTTTCCCAACTCTTCACTTTCTCTTTTGGAGATCTTCGCTCATCATTTTTCCAAAATAAGGGGTTGATTTACGTTGTACTGCACCTTCAAGTATGAGTTACTCCTAGTATAAAAATATTATACAATCAATACTCGATTTTTTTTTGTTCAATAGTCAGGGATGTTCGGGTCAACTTACGTGCTTCTCGATTAATCTTCTCTCCGGTCCAGTTAAAGACAGACAATTTACACTGAGATTAGGGTATTTATAAGGGATAAATTCCTCATGATCTGACTCCAAAAAAATTATCAAAATTCGAATTCAACATATTTAAATTTATAATTCATCTTTATTACCACTTCACCTATATTTTAGAGTTTTAGACACGTGGTATTGGTAGTATACTGATAAGCCACAACCATCGATATTTGGCACATTGTAACTTACGGAAAGAGAAAAAAAAAATAAAAAAAATTAGCACATGGATCAAAATCAAAGAATGTGATGTGACATATAAAACAGTGGAGGGAATGTAAAATAAAATAAAATAAGGGGCAGATATAAAATAACTCGAAATACAGGCGGCTCTATAGTCTCTATTTCATATTCAAAACGGTAGCGTAATTGTGAAGAAACACAAAACAGGTAGCGATATTTCAGAGAGAATTTTAGAGAGAGAAAATCAGAGAAAAGGGATGACGGAGATCTCTAGTGGGAGATCGAGATCGTTGTGTTTCCTTCTGTTCTTCTCTTCGATTTCTCTACACTTCATTACAGGTTTGTTTTTCAGATCTTTACAGAATCCTATAAGAAATACAGATTTTGGTTTTTAATAAATTAGATTATTATTTATCGAAGAAATTGTAGAATTATTGGAATTCACTTCGCATTGGGCTTGTTGGATGTAATCAGAGCAGTTTGTGGTGATTGGAGATCTTTCCCTGTGATTGATTTGTTCGCGTTTGTGTTTATTTTCTTGAAATTGTTTATTGTAGCTGCCTTTTTAGTTGAATTAGTTTAAACTCCGTGCAAATTATTTGTGATTGATTTCTTTCCATGGATATGATTTTTCCCCCACTTGCCACACTGCTTGAATTGTTTGACTATTGGGTTTGTTGCTGTGATGTTTCCCTTACAGAATTACATGGGAGTTTTTGTTTGGTTTCCGAGAAAACATTAAAGAGAGAGAGAAGGAAAATTAAAATCAAATCAAATCAAATCAGGGTTAATAAGTTTATTATTTGTTTGTTGTACTTATATGATGTGATAGCATACAATTTTTAAAGTGTTCATTTGGCTTTAAGATGGTGACTTCTCTCTGTGAAAGTTCTATACTTTGTCGATTGTGAGCGTCAGCAATGAATGAAGAATGAGTTAGGTTAAAGTGTTCTTAGTTAGTGTAAAGGGAGGAGGAAGATGAGAAAAGATAGATGATCTACAACATTTTTAACTTTAAAACATATTTTTATTGAGAGAACAAAGATGTTGTACTACTAGCTGTGGCGGAGTGCTAGCATAACATCCAAAAAGGTGGGGCAGGGTCAGGGGTTCGACTCTTATTGCTTCTAATCATAATTACTGGCGTAGAGACATGAAAGAAGCATCAATCTTATGACTGCTAACGGTGGAGTTTCTCATTTTCCTTGGTAATATAACTTCTTGGGACTCTATGGGAGCAAAAGGCAGCTTTCTAGACAGACAAATTTTCTATCATTAGAGGCAGCCCACCGTCAATCATCAGTCATCCTGCTTGCTCTCTCTCTCTCTCTCTCAATGCCACGTGCTTTCATGTGTGCTGGACTTGTGAGACGTAAAGACCATTTAGGAGTATACTTAATTTTTTAGTTTCTGGTCAAGTATGAAGTTGGGAACCAGATTATAAGATTGATAAGTCGACACGTTCAAAGTCATCCACTTTGAATTTATCATGGATCTGGGATTTGTCGCCAGTTGAAATACTATAAATATGTTTCTGGTTAAGTAATTGTTGATTCCTTTGATATAGATGATATCACTATTTTTTTTCAATGCAAACGTCATATCCTTGAAAGATTTTTTTTTATTAAAATTTGGGTAATATAAGGTTAATATTTGCTAGTGTATTACATAAAACTTTGTTGAATTTCCTATGGATGTGGTGATGTTTCTCTGTGTTGAGGTTGGGAAATTAAGACAGGTCAAGTTAAACAATATGTTGTTAGCTTCAATTATTGAAGTCCTTTAATGCGAAGTTACACTCTCCTTAACAGCTGAAGTGTTTAGAAAGACGGTTGTCAAATATGGTAAAAAAGCAAGAGGTTGTGCGTTTGAATCTCGTCGACACTCTTAAAATAATTTCATGTGCATAGAACAAAATTTAGCTTGCATGTGACAGGACATGTTCAAGTATATACATATTTAAGTTACACCATCTCTAACAACTTAAGTTTTTAGAGTAGCTGGAGAGTTAATGGGCCTATTTGGAGCTATTTAAAATAGGTTGATTTTGTCGGCTTTGGTAAAATAAGTTAGTTTTTGGACCAGCTTATGCAGCATCTTTTTGGACCTAAAACGACTTATTTAGGCTGATTCAAGAAGATGATTTTATGAGATTTTCTTCTAGCTTTTTGGATTTTTTTCTTGGGTGTCACGTAATTTTTTAGTTTATTATATTCATAAAATATTATTACTAATGAAAAAAAAATTGAAATTCATATTTTGGAAACTATTATGCATAATCTATGCATGCATGTAATTATTTTTTTATTTTGACACAAATCGCCAAAAAAACTACAAAGTCACTCAAAATGGACTTTTCTAACTTTTCCATCTTTTTAAAGAACACTCTAAATGGTTTTGGGGGGCTTTTTTAGCTCTGACTTTTTTGCACTTAAAAAAGCTAGCTCCAAATAGGCGCAATATATATATAACATGATGGTGGGAATTATTTGAATACTCTCATAGATGTACATGTTCTGGCATTGATGGAAACAACACATAGCATACTAATGGCAAACTACAAGCCTCACATTGAATTATGCTCCAAGAGAACCAGTTGTTATACATCTTGCCAGAGTTGAGATGTGTTCTCAAAGCATTTGTCAGACGTACAATGAAATGTAAGTGTCTCTTTCTCATCTTGAAAACCTCTCAAGTCATGTTTTATCGTCTCAGGTTTTTCAAAAGATTCATCAAATTCTACAAATGGAACAAAAGATGATGCTCATGCTACTTCTGGTGGCAGCACTGGGTCCAGAGTAATCATCATATGCGTTCTGGTTCTCATAGTTGTGCTCTTATCAGTTTTCCTTTTCAAATTATGGCAAAAGAAGAAACGTGAGGAGCAATATGCTCGCCTGTTAAAGCTGTTTGAAGAGGATGATGAGCTTGAGGTTGAACTTGGCCTTCGGGATTGAGCATGTGTCCCCTTTATATATCAGTTCAGACTAAGTGAGGTGAGGCTCCTTATTGGATTTTTTCTTGAATCAGGTGGCTAAATTTTTTGCTGCTTGCTTTCCTCAGTTGGTCTATGTGTGGTTTTATGTTATTGGACTTGGAGTTTCTGTGATCTGCCAAAAACCCACCTAGCTTTGTGATTACTTATGCCCCCGAATCCTTTCGTTTCTTATAGCATTAAGCATTCAAGAATTATTTGAATTATGACAGAATAACAACTACAATAGTAAAGGGTTCAATTTTCTTGTCCTTTGGGTTGTCTTACTTATTTGTATTATTGGTAAATTTACAAGTCACCTTTTCTGTATGGAGTTCGCAAATCTTGTAAAGAGATTTTAGCCTCATAAATTACATTGCAGATATTGTGTTGATCTAACTGCATTATAATTTCATCTCCTGGAGATCTGTTTGTTAGTATGTTTCTTCTTCTCAGGTGGTGAGAAGGGCGCAAGTGCAATTCTCAGTTCTGGCCCCTTAAGTATTAGGACCGAGGGTTTTAGAGAGAGAGAGAGAAGGGGGTTTCGCTGGGGTGGGGGGTCACTGTGTTTTTGAATCATGGGACAAAATTTTGAAGGAACATTCTGGTAATGTGCCAAGCTAAGAAGCACAGACACGGATACGACACAACACGGACACGCTAACACGAATTTTAAAAAAAAAAACAGGATACGGACACGTTAGCGATACGTTAAATAATATGTATTTTATATATATATTTATAAAAAATCATGTGATAAAATAAAAATATTATCATAATAATCTTTTAATTCATCATTTCCCTAATTCTAAAAATTTACATCATGATATCATTGCATAAAAAGTATAATATAAGATATATTGATACACATTCAACATTAACATCCATGATTCAATAAACAATGACTTCTACAATTTTTACTTTAAAAAATATTCTATTTTATAATACTAATTTTTATCAAATTCCAAGAGCTCCAATTTTGTAATTCTATTTTTACTAACATTAATTTTATATTAAAAGACTATTCCGTTTGTATATAAGTTCGTATTCGTATCCAAAATTATATTAAATTCATGTCTCATGTTCAATGTAATGATTATAACTTTTTTATATTATAATTGTGACTGATATCCCTTTAAAATTATGAAAATAACTCTTAATTATAAAATTATATGAAAAGTTCTGAAAAAATTGAAAATAAATTTCAAAACGTGTCTCCTAGTGTGTCCTGAACGTGTCGGCCACGTGTCCTAAAAAAATTTAATAATAAAAAAATCGGACACTCATTTTAACGTGTCTGACACGGGTCCGAGGGTGTCCGTGTCCCAGACGTGTCCGACACCGACACTCTACCCAAAATGAAGTGTCCGTGTTTCCTAGGTGCCGAGTCTGAAGTTGGTGTTAACTTTTTCAATAGTGAACTTGAACTTGCTAATGATGGTGATGTGGGGAAGGTAAAAGTTGGGATATTTCTGCTATTTTGGGTAAAAGTAAACCCTTGGTGACTCAGATTAGATGGATATTAGGTTAAACCCTGTGAGGAATCTAGAGATAATTCAATTCCTTTTGCAATCATTTCAAAACTCGGTAAGATTAAATAAATCTGAAGGTAACTCGAGTCTCTGGCTAACTGGTTGTAAACATGAAATAGTACTGATTTTACAATTTTCTAATGTACAATATTTTCCAAACTACTAATTTGTGTTAGTTTTTCTTTTTCCCGGAAAAAAAAAACAAAACAGATCCCCAGAAGATGGAATGAAAAAGAATGAAAATTGCCATGCTTTGAAACGTAAGTTGGAAAAAACTGTAACTATTCATCCAAATGCAATTTAAAGTGGAATGCAGTAAGTTCAAGAAGTTCTCTTATTATTAGTTCAACGTGCCCCCATGAAATTCCTGTAAAATCATTAAATGCAGGTCTTTCCAATTTAGTATTACAACAATTGCTGGATATCCAGCGATGTTCTCTTGTACTCGTCAGTCGTCACAGGCATCACACTTTGGAGGTTATAGGCTTGGTGTTTTAGAATTTGAATCTTTTGGTTTGATGTTCATTCATTTTTGTGTGTGTTTAGTTTGTGTTCTTGCCAATCTTGCCTTGTGTGATCAATTTATTGCTACTCTAATACATCCATGTCATTCGAACAGGACACCTTATCGTTCTTCTTTGTAGTTAATGTATAGTGATCTGACAAGCTTTTACATTATTTGCTGAAAGTATGCCTTCTGTGTAGGTGTAAATGACCATTCGTTGATCTTCCAATGGCCAGGATTGGGAGGAGTGATTATGGACATGTCACATGATGAGGTCAGATGGTTCTTTCATTTCTAAGTTTGTAGTGTTTGTATTCATATGATCGAAACAGAAATTGTTCGCATTTTTTTTTTGGGGGCCTTTGTGATAGATAAGAAAAGAGTGACGTGTATCAAAATATTTACCAGAAGTTCAATTTAATAGATTCAGAAGTGCTAGATAAAGATTCATGTGATATCCATCTCATTGGGTGGCGTTTGAGTTCACACATTGTCAAGTTCAATTCTTCCTTTTTTTTACTGTGCATTTCCAATCTCAATTTGATCATAGTTTTTGACACAACACTATTGAACCTGACACGATATTAGGATGTTAAACTTGACTAGTTCTCGACACGATGGAAATAGCATTACATGTTAATATTGATAATAAATGGATTTTATTTGTATCAGATACTTATTACTTTGATTTCGGCATGACAAAGTTGTTTAGCTTATTTTGTATAAAAAATGCTTGATTTTTTTTTTCTAATTGTATTTTGGTTTGGTATCACATAAATCCCTATACAATTAGGAGGAGCATATGGATGGAATGGATTTTTAACTTATAGGAAGCCTATAGGTGGTGGGTTTGATTGGACATAATAGAAGGGGGTTCTAGTTCTTGGTTTCCAAATCACATGGTATCCAAACATGACATAATTAATAAATATATCGGGTTAGTCTCAGAACATCTCAACACGAATTTGAAATGACATGATTCAAATCTAATGCCATTCGACTTATACCATATATTCGATAAACATGTATTTTGACAAATTGGAGTTGTAAATAGCTAAACAATGTAAAATTTCAATTTCTTTGAGCTAATAAAAGGATTTTATTTGAGAAAGTCTATTGTTATCTAAATTGGAACACCACCTTTCAAGTAAGGCATTTGAATAATTTGTTGAAGACCATGTTTTGCTTAACAGATCAAGATAATTGTAATTAAAGATGTTTTGTTGTCTCTTGTTTCCTTTTTGAATAAATCGAAGAAGTTAATGAATCGAACTTTCACTCTGGGTGACTTAACAGCGAAACAAAGCGGTTTGGATCCACCAACCAGAGTGTGCCATACATGAAATATGTGATGCCTTCTCACTTTCACCTCACTAACACTTGTACCATAGCAATGTTGAAAAATGACCTATTAGTGTGCATAGTTGATTGTTCCAAAAAAAAAAAAGTGTGCATAGTTGATTTATTAAAAAATGTAAATTTAAAGTAGTTAGCAAAAAATAGTAAGAGTGCTTTTATTGAAAAAATAAATTGAGAGTAGCCAATGCTGTTTGTTTCTATTAAATAATAAGAATGTCAAAAATGAGGAAACGTAGAGTGAAGAACGAAGGTTTTTCAAGTCCTC
>CM042191.1:24539691-24582931 GCA_023539305.1 Ilex asprella
TGTTGCAAAGACTATTAGGCAGTGTTGGCTAAGTCGTTTTGTATGCCCAGTATCTTCCCAACCTCCTGCTTGATGTGAGACTCCACATGCCTGTGACTACTTTCCTCACTCACACATCATTAGGTTAATAAATTATATTAATTTTTTAGGTCCTAAAAACATTATTCTCCCAATACTGCACTTGAGTGTGTGTACAATGTGTGTGTGTATGTTTGTCTCTGTGAGAGAGAGAGAGAGAGAGAGAGAGAGGGAGGGAGCTATTGTTAGTGGGATTGTCTTTCTTTGACCAGACCTGGAAGGAAATAGTCAAAATACGCGTAAATTAGACCAGACATTCCTTATCGTTAAACCAACAAAAAAAAAAAAAAATGATTGTCTATGAGGGTGGGGTTGGTCTCGCCCATAAATCTAAAAGTACATCCCATTTAATCCAATGTTATTATATTCATTTTTCATATCCTATTCCATACATGCCCCATTGATAATTAATTTCACCCCATTCAAAAAATATTTATTTAAAAATGAAAAGCAATTTATTCTCACCCCATTTTATACATTCCCTCCACATCTTACTCTATCCTAACCCTAATCATAACTCTCATTTTTTCCTTGTTAAATGATTAATATCATTCCAAAAGCTTCGTGATGAATTACAATGTCATACAGACTCCTCATGGACAATTTACAAAGACAACATAATTCTTAGGTGGCTTTGAGGCTTCTGCTCTTTGTTCCTACGACAATTTTATAGTGTTGAAAAAATTTTGAGGATTACTTTTAAATAAGCGTGTCATATTCGAATCATTAACAATTCAAAAATTCGATCTAAATTACTTAATTAACTAAATTTTAACAAAGTATACATAAATTTCAACTAAATTTCTTTAAATAATTACTTAAGTTTTTTAATATTCATATAAAAATATAAAAATAATTTAGATAAGATTATAATTGGATCGGATATAGATATATCCAAATTCAAATCTATAAAATATAAGATATCAAATTCAGATTCAAGTTTGAATTATCTGTAAAAAGCATTAATTCATACCCAACTAATCATATTTGAATTCAAATTAGATTCGAATCAAAGTGCAATTCATTGATTGACCTACTTCTAGAGGTATTTTCTCTTTGAATATCTTCTTTGATTTGGTTATTTGCTTTTTCCTTGCTTCAATAACTAAACAATTGGTGATGCTTCATGTCTTTCCCTGCAAGAACTTTCTCAAGATTCAAAAAACTATAATGGTTGTTTGTCTAAGAATACCAAATCTCATAGAGAGAAGAAGGGAAGCATTAGGGTTTTATAAGCAAGAAGAAAAGGAGGGGTGTGATGGTGTAGAACCACGTATATGAGCAGGAGGTGTGGATGGGACGATTCTGTGTAGAATGAGTTACTCAACTTGTATGAATGATGGTTTAGGTGAAAGTAAAAGCCAGCAGTAACACAGTGGAAATATAGTGGTTCACCAGCTGCAAGCATGACTAATCCACTCTTTAATGGAGGCTCTTGCTCCCTCTTATTTATTGTTCATTTGAATTGAATTCCAGAATCGTGTTTTTGCCTCTTTGGTCCCCCTTTCAATGGGGGCCCTATCCAGCATATATAGACTAATTCTTAGTTCTAAGGGATCTTCACCGAAATCTTTCTCTTGCATTCCTAAGATCTCCCTTGATTTTCGAGAGGGGATCTTGGTTGGTTGAGAGTTTTATGCCTTAACTCTAGCTTTCCGTTCTCACTCTTTTTATTTTGGGGATCCTTGTTGTCTATTTAGTTGTCCCTATGTTATTTCAGTTGGGTTGTTGTTAACCTGAGTTTGCACTCTGGTCGTCTGGGCTCTTTATCTTCTCTATTCGACCCGCTGACTTGTTCCAGAGGTTTGAGCTAAAACTGGGACTTATTTTTGGTATCATCAGCTGCCCCCCAGCCCTTGGCTCAGGTGAGCATGGGCAAGGGCTGAGCTATTTTAGATCGAGCTAAACTCGCATGTGGCAGATTTTGACTTGCACGTGTGTGACATCTCTTGACGGTTCCAGGTAATCATGAGCCCCTTGGTTCCCGCGTACGTTTCAGTTCGTGTCCCCCAGACTTTAAATACTCAAACGGCTAACAAAACTACCTTTCTGCTGTTCATCTTCTTCCTTCGTTCTTTGGTTCCTTCTCCTTCTTCGCGATTTCAGATCCTTTTGTGACTACAAGATCTCTGATTTCTCTTACGAAGTTGTATTTTTTGTGCTTGACTCGAGCGTTTGTAGTGCTTTCTACCTTCGATTTGGCTCTGGGTTCTCGTTCGTTGCTTCCTTATAGCTAGGTATGTCTTCCTGCCCCCTTTCCGCCTTTTCTCGGTCTGGATCCATCAAATTCGAGGTGGTTGCTGCATTTCTAGGCTTATCGGTTCTTTTACTTTTGGAATCGTGATCTCTACCTGTCTCCCCTTCCTTATTTCGTGAACTGGGATTCCATTGTAAGAATCCTTAGCGTTGGTAGTTACTGCGCTAGCCCCATAGTTATCAGGGAGTGTCTGACCTGCATCCCCCTTCCCTATCGTCTCTACAACCTTCCTTTTTCTTGCCTTCTCATGTCTACCTCTTCCAGAGCTGCTCGATCCTATGTCCCTCCTCTAGATGGCAGGTTTGCCGAGGAGGATGTCGAATTAGGGGAAGTGGGTGAGGAGATTGACAACTTCCCCGGCGTTGATGCCCTTAACCCTGAGGCTGAAGGCGGGGAGCTCCCTTCATCGTCTGCCTCTATGCCCCCCAAGCCCAGTAAAGGCAAGGGAAAGGTTAGTGGGGCTGGCTCCCCTGGCGGCTCAACGTATCTAGGAGACGCCCTTAAGCAGGCCGAGCTTATAGGACCCAGCAAGGTTGACCCCTCACTCCTTAGGATTTTTAGTGCCTGTTATAGTTTTCCTCCTGGCGTCCAACCCTCGCGCCCTGACAGTTTCACTTCTTATGTTGCTGAGGTTCACAAGAAGGTCTGCTTCTTTGAGGCTGTCTTTGAAAATGGTCTTCGCTTTCCTCTGTACCCTTTCCTTAAAGTTGTCCCGTGCAGTATTTCAATGTATGCCCTTCTTAGCTTTCTCCTAACTTTTGGAGCGTCTTAGTGGGTCTCTTGGTCCTCTTCAAAGAAAAACTCCGAGTTCCTTCTCTCCCTTTATTCCTGGACTTTTTCAATGTCAAGTTGACCTCAACAGAAGACTTCTTGTATGCTTCGAAGCGAGCCAATGCCAGACAGCTTATTTCTAATATTCTTACCTCCCCCAAACACTTGAAAGAATATTTCTTCTTCGTTGGGGGCACAGGCTGGGAGTATGACCCTACTGATAGGACTGATACCTTTGGTATCCCTAGGGCTTGGTCCTACCTAGAGAATTTGGGTGAGTCATCGCCTGAATCAATCGGGTTTTATTATGGGAATTACAGGTTTCTGAATCTGTTTTCGTCACTTTTCAGGTACTAGGCACGAGCTCAGCGAAGAGGACGAAGAGGCGAAGCTGAAACTGTCGGAGTGTGCTCTGAGAAGGTATTCCGAGCTCATCCAATTCCAGGTCCTAGTTGCAAGCGGACTTAGCCTTCCCGAGGTAACGATAGAATCCCCGTCTCCAATCTCAGTTGTCAGACCTGACGAAGTATTAGGTGATCTCCTCTCTTTTTTGGATTTTTTTTTAGTGTCTTCCTTTCTTCTTTTTTTGATCTGATCAATTGTCGTGGTTTAGACCTCCCAGGATCTTCCACAATGAAGCTGTCTTCGGAGAAGCTTGAAGCCAAGATTGCCAAGCTGCGAAAAGGTAGAAAAGGCAGTAAGAGGAAGGCCGAAACGGGGTCTGGTGGCAGCCTTACTACCAGAGCTAAGGCTCAAAAGCTAGGAGGGACTTCCTCCTCTCCAGCTTTGGTTGTAGACAACCAAGTTCCACCCTCAAACGTTCCACCATGTGTGAGGGTTTCCTCTTCCTCGCAACCTTAACTCACCCCTCTTAAGCCCGATGAGCCAGGCGAAGCTTCTCCCACCCTGTCTGAGGTCGAGAGGGCTTGGGAGTTCGTTTCTCAGGTCCAGTTTGAGACAGTTCTATTCAGCCCTTTTGACAAGTTCATTGAACCATCCCTGACAAAGTCTGAGGCTGACAAGGGTAAAAATGTTAAGGTGGAGGGGCGAGGAGATTCCTTTTTTGAGAATGCTGAGCTCGCTGTTGGGGCCATGACATCCATTCTCTTTGAATCCGATATTATGAGGGCTTGCTCCATGCCTCTAGAAGAAGCAATCGCCTCAGCTCTTCAAGGAGCTACTACCGTAAATCTTTATGCTTTAATGTTCCTTCTTGGCTTCTGCTAGTCCTTAATGCTGATCTTTGTTCTTATTTTTGTTCCTTAGATGGCTCTTCATGTAAAGGGTTTGCTGGGTAGGGTCCGTTCTGCGGAGGATTCGGTCAAGGCTTTGAAGGCCTACGAGTTCAAAGTTGCTAAGCTCTCTTTCGAGAATGAGGGTCTCAGGGCCTAGGTGCAAGATCTTCAAGGCGAGGTGGAGGAGCTAGCCTCTGAACTTCGTGGCTCCAAAAGAGCAAAGTTCGGGGCTGAAGAGAGAGAAAGGAAAGTTCAAGATGAGCTAAGGATTCAAGGGGATGAGCTGAAACATAAATCTGATCTCTGGTCCAAGGCTAACCAAGACGCCTTCGATGCCCGCTGCTCTCTTAACACCCTGAAGCAAGATCATGAAGCCCTCTGTGAGGTGAATAGGGCCCTTGATGAGGAGTTCAAGGAGAAGACCGATATGATTGCTGAGTTAGAGGATGATGCCACCACTCAATGGGCTTCTGGGTGACTTTCCTTTAAACGCAAAGCTTCCAAGACTTTTCCGGACCTGGACTTCAACTTCTCTATCCCAGCTGAGGAGGAATTGGAGGGATCTGACTCTCATGGCGAGGAAGACACCTCAACCCTTCCTACTGAAACATCAGACCGGGAAATGCTTGTTCCTCCAACTGTTCTCCGAGTAGCTTCCTTCTCTGCTGACCTTGTGAGGGAGGTTCTCGCCCAAGATTCTTTAACAAATAGGGCAGAGGTCCTTGGGGTCAGCATCCCTAAGAATTCAACTCCGGGGGTCGATGTCCCTAAGAATCCAGCTCCTCCAGCTTCTGGGTCTTTGCCTTCTGAGCTGTCGATCTTTGTTCCTTCTACTGAAGCCGCGTTCGCCGATTTGCAGGATCTTCTGACCACTCCTCCTCCAGAGACTTAGGAACTTCAGTTGTAATTCATTTGTTGTTGACATGCACTTTCTGTAATTTCTGTGTTTTTTTGGAGTGTACTTTGATTTTCAAACCCTCGAGTTATTTGCTGGAGACGTAATATATTTCCTTTGAATTTCAAATCTGCTTGATATACTCCCCTTGATTGCTTTAAATCTTTGTGTATTCTCTTTTTCCCTTGCCCCCTTTTTGTTTTGAGGGGTGTTGAGCTCTCCTTGAAGCAAAACTTGTTGGGTTCAAAGGGTGGTTTTCCTTTCAGGCGAGTGCTGAACATATTTTGCTATTTGAACATATTTGAACGTTCTTGAAGATACTACTCATGGCCTTGATGTATCTTTTTTTTTGCCTATGGTTCCAACGTATGGATTCTAGGTAATTTCCTTCAAGTGGTCCTGACAACTCTCCCACTGACCTCATTTCTTCGAGCTTTGTATGTGCTTGACCCTTTTCCTTGACTTGGAGGAGATCTATAAGTTTCTTGGACATCCACCAAAGGGAGCCTTTGAGAACTCTTAGCTTAGGACTTCCCTGTAGGGGCCATGTTGAGAGGTCTGACGTGACCTTGACTTCAAGAGGTCTGACCTGTTCTCCCCAATCGCATGAGCTTCGTTGGAGATCAGGGGTCTGGAGAGTACTTTAAGAGAAGTTCATGCTGTTGCATCTGTGACCTTTATCAAGGCTCAAAGTTGGAGGTTTATCTGAGGATTCACTTGATTAATCAGGACAAGAACAAATACCAAATGCCCTATATTAGCTTGTCGTGTGTGCGACCTAACAAGGATGTAATTGCACCTATCACATCTTCTAGCACTGCCGGTGATCCCTGCAGCTGCATATGTCCTTTGAGCCTCCTTATCATGGAATTTTAGTTTACCCCTCGGATAAGAGCTACAACTTATTGTACTGTACTTTCTTCTCTTCGTGTTTCGTCTGAAGGCTAGAGGTCTGTCCGAGTTCTTTAGTGTTGGCAGTCATACTTTCGTGTTCTCGAGGGATCATGGGGCTGACCTTAGCTTTGCTTCTCGCGGAAGATTCTCCTCAGGGGTATTACTCGAGGTCAAGGTGCTCTAGATTCTGCTGTTAATCACGGGAATGTGGTTGAGGAAGATGACTATGAATGAACACTGCTGCTTGTGCCTTCCTTTTGATTTTGGACTATTTATTTAGTCTTCGTGGGCATTAATCGTTTTGGAGACCCTCTACGTGCTTTAGATGGAACAACCTACTCCCCTGCTTTCCTAAACCATACTTGTCCTCATGGATTTGGAAGAGGCCAAAGGATGGGTTATCTTTGGCGTGGTTCTTGGTCCTTCTAAATTTGGCCAAGGTCATAAACTCTGTGTTTCCTTTTTCTTGTCTATATATCTTGGAGGCCTTCTTGAATCTTTCTCATTCTTTTGGCCCCCTTGCTTGCAATTTCTAATAGCTGTTCCCACTTCGTCTTTGTTCGATGATCGCTCCTCTTTTGGAGTTAACTGAGAATTTCAGTCCTATTTCTTGACTCTTTCCTTGCTCACCTTCTCTAACCTGAAAGGGATTAAGAGGCGATTCTTTCAAGAGTTGGAACTGCCTCTCCGTGTTCCTACTCCGGACGAGCCTCCTAACTATCATCCTCGTGGTGAGGTCTGTTTCTTGGAGGATGCCTTCAATATGGGCCTCCGTCTTCCCATCTATCCCTCTGTGGGGTGTATCTTGGCGTATTATGGTCTGTCCCCTCTCGTTTATCTCCTCAAGGGTGGGCTGTGCTTATCAGCTTCTTTTTGTTCTGGCGTCTTCAGGGCAATAACTAGTTTCCCACGGTTGCTGAGTTCCTGTACTTCCATTATCTCGAAGAAGACAATGTTCCTTGTTTTAGTTGTTTTAAGTGGAGATATTTTTCTAAACACCAGCTTATACTTGACATTCCTCCTTCGTCCCCTGGGTGGCTTAGCCGGTTTTTCTTTGCCTCTGGGGATTCTTAGAGGTCTGTTGAGGACCGTCGACGAGGGAACAGGGTCCCACGTTCTTGGAGAAAGTTTGATCACATAAGTAAGGGGCTTAGCAGTTTTCTTGATTACTCCCCTTTTTCAGTATTCTTGTTCTGATCTGTACTTTATTGTGCGGTTGCGCCTAACCCCGATTTGCCGGAGGTAATGAGGATTGAGCAAGTGAAACAGTCTGCATCCATGTCCTTCTCAGAATTGATGACATCCGGTAACCTTTTCCTGTTTAATGCAGTGGCAGCCTCCATTGATTTTCACTTCGACTGCAGCTCGCCAGACCTTTCTCCCTCAGAGTCTGAGGAGGTCGAGGAGGTGGGACCATCTTCCAAGCTGTGCGAGTCTCCTTCATCCCCTGATTCTTCTCTTAGCACGATTTTTCTTTCTTCCGCTGGGACCAAGCTTCTCAATGCACTCTCGAAGGCGGAGAAGGAGAGGGAGAAATTGAGGGAAGAGAATGTCCGCTTGAAGGAGGAAGTGGTTGAATTGAAGAAACACTTGGAGGAGAACTAACAGTTCTGTTTTGGGAGCTTCAAACGCCTTCTTTGAGCAACTTTATTTTTTATAGTTATTTTTTCTTTGATGCAAGCTGAGCAAATTTTTCTTCTTTGTTGCTGGACCGTTGGATGTTACATGGCATAATCTACTTTCCTTTTATGGTTTGCTTTGAGTGGCTGAGCTTTCTCTCTAAACCGCCTAGTTCGTGGTTAATAGTTCGTAGTGCCTTTCGTTCCTTCGCGAATGTCCTCACTCCTTCTGAGCTGTAAAGCTCTTTCCGAGCCGTTGAGTTCTTTCCGAGCTGTTGAGCTCTTTCCTTGATTTATAAACCAAGGAGTTTATTGTGAGCTCCGAGGCTCCATTTGAGCCCTCTTTTAATTTCTAAACAATAGTTTCTCATGAGCTACTGGGCTTTTTATTTATTTATAAGCGATAGTTTATCGTAAGCTACTGGGCTCTTTCTGAGCTAGGGAGTTCTTCCTTTACTTATAAACGAGAGTTTATCATGAGCTACTGGGCTCTTCCTGAGCTATGGAGCTCTTCTTTTATTTATAAACGAGAGTTTATCGTGAGCTACTGGGCTCTTCCTGAGCTATGAAGCTCTTCCTTTTTCTATAAACGAGAGTTTATCATGAGTTACTGGGCTCTTCCTGAGCTATGGAGCTCTTCCTTTATTTATAAATGAGAGTATATCATGAGCTACTAGGCTCTTCCTGAGCTATGAAGCTCTTCCTTTTTCTATAAACGAGAGTTTATCATGAGCTATTGGGCTCTTCCTGAGCTATGGAGCTCTTTTTTTGGCCTCCAAGCTATTTCAGAGAATCATACTTGTCTCATATTCGGCTGAATCAGAAGTTTGTCACTTTATTTGAAACAATTCTATTATAGAGAGTACTTACTGAAAAAACTTCTTGAGGTGCTCTGCATTCCAGGAATGAGGTAGGACTTTCCTCTCTTCGGTCTGCAGCTCATAATTTTCAGGTCTTATTACCCTGGAGATGATGAAGGGACCCTCCCAATTAGAACTTAACTTTCCACGAGAGGGGTCCTTTCTGGCGAGTAGGAGTTTTCTTAGCACCAAATCCCCCACCATAAAGCTTCTGTGCTTGACTCTTTTGTTGTAATATCTTGCGATTTTCCTCTGGTAATCCTGGATGTGCCGCAGAGCTCTGTCTCTTTTTTCATCCAAGAGGTCGAGGTTCAGTAGAAGTGACTCATCATTGCGCTCCGGATCAGAGAGCTCGGCCCTTGATGATGGGATCCCGATTTTCACAGGGGATACTGCTTCCGTGCCATAAGCCAAGGCGAACGGCGTTTCCTGGGTGGCTGACCTTACAGTCGTTCTATAAACCCATAACACCTCTGGAATATACTCCACCCATTTCCCTTTCAGGCCTTCCAGTTTGGTTTTCAATGCAGCTTTGATGGTCCTGATAGTTACCTATGCTTGTCCATTGGACTGTGGATGAGCTGGAGCTGAAAAGTAGTTTTTTATTTCCAACTCAGCGCAGAATCTTTTGAACTTAGGGTTGTCGAATTGTTTCCCATTGTCGGAGACTATAGCCCTGGGGATCCCAAATCTATAGACTATAGACTTCCATGTGAAGTTCTAGACTTTCTACTCCGTGATCATAGCCAAAGGTTCCACCTCTGCCTACTTGGTGAAGTAGTCCACTCCAACAATGGCGAACTTGCACTGTCTCAGATCAATCGGAAGGGGCCCGAGTATGTCCAAACCCCATTACTGAATGGGCCAGGGATTGACCACCGAGGTCAGGAGCTCTGGTGGGCAACGGAGAAGATTGACATTTATTTGGCAGACTGCACATTTCTTGACTAACTCCCCGATATCCTTGAGCGTTGTGGGCTAGTAATATCCCTGCCTTAATGCTTTTCCTGCCAATGTCCGTGCTCTGATATGATTGCCGCATATTCCCTCATGAATTTTCCTGAGTATGTAATTGGCGTCTTCATTCTCCACACATTTAAGGAGAAGTGTTGAAAAACCTCGTCTGTAAAGGTTTCCCTGCAAAATAGAAAACCTGGTTGACCTGACTCTTAGCTTTGCGGCTTCCTTTGGGTCCTTTGGCAAGATCCCATTCTGAATGTATCCTAGAATAGGGTCCATCCAGCTCGATGAGGCTTGTACAAGGAATATTCCTTCGTCTTCAAGGTCAACGGAGGGCTTTGCCAGATGCTCTACTGGAATGAACCTTTCCAAACTTTCCTGTGAGGCGGTTGCAAGTCTTGTCAAAGAGTTTGCTCTTGAGTTCTCAGATCTGGGAACATGCTTGATTTTAACTTGTACAAATTTCTTGATTAATTCCTGCACCTTTTTGAGGTAAAAGATCATCTTCTCTCCTTTGGCTTCATAAGACTTCTCTATCTGCCTTACTACGAGCTGCGAATCGCTGTATATTTCTAGTTGTTCTACCTCCATCGAGCGAGCTAGATTGAGCCCTGCAATAACTGCCTCATACTCAGCCTCGTTATTTGAGGCTCTAAACCTAAACCTCAAGGCATATTCGACACCCACTCCGTCTGGTGAGGTCAAAATTAAACTCGCTCCGTGTCCCCGGGCATTGGCCGTACCATCTACCGAGAGTTTTCAAATTGGGAGATCTGGTACTAGCTGCGTGGTCTCCATGGGTGTTCTTATCGTAAATTCTGCAATGAAATGTGCCAGGATCTAACCTTTTACGGCAGTTCTTGGCTTATATCTTATATCGAATTTGCTGAGCTCAATAGCCCACTTTACCAGTCTCCCAGAGGATTCAGGCTTATGTAATACTTGCTTCATTGGCTGGTCTGTCGGGACTTCTATGGTGTGGGCCTGAAAATAGGGTCTGAGTCTTCTGGCTGTGGTAACTAAGGCTAAGATAAGTTTCTCCATCTTCGGGTATCTCTCCTCCGCACCCCTGAGAGCTCTGCTGCAGTAATACGCTGATTGCTGAGCTCTGTCTTTTTCTCTAATGAGTGCTGCGCTGGTAGAGAAATCCAAGACGGCCAAGTATAGGGTGAGCACCTCTCCTTCAACGGGGCTGACCAGAATTGGGGAGGAACTCAGATAAACCTTCAAGGACCTAAATGCCTCCTCACACTGGACATCCCATTCGAAAGCTTTCTTCAGCATCTGAAAGAAAGGCTGTCACTTGTCACTTGATCGAGATACGAAACGACTTAGTGCAGCTATTCTCCCTGTCAGTCGCTGAACCTCTTTAGAGTTTGAGGGTGATTGCATGTCTAATACTGCATTTACCTTGACAGGATTGGCTTCTATCCCCCTGCTATTTACTATGAAACCTAGAAACTTTCTTGTCGAAACCCCGAAGGTGCATTTGACAGGGTTGAGCTTCATCTTATACTCCTTGAGAACCCTGAAGGATTCAACCAAATGTTGGATATGAAGCTCGGTCTTTAATGACTTTACCAGCATATTGTCGATATAGACTTCCATCGTTTCTCCAATTTGCTTCTGAAACATTCTATTTACTAGGCGTTGGTACGTGGCTCCTGCATTCTTTAAACCAAAAGGCATAACCTGGTAGCAATATGTTCCTTGTTCTGTTATGAATGAGGTCTTCTCTTGATCGCTGGGGTCCATTCTGATATGGTTATACCCCAAGAAAGCGTCCATGAAGCTGAGGAGCTCATGCCCAGCGGTAGCATCAACTATCAAGTCGATCCTGAGTAGAGGAAAGCTATCCTTGGGGCAGGCTCGATTAAGGTCGATGAAGTCTATGCACAACTGCCACTTGCCATTGGTTTTCTTGACAAGGACCACATTGGTTAGCCAAATGGGGTAATCTACTTCCCTGACGGCCTTGGCTTGGAGAAGTTTGCCAACCTCCTGGTTGATGGCTTTCTGACGTTTCGGGGCGAAGCTTTTTCGCTTTTGCTTGACGGGTTTGCAGGCAGGGTTTATGCTCAGCTTGTGAGTGATGACTGAGGGGTCAATGCCTTCCATGTCTTCTTGCTTCCAGGCGAACACTTCAGCATTTTTTTTCAGGAACTGGATGAGGAGGTCTTTTACTTCCTTGCTCAGCTTGGACCCGACGTAGACGAGGTGTTCTGGTTCGCCATCAAGATGAACAGGCTCCAGCTCTTCCGAAGGCGTTGGTCTAGTTTCTAGTTCATCCCTCATGTCAAGTTCGTCAAGTTGAATGTTTTTCACCTCTTTCTGCTTCATAGAGGCCATATAACATTCTCTAGCCACGCGTTGATCTCCTCTGACCATTCCAATTCCATTTTCTGTAGGAAATTTTATGACGAGGTGATATGTCAAAGGGATGACCCTCATTGCGTTTAAGGAAGGTCTTCCTAACAGCATGTTGTACGCTAAGGGAGCGTCGACCACTAAAAATCTTACGATTGTGGTGGCCTGGCAAAGAGAGTTCCCTATGATGAGCACGAGCTGAATCGACCCTAGGGGCAATACCCTTTCTCCTGAAAATCCCATTAGATAGGCACTCACTGGTTCTAGCTTTTCTCTTCTTATGCCCATTTTGTCAAAGACGGACGCGAAGATGATGTCTGCCGAGCTCCCATTGTCTACCAGGACACGATGTACTGTCCTGTTAGCCACGACGGCTCTCACTACCAACGGATCATCATGGGGATGGTGACAGCCCTCCAACTCTGAGTCTGAAAAGGTTATGGTCGTGTCTAGCCGAGGTACTTTGGTTGTGGTACACACCTCAAGCATTTCATCACCTCGGATTCTGCGCAGATGTGCTTTTCTGGCTGCATTGGATTCTCCTCCTTCTGTAAATTCTCCTGATATCATCCTGATCTCCCCTAAGGGTTACTGGTGTTGCGCAGGAGCCTGTTGTTGAGGTTGTGGGGGCAAAAGAGCTCGATTTGGGTATCCCTGGGCCACAAAGTGGCGTAATTGTCCTCGTTGGATCAAAAACTCTATTTTCCTCTTAACTTGAATGCAATCATCAGTGTGATGGCCATGATCTCAATGATAATCGCAGTTCTTGGGGGGATCCCTCTTTGTCGGATCCGCCTTCATCCGAGGTGGTCATCTGAGAAACTTCTCGTCTTGTACCTCATGCAAGACTTGCGATATGGAGGCAGTAAGAGGAGTTAGCTGTCGAGGTGGGTACCTTGGCTGTAGTTCTGGCCGTGGGGGCCCTAGACGATCTCTCACATTGCCTCTTCTCTTTGGGGAACGATCTCTATCTCTCCTTGGAGACCTGCCTCGCTCCTTATCTTTCCGGGGACTTCTCTCCCTCTTCTTTTCTTCCTTTCCCTTTTCTTTTCGTGACGAAGAATTCCCTATCTTCGAGAGGAGTGCTTCTTCTCTATTTATGTACTTCTCTGCTTTAGCCAACACCTATGTCATACTTGCTTGAGGTTTTTTCGATATGAAAAATATCAGATCTTTCGATTATACCCCGAGTCCCGTAATGAAGGCGGTTATTGTAAAATTTTCGTCGGGGACATTCACCTTCAAAGATTCTGAGTTAAACTTCTGAACGTATGATCTGAGGTTCTCGTCTGGTCCTTGCATTACATTCAAGAGATGGTAGCTCGGCTTCCTATAGATCCAAGCTCCTATGAAGTGGGATACGAAGGAGATTGAGAGTTTTTTGAAGGAAGAGATTGAAGTTGGGGGGAGTCTGTTGAACCATGCTAAGGCTGATCCTTTTAGAGTGATAGCAAAGGCCCTGCATCGCACGCGGTCCTGATATCCATGCAGCTCCATTTGATTTTTGTACGTGTTGAGATGATCCATAGGGTCTTTCGTTCCATCGAAGGCCTCAACTTGAGGCAACTTGAATTTTGGGGGGAGAGGAAAGTGTAGCACCCTTGTGGTGAATGGTGACTCTGCCTGCTGTACCAGTGACAGGAGCCTTACTTCTTACAGCCTCCTTCATGTGGCTGAGCTCCTACTTGATATCCTCGAAGCGTTGTTCTCAGTACTGCTCTCTTCTTTCCTACTGATAGGGGATGAAATTACTCCTTCCCCCATCGTTCTGGCTTTGTACCTCTTCGTTGTGGCCACTCCCAGGTGAAAGTTGTGGATCTCCTCCCCTGGTCTGGCTATTCTCTCCTCCTTCGTCGACTTCTCTGAGGGGGCCGAGGTGGCACTGTCTCCTGCGAGGAAGATTACTCGGGCCTTCTTGGGCTGGTTGTGCCTCTTGTGGGCATTTTAATAGTTTGAGCAGCTCCTCGTTTTGCTGTAGTAGACGCTGATTGACAAGACGGAGGGCATCCAACTCATTCGTTCGGGGGTCCCCCGTAGGGATGTCAATGGACTGGGAAAAAACAGGTATTAGTCCAAACCCGTCCCGTTTGGACCGAGGATGGACTATACGTATTGGACGGTGGACGTATACGGGGGTACCCGTATAAACCCGTGCGGGGATGGAGGCGGGGATGGACTTACCCTTGCCCCCGCCCCTCCCCGCCCCGTCCCCGTTACCCGCAAAATAAATAAATAAATAAAAATATATATTGAGTTGATTGAAATGATTTTACCACCATTATGTTGTTTTAGAATATTTTGAAGTAATATTTTGGATATTTGTTGTTTGTGTTTTATTCAAATATGTTATGTTATATTATGTTGTGTTAGATTATTTAGAATATTGTTGGATTATTTAAAATATTGGATTTAATTAGCTTGGGCTTGGGCGGGTACGGGAAAGCGGGGATTAAAAATTTACCCACGGATGGGGACGGGGATGAAAATTATACCCGCTAACGGAGGTGGACCGGGGATGAACGAAATTTTTTTAAGCGGGTACGGGGATGGAGACTACACCCCCGCCCCCGCTTCGGTCCATTGACATCCCTAGTCCCCCGTGAGGGGATTAGTTCCTGGATTATTTTCAGCTTGTCTGCCATTGGTGGCTTCCTGTTGGTCCTGCAGGTGCGACGGATTAGTTGGACCTCGGCTCATGTTGCGGGTTGAGACCATCAATCACTGAAAGATCAGTGTATTTGTAAAATGAGAACAGTCGGTTTCCACAGACGACGCCAAACTGATGGTGTAGAACCACGTATATGAGCAGGAGGTGTGGATGAGACGATTCTGCGTAGACTGAGCTACTCAACTCGTATGAATGATGATTTAGGTGAAAGTAAAAGCCAGCAGTAACACAGTAAAATATAGTGGTTCATCAGCTGCAAGCATAGCTAATCTACTCTTTAATGGAGGCTCTTGTTCCCTCTTCTTTATTGTTCATTTGAATTGAATTCCAGAATCGTGTTTTTGCCTCTCCGGTCCCCCTTTCAATGGGGGCCCTGTCCAGCATATATAGACTAATTCCTAGTTCTAAGGGATCTTCACCGAAATCTTTGTCTTGCATTCCTAGGATCTCCGTTGATTTTCGAGTGGGAATCTTGGTTGATTGAGAGTTTTATGCCTTAACTCTAGCTTTCCGTTCTCACTCCTTTTATTTTGGGGATGCTTGTTGTCTATCCAGCTGTCCCTATGTCATTTCAGCTGGTTTGTTGTTAACCTGAGTTTGCACTCTGGTCGTCTGGGCTCTTTATCTTCTCTGTCCGACCTATTCCAGAGGTTTGAGCTAAAATTGGGACTTATTTTTGGTATCATCAGGGTGTAAAGTGAGATGAGAATAACATATTTTTTAATGTTGTTGGGTGGACTTATTTGGTATTGGAGTCGGTATAAAATGGGGTGAGAAGGGAATTTCGTAACAATGGGTTTAATCGGGTGGACTTCGAGATTGAAGAGGTGAAAATAATCTCATGATGACTTGAATTCTTGGAGCTACTACGTCATTTATCCTCGTGGAATTTTCAAGGATCATCATGTGCTCCTATGATATATATATGAAATGTTTTGCCCATACTACCCGGGATTTAATTATCAGCGTTTGTGCCACATTCGATGTGCGCAAGGGTGGAGCCAAAAAATTATTTATGAGCGAGCACCCTTTTTTTTTCTTCTTTCAATTGAAAAAGAATAGAAGTATTTCATTTACGACATCATATTCAATACATGAAAAATCCATTAACAGAAAAAAAAAGACCACTAGTGTGGTATCAGCCGATTTTCTCACCTTGAGGTTAGAAGTTTGAGTGTTGTCATCCACATTGGGGCTTGATGGTTGACCGTTATACTAGCCTAACTAGGTTCGTTCTCAAGAGGTATAATGGACACGGTCAGGTGCCTAATGATCCTATCAGTGAGGACCTATCGGGTGATTTCTGGGCACTCTTCTTTACCATCGCCCCTTTTTTCAATAGCAAAAAAGAAAAAAAAAGAAAAAAAACCATTAATCATCCATTCACTAAGGCAATTGATATTTACATCAATTTCATCATCAAGATGTTAAAATAGCAAAACCATTAAACAAAATCAAGAAGTAAAGTAACATTATTGGAACCTGCTAACAATCGCAGAAAAAGAGAAACGATCAATTGTAGAAAAATAAAAGTTAATTGCTGGCTAATTTTACTTTCAAATTAAGAACATAGAACAAAATAAAAGTTATAAATATGCAAATCAAGGCCAAATCAAAGAGAGTTTCAACACTATAAAAAATGACTAAACACGTATACAAACCAATCATAGATTATATTATCAGAAAAAGACAATTAAAGTATGTGGATAATAGGTGCAATACAATATATCTGAGTAATGCTTATTAATACATATTTACATATATATGAAAAAAAAGCTTAAAAAATTGAGATTGGGCCAGGGCCCCTAGCCCCTTAATTGATTGGCCAACTGATGCACTGTGTAATTTTTTTGTTTTTTTGGTTTAACGATCTAGAGTATCTGGGCCAGCTTACGCATACCTCGATTAATACCCTTATTTGTTCGGTTAAAGACATGTCATCAATGTCAGGACTAGAGTATTCACGAAAGATAAGTCCCTCATGGTCTATCCTCATAGGGTTGTCAAGATTCGAATTCAGAACATTTAAATTTACAGTTTGTTCCTATTACCGCTTGAGTTACCTTGGGGTTAGAATTACTATGTAAATGAATGTGTAAAGTGTGACATCATGATTTTTTGTCGATGTCTTATACGTGAAGAATGAGGGAGAGAAGGAGGAAAGATAAAATTGTGCAGAGCGGAAGAAAGATGAGCAATGTTTCATGTGCTCATGTATGTGACAATGAAATATAGGCAAAGAAATGCAAGTGTGTGGATAGTGGGAAGCTTAGATTTATTGGGACTCTTAAATGGAGGTATGAGGTTGATATAGATAAAGTGGTGAGATGTTGAGATGGACAAAGGGAGTATGAGGTTGAGGTTAACAGTTGGTCTCATGGTCACTAGCTACACTGTTAGATCTTAAGGTCACGAGTTTAAATCTCATCGTCTCCCTTTCTTGTAATCGTGATTGATAAGGAAAAAAAGAGAACGAAATAAATTCTAAATCTAACATAATAACTTATTAAGTTGGAAGTCACCCGTGCACTGTTATTCCAAATGAATGTTTCCCGATGTGTTTTGAGTGATGTTGTTCTCTTTGCTTGTCATTTTATTAATAGTATGACATCCTTTGTTTAAATGGGCAAATTCCATATCTGTCATTTTCCCTTGTAAGCCCTTATTTTCCTTAACTTGTAAGGTTTTTGGGTGTGTCTGTTATGTTTACAACTTAGGCCTTGAGTTTGATAAACTTGACATTTGGGCTACCAAATGTGTCTTTCTTGGATACTCTCGCACACAGAAGGGGTATTGTTGCTATAGTTCTTCCCTGCGACGATACTTTACTAGTGTTGATGTCACGTTTGAGGAATATGTTTCCTATTTTCTGGCACCTGCTTAGCCTTTGAATCTGGAGTTTGGGTCGTTTCTTGTACCACTACCTCTTCTTTCATAGTCAAATATTCCGCTATCTACTGTGCTACCATCTACTTTAGCCCTTCATGTACACTCTCGTCATCCTTGACCATTGATTGAGGTGATTGTACCGTGTTCCATGTCGTCTTCTGATCCTGGTACATCAGATAATCTAGATTCTTTATCTATTGCTCTTCGAAAAGGTATTTGTTTGTGTGCTACTAATCATCTCATTGTTCATTTGTTTCGTACAATGCCTTATCTCTTGTTACCTCTCAATTATCTACTATCTCTATCCCTAAGCACTTACAGAATGCGTTATATGATCCGGGTTAGAGGAAAGCTATGGAGGAGGAGATGAATGTCTTACATCATAATGAGACTTGAGATCTTGTTCCTTGACTGTCTGGTAAACGAACTGTTGGTTGTTGTTGGGTATATACTGTTAAATTTCATTTGAATGGTTCTGTGGAGCATCTCAAAGCCCTTGTTGTTGTAAAGGGCTTTACTCAGACCTATGATGCTGATTATGAGGAGACTTTCTCTCATGTTACCAAAATCTCATTTGTTCGTATCTTGATTTTTTTAGTTGCTAATCTTGATTGACCATTGTTTCTGTTAAAGATTAAGAATTTCTTCCTACATGGTGACTTGGTTGAAGATGTATACATGGAGTAGCCATCTGGATTTACTGTTCAGGGGGAGTATGGTAAGGGTGTATGTTGGTTATATAAATCTTTGTATGGTTTAAAGTAGTCACCGAGCGCATGGTTTGACAAATTTTCAGTTGCAGTTTTAGAGTTTGATCTTTTTCGATGTCAGACAGACTATTCTGTGTTTCATAGACAAACGGATGCAAGATATATTTTATTGGTGATTTATGCAGATGATATTGTGAGTACTAGAAATGATTCTAAGGGGATTGCCAAGTTAAAAACTTTCCTGCGAGATCGATTTCATACTAAAAATTTGAGAAAACTTAGGTATTTCTTGGGTATTGAGGTGACTCGATCTAAACAGGGTATTTGTTTATTCCAGAGAAAATATATACTTATGCTAGAGGAAGCAGGTTTGTTGGGAGGTAGACCAATTGATGTACCTATGGATCTGAATTAGAAATTGTTGATGGATGATGCTGCATTGTTTGAAAATTCGGGTCGGTATCGTAGGTTGATTGAAAAGCTTAATTATCTCACTATTATTCGACCGGATATTTTTTATACAGTTAGTATAGTAAGTCAGTTTATGGGATGTCCTAGAGTGCCACATTGGGAGACAGTTACTTGTATTATGTGATTTCTCAAACGTGCTTTTGGCCTTAGGCTGTTATATCGAGCTAATGGACATCTTAGAGTGGAAGGTTTCTCAGATGCTGATTGGGCTGACTCTCATTCTGATCGGAGATCAACTACTGGTTATTTTACTTTCTTAGAAGATAACGTTATCTGATGGGAAAGTAAGAAACAACCCGTGGTAGCGAGATCCAGTACTGAGGCTGAGTATAGGGTAATGACACATACGACAAGTAAGCTGATATGACTGCTACACTTTCTCCAAGAAATTGGATTTCTAGTTCAACCTACTACACTTTCTCCCAAAAATTGGTTTTTCAGTTCAACCTCCTTTACAGTTGTTCTGTGACAACCAGACAACTATCCATATCACTATCAATCTAGTGTTTTACGAGAGAACCAAACATATTGAGGTTGATTGTCATTTTATTCGAGACAAGATAGTAGCTGGAGAGATTACGACTCCATTTGTGAGATCTGAAGATCAGCTTACAAATATGTTTATCAAAGCATTGAGTCGTACGCATCTTACAACAATTTGTCCTAAGCTTTGATTATATGATATTTATAACTCAGCTTGAGGGGGAGTGTTAAGAGTATTAGGGTAGATTAGGTTTTGACCACTTTCCGTATTTCTCTAATATTGTGTTAATTCTCTCAACTTAATAATTCTCAATGTAATATTTGAGAATAAACTCATTAACATAAGAGAGAAATTGGTGTAAGAGTCCCATATTCCATAGCTCACTCGTTCTTATCAAAACATTAACATCAAGAAAAAATTGGGATAGTTACACTGGTATCTGTGATTTGTACGGATTTCATGGGTTACCTTATGGTTTTTCAAATTGCATTAATATTTCCAGAGAATATTTGGAATGACCATTAGCGAAGGTGATAACTTTATAATTTTTGCACTTTAATTGAGAAATTGAATTTTACTTCTAAACAACTCAAGTTTGTTTCCAAACAAGCCAATCCATTTTAGGGACAAATACAAAATTAAAAACCCACAAAATTCTCTCTCCCCCTCTGTCCTAGATCACAAGGAGTGGGAGCAAGAGTAAGAGCGCAAAAGCGTCACCATTCAAAAAAATTTAAGAGCGTCATATTACAGGCATATAGACATATTCACCCGTACAGGCTTAATAAAAATAAAATATAAAAAATTAAAATTTCATGCACAAATTATAAAGTTCTAAACTGACAATTGTAGTTTACAAATATTATTCTAATTTGATATGTATCTTTAAGCATGAGTCAGTATTTCCGAAATAAAAATTTAAGTAATAATAAGTAAGCATATAAATAAGAGTGGAATTAGTCGAATTCGCAAATTAAAAAATTGAATTCGTGAATTTTGTAAAATAAGAGCGCAAATTCAAGGACAAATAGAATTCGCTCCTAGAGCGTGAGAAAGTTAGGAGTTTAGAAGGATTATGTGACTAAACTCTCCCTCCCCTAAGAACACCCTAGTGCTATCTCTCTATCTGTTGCCATAATCACCTCCCTTAGAGTTGCTACTATCTCTATTGAAGACCTTTCTCCTCCTTGGCCCCTATCTAGATGAGCATTTGGCCGTGATTTTTTTTTAGTAGGGGTGGGGGTGGGGGCAAAGAGATCAAAGATGCAGATTTGATGGTGCATCTTGTTTTGAGGGTTTGCACCACTTGAATTTGGGATGTGGGACATATATTAGTAACTTCTATATTTTTATTAGTAGTTTTATTATTTTGTTAATATTCAAATTTAATTAAGAATATTAGAATATTTAGTTCCATATTTCTTGTCAAGTTAGAGTTTTTCTAATTATCCTAGGTTTCTTTTATTATGAACTAGTTGGTGCACGCGTGTGTTGTACGCCAACTATTTTGACTTTTGTTTTAAAAAAAAATAGATATGGAGATGGTTAAATATTACATGATGATTATTGAATTTTATGAGGCTTACTTGTTCACTTATTCCTTTGTTATTAGACGATTATATAAAGTGACATTGTTGACGTGGGGTAATTGCGACGCCCAAGATTTTTCTCATATTTTAGGTTGTATATGAATTGAATTGAATAAGGTTAAAAAAAAATTTAATTGAATTGCATTTAACTTTAGTAAGTGATTAATAGTTTGATGACTAATGATTTCTTGAACTAATAAGAAGTGATCACAATAGGTTATTATTGTTTTTTTATCTTTTTAAAAGATAGTATTATCAATTAATTTTTTTTGACAAGCATTGACATTCGAAAGTAGTATATAAATTATTACATCTATTAAAATATTTGTTTTTTAGCAAATTTGGATATGCATTATGTACTTACAAGCATATGATGTAATTTGATGATTGTTTAATAAAATTGAGGAGAAATCCATGTGTAAAATGTTAAAATCAGCTCTAATCAACTTATTCGAATCAGAATGAATATATATTATAACAGATTCATATATGCGTTGTGAAAAATAAAATTCGTTGGACAATTGAATTGGATTCAGATCACATTATTCAAATCGGATTTAGATCAAATTTATATTGTGTGGAAAAAAGATAATCAAAAGTCAAATAATGAATTTATTAGTTGAATTAATTCAACTAATAAAAAAATAAAAAATTCTTCAAAAAAGAATAAAGTAGACATTATATAATTTTTAAAGGATAAATAAGAAAATCAATTTTTTTTCTATTAAGCCACTTTAAAAAGGATAAAATAGACATTATAAAATTATTGAAGGATAAATAAATAAATAATTTTTTTTTCACTTAAACTACTTTTATTAGTGGCATAGATAAAATTGCAAGCAGAGAACTTTTCATTAATTCAATAATACCATCTTTTAGAGTAAAAGGCCAGTCCAATGCCTGAGTCCAATAAGAACTGGGCAAAGCACTTCGAGTGTTTTCTGCAGAGAAAAATTTACTAGGAGAAAGAGACCTGTAAACTTTCTGTTTACCAAATTGTGGAGGATGTTCTTTTATTCCCAGTTAGGTGTGCAGAAACGGGCAAGTTACAAGAGTAGTGGTGGTGCACAAAATCGATTTTCGTGCAAGTTCAACAATTAAGAAGGTGAATGAGTGCAGTCAATATGCAATAAACAAACAATCAATAATAAAAATAGCAGGTAAAGGATCAACACAAGAGTTTATAGTGGTTCGGCGGCCTACGTCCACTTTGAATGGCAGCGGTGGCCTGAGTTTCTTATTAATGAACAATGGATACCAGAGAGTCTACTTCGATGAATTACAGTGCCTTGAAGGAGATGGGAGCAATGATGTGTGCAAAGCTAGGAGAGGAGGTTCTTGGGAGGCGTGCCCTAGATGTTGAGAAGGCTTACATTTATAGAGTTAGGGTTTGGAGGTGAGACGGTGACGTGAGGAAGAGATTTCCTACTTGTCTTGGAAATTACAAATTTAGTAGGGTTTTTCCGTGCGCCGCATTTCTCTTCTTGTGCTCCTATCCCTTCGGAGGAGGGCTCTCAGCTAGATTGGACTTGTACTTGGACTTAGTGGGTCCTTGCATGACTGGACTCTTCAATCGAGGTTGGACCTTTTCACATAAATTGAGCTATTTGAACTTGACCCATCAAGTAGAATAATGCCATTGTACACGGAATTTATTAATGCTGTGCGTGGGATATTATTCTTTGTACTCCTTGATTAATGTATTTCCCTGGAGTGAAAGTGTGTATGATTCTGAATGTTTGACGATTTTGAAAGTGATATTTTTAACCTGGCTTCCTTTGGTGCTAATGGCAGATGCGAACTAGTTCTCTTTCTTCCCAACCATTATGCATCTGGAATGGATATAACCAGCAGAGGAATAAGTTTCTAGCCATTAGTTTAATATCCCAAACAGTAGAAAGTCAAGAAAAACAAATTTCTGAGACAGGTAACAACACCTCCAACTAAGTAGCTTGCTTCAACAAGACAAAGACCCAACATAACATGCACTAGTTTCTTTAGTGGTCGAATAAGAGATGAGTAGTGTACTAGCTTGTCTTTTCTCATCTCTGACCACAGAACCTGTTTTGCAAATGATTGCTGGTTGTAGTCATGAACTTAAATGGCTTGATTCAAATGATTTTTTTGTTATCTCCAGGGGCACTGATTGACTTCACATATTGATTCAGCCAAGTTAAAGCCAAGATCTCAATGGGTATTTCTGCGATTCTAGAAATCTGTCATGGGATAGTCAATGCTAAAAATGGCCAGAGAATGAATCAATTGTAAACAATTTAGATGTTTCATTGATAACACATAGGATAAAATATATTTCTCTCCAAATAATGTGCTCTGGGTTATAGTTTGATCTTCAAACTTTCAATAATGCCGGTTTGATCTTTTAAATATTTAATTTATATCACTTTGATCCAATTGAAAATGACGTTTAAAGTGACTAACAGAGATGGTCACATTTTGAGGGGCATTTTTAGAAACGTAAGGGGACTAAATAGGAAGGATTAAAATGTCACACATTATAAATTTAAGGAAAAAAAATAACTCATTTGAGTGTAATCACATAAAACACACCGGAAGAATTAAAATAACACAATGCGCATACTTTATGTATCAATTACTGAAGGGCCAAATCCAAAAGCCCAACTCATGTTATAAGTCCAGTCTGAATTAATAGCCTAACTCCAAGAGATCCAACAAGTCTAGCTTGAAGTGGTTCACGCCCGGTCAGACTCATCAGGGTAGAAGAGCTACATTACCAGGGGAGCATGCAGGGTCATCCAAGAGACTCATTCTCGCCGCCTTAGAAAGAGTCAATCCTCACCTCATTCTTTGACCAAATCTCATGGAGAGCACCGTAACTGTTTCGCCCGTTGAGAAGAGTTTGCTAGCCCCATCATATTAGCTATTTAGTTGCCCAAATCCGTTATGAGACGACTATAAATTGTAAGCTCCGGAAGTACTTGGGAGGCAGATCACACTCAGTCGAGCACAACTCTCCTCTCCCTCTCAAAGCTTGTAACTCTCAGCTCTCCCTTCACACTTGAGTTATTAAAACTTCCCAGTGACTCTAGCCATTCAAAGTGAACGTATGTCATGTTGGCCGAACCACTATAAATTTGTGTCTCATATAGTCTCTTATCTCTCTTTATTTTAATTACTACATTTACTATTGATAAATTGACAGGTGGTGTGCAAAGCTAATGCATGCATCATCAATTACTATATTTTACCCTAGGCCTGTTATATAACAAACCACTATTTAGTTATTAGTTAGTCATCAGCCTCCGCAGCAGAAAGCCATTTACTGAAAATCACATAAAACCAATGGAGCAATAATACATCCCTACCATAACCATAAATAGAGACTTATTTCGAATAACAGATTTTCCATTGGAATTCCGCAAGATACACAGATCAATTTTTTCAAAGTAAATTGCTCCACACAGAAGAACCCTCCTTGCAAGTCTACAACGACAAATAAATGAATAATTACTCTCAGAGCCCTACAGCCACATTGGGCTTTAGAGTTAACGTTGGGTAGATTTGGGAATTTTCACTTGAGTTAATCCATAACCGAGTATCATATGCACGAGGCTGGGGAGGGAGTTGTAGTAGGGAGTCTGGTGAGGGACTGTTCTAGCTTAACTAAGGTCTCGAGTTCCAGTCTTGGGAACGTAAATGCGTTCAGTAGGAAGAGTTTTGCCGCCCTTGTGGTCTTACCCGGCTCGAATTCAGATTAGTCGGAGCCAAAGTGGCTTTCGAATACCGAATGGTCTGACAAAAAAAAAAATCAATTTTCACTTGATTTCATCTATAACCGGGTATCATAATTTAAAAACCTTATTAATTCCAGAATTTTAATACTTACAACTTAAGTTTCTCATTATAACATTTCTTTACTACCAACCAAAAAACCCCCAACAGTTCACTGAGGACAAAGAAGGGAACAAGATAATATATATCCTAATGCTCAAAATTCTTGAACTCATTATGTCAGTATTTTCCTCTCCACATCTTCCCAAAGATCAAACAATTTCATGGAACAAACTGACGCTATATGTATATCTATATATAAAACATAAGGGAATTTAAATTTTATCCTACACATCTTTCCCTCCCAAAACTATCTTATCACACTCATCACCTCCCTCTTAACGTTACTCTGTACACCCAATACACAAGCGTCTGACACCCCTACACCCATGCCCTCTCTCTCTCTCTCTTTGATTTATGCTAACATTTGTACTCAATTTCTATTGCTGTAAATTGTACTTTTGATGTTTTGAGTAGTGGGGATTTCTGTTGCTCCCATTGTGGAAGAACTTCAAAGAAGATTGAAGGAAAAGGTCCACCACTACACTTGACACTCTTTTTAAGAATTTAAGATTGGCCTTTACAGGCATATGATTTAAGCTATGTTATGTTTACAGGCATATGCAGTATTAAACTGGAAGGCATATGAGCTGACCTCCAAAGTAAGAGATTTTTTCTGCATATTGGTCTTTGGCCCATTTCCATTCTTGCATCAAGTATAGCCAAGCATCTGTTGTTCCTATTGCTATGCAAATAAGATCTTAAATTCAATTTGTTTGCTATTTATGTGTATGAGAATTAAATTTTTGTATTCATGAGAAGTAGAAATTTTTTTGTATTCATGAGAAATAAGTTTTTTGTTCAATGTTAATTTTTTTTCTTTTCTTATTTCTGGTTGAATTGAGTGATTAATTGGTGTGTGTGTGTGTTGCAAGTTTGTGAACATATTGGCAGTGTGATAGAAAATGAATGAGAAGAGATGAGACTGGTATGTGTCTCTTGAACCATTTTTCTGATTTTTCTATAGGAAAATGAGATGATTTTTGGCATGAAATTTTCATCTCTGTTTTTTTTTTTTTTCAGTTTAATTTGTTACTTGGTTTTAGTTTGGTGTGTGAAATTTCAATGTTTCGCATGGGTTTTATATAACAGTTTTGAGTTTGATTGATTTGAGTGTCATGGTGTTTATCTATAATTTCATTTACTTGCAATGTTGACTGCTTAAAGATCTATTGACAAAATTTGCCAAACTTAAACCTGGTTCATGAGAGACAAAAAAAAGTATAGGCAGCAAACAATTGGAATAACAAATGGTAAATTATTAAAGTTATTGTTTGTGCAAAATGAGTAAAGGCCTTTGAATTGAGTTGAGTTGAATTACAGAATTTTGGTACTATTGAATTCTTTATTAACGATTTATATTATTTTTCTATACTTCTTATTGCCGCATTGGTTTCGTGGAAAAAAAGTTGTTAAGGGCGGTATTTTTTTATGTCCTGTTATGTATACATCTTATTTTTGAGTTGGGCAAGTAAATAAGTATTTAAGACCTTCGTTCATTGGTGAAGACTTAGTTGAATATGTTAAATTTCTTAATACTTTTGAGTCTTCCCAAGTTTTTATTTGAAGATGTATACTTTTGAGTCTTCCTCCAATTTTGACCCGTTTTATTTCACTAAAACCATGACATTAAAAATAACCAAACGATTTTTAGCTTAATGTATGTTTATATTCATTGTTTGATTATTTTGTGTTTAAAAACTATGTACAATGTCTTTAAACACGTGATATAGGATGAATTTAGGTTTTCAGTTTAGTACGTATTTGAGTTCAGTGCTTAATTATTTTAAGTTAAAATTCAATGTTTGATTTTTTTTATAATTGCACTATGCCTTCAAGCACGTTATCCCTAATATACATATATAAAAGATACATCAAGCTTTCAAAAACATATTCCATTAATTTTATTGATAACACCCCATATATTCCCCCCTCCCCCCTCCCCAAATCCAACCTAACTCAACCCACTCATCACATCCAATCCAACCCAACCCAACCCAACCCAATCCAACCGCTCCCTGGCAACACAGTCTCTTCTCTCTCTCTCAGGCGACGACTGTGCAATCACTTCTCCAAATTCATGCAGAAGAATTCATACAATTGTCAGGCGGTCACTTCCCCAAATCCATGTCTTCGTCTTCGAGTTCAAACGTTCTTCACAACCAAACTTTCTTCACAGTCGCCGAGTTCTACAACCACAACCACTGCCACTGCCCAGTAATTCCCCTATCCTTCTTCCCCTCCCCTCCCCTTTTTTCTGTTTCTCCCACCACCTCCTCACTCTATTTCTCTATCTCTCTATGCACATGAATTGTTCGTCAAAATGCAACCACCAGTTGTGTGTGAATGAATTAACCCCATCTTTCATTAAATTTTTATTGTCTTCATGAAGCAATGTGCCTGGCTTTGGAATAAGGGTTCTAGGAATGTGCATGTAATCTGTGTTTTCGGTTTATGTTGTATGGTGTATGGTGTTGTTCTGGGATAATGTGGTTGTGGTTTTATTATATTTCTTCTCTAATCAGATGTCCTTCAGGTGAAACCTACACAATTCAGTTGTAAAAGTTCTTCATATAGTTGTCCATCCTTTTCTTTGGTCTTTTTGTTCAGTGTGTTTGAAATTCAATGTATAGTCACAAAGGGAATGTTAGTGTTAGCTTTGCTTTCCTATTGAAACTGTGTGGGAAGGCTACTGATTTAGGGCTGGGACTTTTTGATAATACTATTGCAGGAACTTCTTAAGCTATCCAAATATTGGTGTTTGAAAATTTTATCATATAGTTGCTCTTGGTTTCAAATTCCAGGTAATCCCCCCATTCATTCACACAAATTTGGTTGCGATGCCGTTAACCCCATAGAAAATCTCCAATTGAACCCTTAAACTCTACTTATGATAGTTTAGTAAGTTGGTTCTTTAGGTTGTTGCAGGTTGCGATATATTTAAATTAATTGGAACTACAGGTTGTTGCTGGTGCCTTTCTCTCTGTCAAAAACTGATCCCATTGTGACATTTGAGCTTGACTAGGTGATCAAGGATGTTTTTACTGCCTGTTTTCTCATGGCAATAGATCTAGCTTCACATCTTTTTATCATAGGAATTCATTTTGGGAAACATTTTCTCCATTTATGTTGCCTGAATACTCTTCTCTATTTCTTCATTTGTAATTTGCAGTTTCGTACAAGAATTTTCAAGGAAATTGGTGGTTTGGACCCCAATGTTACTGATGAGCTTTTGATTGAAGCTTCACAGTCCCAAGCCCGAGCTGCAGTTGACAGCCACAACCCTGTCCTCCTCTCCACCACTATTGTCTCAAGCCCTTAGCTCTTCTCCCCCACGATCAAATCGAACAACCAGCCAGAACCACTAGCCACAACCAACAATTGGTCGACGAAATTTCTCGAAGAGGTATTTTCGTTGATTGTGTAGCTGCATAAGGGGTTGCTTTCATTGTGGCATCTGAACGTGTCGCCATTTTTCCGCTTCTGATTTCATATCCTTTGATGGTTTCTTCACCAGTGGATCCTTCGGCAAGCTCAATTTGGGTATAATCAATGTGCATTTTAAGTTCTTAAATGTAGTTTTTGGGTTTTAAACCTATCTCACAAAGCAGAATGTAATGCTTCTGATGAGCATATTTCCTAATCTAGGCACACCATTTGTTATGTATTAGAGTTTATTTTGTTTCTTTCATTCTCTTCTCGGTGTTGGATTAATTATTATTATTTGACTATGGCAAAAATTGCTATCTTTTGCGAAAGATTTAGTCTTGATTATCCATTGGTTGTAAAAATTGCTATCGTGATTATTCATTGAGTTGTTTTCTTTAAAGTGTGACCTTGGGGGTTCTAAACTTTTTACAAAAGAAAGAGAACAAGCCTATAGAGAGTTTACTGTTTGTTTCTATTAGAGTTGCGAGACTTGAGAATTTTCAAGAAACTTTCTTTCTAAGATGTGTTGTTTAAATTTGTTGGTTTCTTTTTGATATATCAACTCCGAGTTTTTTTTTTGAAAAGTATACATATTAGATGATTGTCGTGGCTCCATTTTTTGATTACCAAAATGTTGTATTAATTTGGTGTTTATTTGTTTCAATTCAAGTTCTTTCATTTTTCATTTTCTTTGTTATCATAGTTGACTGCAAGTTAGGCAGCGACAAAGTTTAATTCAATCTTTTTTGGCTGCCATGAAAGAAATGAAAGAAAAGCGATTAACATTTTTATCAACCTAATTTGTTTTTTGATTTATTACAGTGCTTTTTCAAAAAGAAATCTTAATTTTTATTAATTCAATTTATCCTAATCCATCCAATTTTGCTTTCTAAAAATAAAAATTGGTTCATGTGTTTTTTTTTGTTTTGCTCTTATTTTTTTTCTTTCTTTGTTGTTGCCTGGGTGGTGTGCACTAGTTACAATTGACGTGCAATTTGTGGATAAGCAATTCAATATTTTTTTTAAATGCTTGATTATTTCGATTTTAAATTTAATGTTCGATTTTTTTTAATTATAGTGTATTTTACATTTAGACACGAATTATCCAGAGTATATATAATATACATCAAGCTTTCCACAACACATTGCATTCATTTCATTGATAACATTTCACTGCTACTGATGATCAGCTTTTCACACCAGAAAGCAATTGATCCCAAAAACACAAAAAACCAGAAAACATAAACACACCAATAAAAACATCCCAACTAAAAAACCACATTATTACGACTAACCACTGCAATAACAGAGCTGTAACAAGAAACAGAGATTATAGCTATGAAAGATCTCAAGCGATCTTGACCTCAATGGTCTTGGGCTTCTTGGGCTCCGGAGGAGGCAACTTCTCAACAGTAACAGTCAACACACCATCCTGACATACCGCAGAGATGGCGTCAGTGTTAGCATTCTCAGGCAGCACAAACTTCCTCATGATCTTTCCAATCCTCCGCTCCATCCTCACAAACTTTGCGCCTTCTTTCTCCTCAGCCCTCTTTCTCTCTCCACTGATCACCAACACATTGTCGTCCTCAACCTGAACCTTGATGTCCCCACTCTTCAACCCGGGCATGTCAATTATGAAGGCATAGGACTTGGGATACTCTATCACGTCTGCGGGCGTTGCTGCCATTGCTTTTGCGTCACGGACATAGGCACGTGTAGGGCCGCTGGACTTATCGACGTCGACATCGGCGCCGTCCATCATGTGTTGGAGGGTGTGGAAGATGGGGTTGTCGAAACCCATTAGCCTGATGTCCATTTTCTCTTCTTGATTGGGCGTAATTTGGAAGTGGGTTTAAGTTTCGGTACTCAGAACTTGTTTTCGTAGGCGTTTGATGGTATCGATGACCACATGTGGATGATTTATAGGTTGGTTGGGAGGACAGAACTAGATGTTTCTGGATAGAGCGGGAAGAGGAAGGTGGAAAGTTTCTAGGAGGTTCTTCCCAATTACGTTGTGGAAACTTCGGGAATTGGCGGCCCAGCCCACAATTTCAATATTTATCATTTTTAGATCAAGTTCGATAGTCAGATGCATCATTATTATTATTAGATTGTTAGTAAGCTACATCTAATATTTAAATTCATTGCTAATCAAACTATGCTTATTGACTTAGTTAATAAATTTGATCCTAATCATTGTATTTTTTTTTTTTTTTGAAAAATAACAATATAGTTGTACTTAAATTACGATTGTATGAGATTGACTACACAATAAAACAAAAAAAGGGTTGACTAAAAAATAAGACAAAAAAAAAAAAAAAAACAATTCATGTGAGACAGATGTTTTGATATTTTTAGTTTCACTTTTATTTATTAATTCATATTTTGTTAAACTTTAGCATACTTTTCTAAAGTTTAAATTTTTCAGAGCTTATAGAAGTAAAAGTCTGTTCGTTTGCTAATATTCTTTTCAAATCTTTTGGTCTCTTTTCTAATTTAATTTATTGGTAACTTAGCATTGTCCTATAATTACGTAGGATATAAATTGCATCCATATAGACGCATGTTGATAAAATCCAATAGGATAAATATCATTTACACTTTCTGACATTTGATTTTAGTACACGAACACTCCCACTCATTTTAAAAACAACACTGACTTTCCTTGACAGTTGTAACTTATAACAGTCACATCCCTCCAAGTAACATACATTAGAATTGTGAACAGTAAAAGATGATGTCATCAATAATAATTTTTAAAATGCCAAAAATACCCTCTAAAATGAAGTTTGAAAATTTAAATATATGTTTTTCTTACACTAGTAATTTATCCCTCATTTATTTCAACACTTAAAATTTTAATTTCCTAATTGTACTAATACCTACCTATCCAAAAAAGTTTAAACTCGTAATCCAAAATCACAAATTCTCATAATAATTATGATTTAAAAAATAATTAAATTACTAAATATAATAGATTTGTATTAACTAAACTCATCTTAACACATATTGAAATCAAATATAAGATATTATTTCCAAATTGACATCACTAATTAAGAAATTAATTATCTAATTTTTTCCAATTAAGATACCATCAACTAAGGTAATTTTGTTTCTAAATTAAGACACCATGAATTAAGCCAATCATCTGGCACCATCACCCATCCACCATGGGCTTCCAAAATTGCTACTATCCACTAACCTCCTCAACCACCGCCTTCTAGAGAGAGAGAGAAGATATGGCGACTCTGAAGGAAACCATCGCCTCCACCATCTGAAAGCCACTACCTCCACCATCCAAAACACATCAGCTACACCATACACAACCCATCATCAGCACCACAACCTCCATCATCCAAAACCCAACACCAACCCCACAGCCTCTGATGGGCCCAAATTTGAGTGAGTCAAACCAATTTAAATAAACCAAGGAAGCCCAAAATAAAGTCCAATTGATGCTTGGTCAACCCATCAGAAGGGAATGCAAAAGGGCTTCAAGAGTTCAATACCCACAGCCCCAAGGCCAATGCCCAAAACAGGAAGCCCCTTGGGCGCCACCCATGGCAGCCTCTTGGGCGCCGCCCAGGCAGGCCCTTGGGCGCCTCCTCCTCTTCGTTCCTCTTGACTTTGGTACAAGTGCAAGCCACACCAACTCAAGACAAGTCCAAGCTCAAGATGAGGATCAAGCCCAATCTGCCTCAAAGTCATCCTTCGACTTAATAGGAGCACGAAGAAAAGATTATCGGGATACGGAGATCTATTCCTACCATGATTCTACTTACCAAAATAGTGGAAGACCTCTTCCTCGCGTCATCGTCTCACCGTCTTTCCCTAACTATATAATGTAAGTCTTCTCAACATTGAGGGCGCGCCTCTAAAACCTCTACACATTCCCTTACACTCATTATTCTCTCTCTCCCCCAAAGTACTGTAACACTCCCGGAGTTATTTTTCCAGCGACATCTTTCATCAATAAAGATCTCTGGCCACCACTTTCATTCCCGAGAGTGAAGTAGGTCATCCAAGACCGAACCACTATAAATCTCTGTGTTGGCTCTTATTTACCGTTCTATCATTAATTTGTTATTGATCATTTATTAATTACACATTATTATTCTGTTGACTGTTGATCTTGTGCAAAAATTAATTTGTGCATCATCAGTTTGGCGCCGTCTGTGGGAACGACTAGTTTTCTCACTCTCATTCGATCCATGACAATCACTACCCGATCAATGAGCCAACAACCAAGTGACAACAACCCAGCTCACCAGATAGAGGCTCTCCCTCCCCTCGCACCCTCTGAACCATCTGCTACTGTGACTCCCGCAGCCAAACAACAACAGCAACTCCTCCAAACCATGCAACTACTAGTGAGCCAAAACCAGCAGATTATTCAGCTAATGGTTGCCCAAGGAGGCATCGCCCCTCCCCCCGTAGGAGGAGTCCCACTCTTTCCAACGAGGGAAAAGCCTGACTCATCTAGGCGTCATACAACCCCCACCATTGGGCCCCTTATCAGAATACCCCAGGGCCACATCAGGGCACCCCTCATCCAACGGTCCCTCCTCTGTGTGCAAGGAGCTTGCGTGCACCACCTTCGCACGTGCCTGCGTAAGAAAATGAAGGAGAAAGTCAATATGGAGACCATGAAAGCTAGTACAATCATCTGACGGGGGATGTCCCTAACCAGTGGGACGAGAAGATTAGAGAGGTACAAAGCCAATTCGGTGATGCCCTCAACGCCATCAAGGCACAAGCGCATGCAATCGTGGACTACCTGATAAGACGTACTGACACACCCTTTGTTGCTAATATAATAAATTACCTGTTGCCCTCGAAGTTCAAAATGCCCACCATCGAGATCTTCGACTGCACCAAAACCTCCTCGACCACCTCGACACGTACAAGTCTCTCATGCAGCTTCATAACATACCTGAGGAGATTATGTGCAGAGCCTTCCCTACCACCTTGAAGGGGCCTGCTCACTAGTGGTTCTCCAAGATCAGACCCTCCTCTATTCACTCTTTTGCAGAACTCAGTAGGTCATTTGTCTCCCACTTCATTTGGGGATGCCAACATCAAGAACCAGTGACCCACCTGATCACCATCAAACAGGACAGAGATGAGAGGCTCAGAGACTACCTTGCCCGCTTCAATGAAGAGGTTCTTCAGGTTGAGGAGTCAAACGATAAGGTAGCCTTGGCCGCCTTTATCGCTGGACTCCGCACTTTCAGTTTCATGTTCTCCATACTTAAGAAGCCTCCCTCCAGCATGCCCGAGCTACTGTCCAAGGCACAAAAGTATATGAATGTCGAGGACGTCACCAAGGTCTGCCGGGGTGAGTTTTCTCGAGGAAGGGAAAAGAGAAAAGATACCTGTGAAGACAGGAAAGAGATTGAGAACAAGAGAAAGAAAATTGAAAGGATCTTCGTAAAAGACAGTCTCGGGCCACTACCCCCAAAAGACCGACAATCATTCACTCCACTCAATGCCTCAGTGGAACACATCCTACTCTAGTTACAGGATGACCCTACCATCCGTTGGCCCGAAAGATGAAGTCTGATCCCAAACACAAAAATTCCAATAAGTATTGTCGCTTTCACAATGACCATGGACATGACACGGACGACTGTTTCCAACTAAAGAAGCAGATTGAGGAGCTTATCTAGCGGGGTCAGCTCATATAATATGTGGTTGTTTGAGGACCAGCTCCTCCGCACGATGAACGAGAGCGCCAGCAGCGCCTTAGTGAGATTCAGACCATCGCCAGAGGGTTAGGAGGAGGAGGTGATTCCAACTCCGCCAAGAAAGCGCACGCCCGTAGAGCCAAACAGGTAGAGTCTTATGACTCTCGCCCAATGAAAACACCCCGACATGGGGACAAGGAGGTCATCACCTTCTCAGACAGAGACCTTGAGGGGATCCAGGCCCCACACGACGACCCTCTAGTCTTAACATTAATGGTGGCCAATTACCAGGTCAGGAGGGTCTTAGTCGATAGTGGCAGCTCAGCTGACATCCTGTTCACCACTGTCTATGACAACTTTCACCTCTGCAGAGAGAGACTACAGCCGGTCAAGACTCCCTTGGTTGGCTTCTTAGGAGAAATAGTTCAACCTTAGGATCCATCACCCTGCTTGTCACAGCAGGGACTGCACCAAGGAACTCTACTATCATGGTAAACTTTCTCATACTTGACTGTTCTTCTGCTTATAATGTAATTCTTGGACGCCCTGCCCTCAATGCCTTAAGGGCAGTACCCTCTACTTACCATCTTCTCTTCTGCTTCCTAACTTTCAATGGAATTAGGGAGATAAAAGGAGACCAAGTCTCATCCAGAGAGTGCTATGTAGCCTCTATGAGGGCTAGGAGATCGCACGAGAGTCTCCAAGTCGAAGCGCTTGACCCCAAGAATGATAGTACCTTGGAAAGACGTGAACCAGCAGAAGAGCTTCATCCCGTAATGGTCGACGAAAGTCTCCCAGAAAGGAAGGTCTAAATAGGCTACTCGCTCTCCTAGGAGCAAGCATCTGCCTTGGTAGACTTCCTCAGAAAGAATGCATACGTCTTCGCTTGGTTTCATGAAGATTTGGAATGCATCGATCCCGAGGTGGCCTCCCACCGACTTAATATTGACCCCATATACAAGCTTATCTGCCAAAAGTTAAGGAGTGTAAGTATTGAAAGGGGCAAAGTCATGGAGGAGGAAGTAAACAAGCTGCTGACAAATGGGTCAGTAAGGGAGGTAGCATACCCAGATTGGCTATCCAATGTGGTGATGGTAACGAAGGCCAATGGGAAGTGACGTCTCTGTGTAGACTTCATGGAGCTCAACAAAGCTTGTCCCAAAGACAGTTATCCTCTCATACGCATCGACCTCCTCATTGACGCTACTGTTGGACACAAGCTCCTAAGTTTTCTAGACGCCTACTCGGGATACAATCAGATCAGCATGTTCCCTCTAGATCAGGAAAAGACCTCATTCATCATCCTGAGAGGCACTTATTATTACAGAGTAATGCCTTTCGGGCTTAAGAATGCGGGAGCCACATACCAACGCCTCATTAACAAAATGTTCGAGGCCCAGATTGGAAAATCGATGAAAGCCTGTCTAGACGATATGCTAGTGAAGTGTATAGCAACCACATATCATGTCACACATCTGTAGGAGACCTTCAATGTATTAAGAGCCTACAAGATGAAGTTGAACCCTAAAAAGTGCGCCTTTGACCTTAGCTCAAGGAAGTTATTAGGCTTCATGGTTCACAAAAGAGGTATTGAGGCTAACCCGGATAAAATCAGAGTCATCATGGAGATGAAGTCCCCAGCCTCAACAAATGAGGTCCAGTGCCTCAACGGGAGGGTAGCTAGCCTCAATAGGTTCGTATCGAAGTCAGCCGATAAATATTTACCTTTCTTCAAAATCCTACGCAGATCATTCCAATGGGGTCCGAAAGCCGAGGAGGCCTTTCAAAAGCTTAAAACCTACCTCTCCATGCCACCTCTACTCTTTCATGCAGTATTGGGAGAGACATTGTACCTCCACCTCTCTTCTTCACCCTCTGTCATTCCTCATCAGAGAGGATAAGGGCATCCAGAGGCCCATCTACTACGTAAGTAGAGCCTACCGAGGCGTAAAGGTGAGGTACTCAGAACTTGAAAAATTATCCCTTGCCCTCGTTACCACCGTCAGGCGGCTGCGCCACTATTTTCAGAGCCACATCATTGTGGTTGTCACTGATCAACCCTTGAAAAGAATTCTGGGGAAGCCTGATGTCTCTGGCAGACTGCTCAAGTGGGTTGTGGAGCTGAGCGAATTTGATGTGCAGTACCAGCCGAGGGCTGTCATCAAAACACATGCCCTTGCAGACTTTGTAGCAGAGTCCACACTAATGTAGGAGGAGGTGACAAGTACCCCCGCATCCACTTGCTCGGTGCATACTAAATCTATCCAACAGAAGGCTGGACCAGACGCTAAAGGAAGACCCGACGACTCAGAGAAGAAACAAGAGACAGAGCTGCAGATTGGCAGCCCTGGGCGCCGCCCAGTTGGCTTGGAGCGCCACCCACCTTACCTTTGGCATCAACTTCTCATCCTCTATCACTCCCTACTCTTCCCTCTCACTAGGTATCGCCTCCATCATCCACTATGCCATGTTGGAGATTCTATGTCGATGGGTCCTCCACCAACGAGGGCGACGAAGCCAGACTCGTACTGATTAGCCCTCATGACACTCTATTGAAGTATGTTGTCTCCTTACACTTCGCCACATCAAATAATCAAGTAGAGTATGAGGCCCTTATATCAGGCCTAAGGTTACCCTTGGAGATGGAATCACTCAACCTCATGACCTATAGTGACTCTCAACTCATAGTCAACCAAGTGAGGAGAGATTTTGAGGCCAAAGAAAAAAGGATGTAGGAGTACCTCTCGGTGGTCCAAGCCGTCCTCACAAAGTTTGTCTGTTTTGAGATCCACCATGTACCTTGAGAGGAGAATGTCATGGCTGACGTCCTTGCCAAGTTTGCCTCTGCCAACATACTCATGGGTCCAGCGCTGATAGGTCATCAATTCGAGCCCAGCATCGCCAAGCCTGATGAGGACAAGGTCTACTGCGCATCCTCGGAGTTCAACTGGATGACTCCTGTCCAAGCATACCTACAAGAGGGCGTTCTCCCAGATAGCCAAGTGGAAGCCAGAAGGTTGAGAATGAGAGCGTCCAAGTATGCCATCCTATAGAACATCCTCTACAAGAAAAGTCCTTTTTCCCACTACTCTGTTGTCTCACCATAGAGGAGGCAGACTATGACATGAGGGAGATCTATGAGGGGATATGTGAGAACTACTCAGGAGGGCATTCATTAGCCCATAAAGCAATCAGACAGGGGTATTATTGGCCTACTATGATCAAAGACACCTGAGACTTTGTAAAAATGTGTGATAAATGTCATGATTTGCAATCGTGCCCAGATAGCCACCCGAAGAGCTCACTGTCATCCAGAGCCCATGGCCTTTCTCCATGTGGGGGATCGACATCCTAGGTCCCCTCTCTGTGAGTCGAGGCCAATGCAAATTTGTAGTTATAGTCATCGACTACTTCACCAAGTGGGCAGAAGCTAAAGCCTTAGCCAGAATCACAGACCAAAAGATAAAGGACTTTATAGGGAGGAGAGTCTAGTCTGCCGCTTTGGGATACCGCAAGCCATTGTAAGTGACAACGTCAAGCAATTTGACAACAAACTCCTCAACACTTTCTGTGCGGACCTCCAAATCAAGCAACCCCACTCCAGCCCCACCTATCCACAAATGAACGGGCAATCAGAGGTCACTGTCAGGACCATACTCTATAATTTGAAAGCCAGACTAGAGACTACAAAAGGGAAATGGTAGATGAACTCCTAGGAGTGTTATAGATCTATCAAACGACACCAAGAAGCCCTATGGACGAGACCCCATTCTGCATAGCCTATGGAACAGAGGCAATGATACCCATTGAAATCGGGGTACACTCCCTTAGGGTGCAACACCATGACCCTACCAATAATGAAGAAGGCCTCCGCATAAACCTCGACTTGGTAGAGAAGGAGAGGGAGATAGCCATGCTTAGGAATGCAGAGTACAAGCATCACATGACCAAGTACAACAACTCGAGGGTGAAGTCTCGTGCCTTCTTTCCCGGGGACTTGGTCCTCAAGAAGGTCATCCTATCCACCAAAGACTCTCGGGAAGGAAAATTAGGACCCAATTGGGAAGGACCATATACTATCACGGAGGTAGTAAGGCCAAGTACCTAAAGAATCTGGAATTTTGAAGGAAAGGTATTGGCCCTCCCACGGAATGTAGAACACCTAAAGAGGTACTACCAGTAGCAGGGGGCTGTAAGTCATGAATTGGTGTCCACTATCTAGGTTATTTACCTTGTTGGTCAATTTTCTATGTTAGTCGATTTTCTTCAAATATTTAATTTGAATTATGAAATAAAAGTTTCAATATTTTTTCCAAAAAGTTGTATTTCATTCAAGTCCATGAACTCTTTACAAAAGATAGACATAGTCTGTCAACGAAACAAAAAAATGTAAAGGCAACACACTCCTAGTGACTCTTACTACCTCCACACACATAGTCCTCATCGTCAGTCTCAAGGGCCTCATTAGGCTTAAAGCCAGAAAAATCATAACCAGGGAATTTCGTTAAGACCTTCCTCCTGAGCTCATCATAGCCGTCAATGAAGGCACCGGCCCTGGCCCTCTCAGCAACATCCCTCTGATCCTCTGCCCTGCTAGCTCTCTCAAGTGCTACACGAAGGTCAGCCTCCAGTTGAGTAGCCCTCTTGTGCGCTAGCCTCAACTCCTCAGTGGCTTCCTCGCATGTCTGGCGTTTAAGCCTAAGCTGCTCCTTAGCAGCCTCACGCGCCCGCCTCTTGCCTGCCTAGCCGGTGACGGCATCCCCAATCTTCATGGTGTTATTAAACAAGCAAGGTAAGGTAGCGGCCACCTATAGGCATTCAAAGACAAAAGGATACAAATGAAATCAGGAAATAAGCCAAGATACTGTAAAGAAAGCCAGATGCAAAGTAGGAATGTAAGACATACCAAAACAAAACCCTCTACAACGGCATTAACCACGCTCTCTAGGCCTCGAGAAGCAATCTCTTGAATTTCTACATCGGTCACGAAGTCATAAAGTCTCCATCTTGCCAACCTCACATCTTGTAGCATAGATAAAGGGGGAGCACCCGAAGAGGGACAGCCTGGTTGGTCCTCAGTCCATACGGAAGATGGCACTAAAGCCTCAACCCTCGTAGTAGTGCTAGAGCAATCTCTCAGGGGAGCGAAGACATCAATTGAAGAAGGAGGAGTATCACCAAGCTCAGCCTACATGAGACTAGCTTGACCGATGGACCCCGACTGAGAAGAATTGGGGGCACTGAACTTCGTCCTCTTGGAAGGATGAGGGGGAGAGGGTGCCACCCTGGAAGTAAGGGCCTCCCCCACTATCGACCTATCAATAGGGGGACCTGGAGAGCCAGTGTAAGTTAAAAAACCTATCATGTTGCATTTTTAAGAAAACTACTAGGGAATCAAGTACCTTTCTTCCTCGGCCTTGAGAGAGCGGTGGAAATACCAGTTGCCGACATGATCTCGGAGAACTCCTTGGTTGGATTCTCACGAACCATCTTGAGTAACCTCTCCTAGTCGGCAAGTAGAGTTGGGGCAGCTACAAGAAGACAATGACACTATAAGAACAAACATATGATGATTGAGACACAAGTTAAAGAAAAAACTCTCACGTAGCTTGGTATTAGGGACTGTATCCCATCAAGTAGGCACCATGTCGCAATTGGACTCGGAGACCCACTTGCATCAACAAAGAAAAATTTCCTTTTCTACTTATGAAGAGTGGACGTAAGCCTAGTGATGAACTTGTCCGATCGCGGGGCGAAGTGATACCACCCCAGGTGGGGAACAGGGTTCTCAAAAAGCATATATGTAGCTAGAAATTCCTCAAATAGTGGAGGGACAGTAGCATTGTGCACCAACCGCCACAATGCAAAGAATGCTAAAATCACTCTCCAACCATTGGGAGCCAGTGATTAATCTTAATTAATAGATGATTTAATTAAGTTAATAGGTAAATTATGCTAGTTAAACTAATCAAAATTGACCTATTAAGGTTAGTATGTGAATTAGGGATAATGTATTAATTATTGTTCTTTTCAAGGTTTTATGCGTCAAAGCTACAAACTACCAGGGAGCCAATTGTGACAAAGCTACAAATTCTAGGATGACAATTATTAAAGCTCTAAACAAAGAAAGATTAAAGTAATCCAAATGTCATCTTTTGGTGGTTTGTGAATGACAACTTTTGGAAGCTCGTGAATGACAACTTTTGAAAGCTTGTGAATGATAACTTTTGAAAACTTGTGAATGTCATCCCTTGGGCTTGTGAATGGTATCTTTGGGGTTTGTAAATTTCATCCCTTGGGGTTTGTAAAGGCTTTGCCTATAAATATCACCCATTTGTGGCTTGTAAAGAGGAGAATTTTTGCTAGAGCTCTTGGTTGTGGAAATCCCTCCAAGTTGTTATTGTTTTCTTCGTATGCTTGCTAGCTTTTCTTTTGGTTGTGAAAAACCCTCCAAGTTTGTATTACTTTCTTTGTATTATTGCTTTCTTTTATGATATTATCATCTCTTGGTTGTAGAATACCCGCCAAGTAGTATTACTTTCTTTTATTGTGTTATCATCTCTTGGTTGTAGAATACCCGCCAAGTAATTATTGCTTCCTTTTAATTTAAGTCTTGTTTTATTTTACTTTCATTGTTGGAGCTTCCTTCTTCTCTTAGAGGAGTGAAACTCTTCCAATTTTCTAGAGCTTTATCCAAGGCATGAAGGGTGGAACGTGATTCACTCATTCTTTGTCGAAGATCGTTATATTGATGCATTTCTTTTATGCTTAGAACTAACATTTATTTTTTCATAATGTCTTCCTAGTTCATTGTTGTCTTTGCTTTAACCATGAGTAGCTAAGCTTTTAGTTGGTTAATCCAAGGGAGACCTCTTCTTGGGTATGTCATTTAAACTCATTGTCTCTCCTCCTCTCGGTGTACGATAGTTCGGTTTGACTAAGTTGAGAGTGGATATGGTTGTGAATTTTTGATATCTCGTAGGCCTGGTCACGGGTTATGCTTGGATCCTCATCATCTCATTCCTAGCTTCCCACAAATCAATCATTCATCTATGTGCCATTGAAGGAAGGTTTCGAGTTGAGTTAGAATTCCCATTGGAATGACCTCTTTGGATTAGTCAACACTTGTTTTCATTTCATTATCATAACACAAACCACCACCAAATTCCAAAACAAAATGATTTTACACTTTTTTTAAATAAAAATCACCTTCATGGTGGTTCACTTCCTTCCCTGAGGAGACGACTTTGGAATACTTTTTCAAGTAAAACACGACACTCAAAAGACTCATTGCGCTTGAGGAGCATTTTTGTTCACACACACATTTCATTTATCCAGTTCCAATTTCTCTTTGCCCTTTCTTTTGACATTGTCTCAAGGGAGAGTGACACTCTCCCTCACACATACATCATACATGCATTGAGGGAGATGTTAGTAAGTTAGGAACAACAGGAAAATAAACCAAGCATTTTTGGTGCTGTTGCCAGGAAAGGCAAGTGTCAAACCAAGGAGGTGATTTCCGGACGACGGAGGTAAGTCCCGTGATCTTCATCATGGGCTGAGGTACATTGTCCTTGTATATATTCTTGTTTGTGTATTATTTAAATTTTTGATCCTTTGTTATATGTGGGAGAAAGACGAGCAAAACCGATTGGTTAGAGAACTCATAGACCCTACCATGAATATTGACCAAGACCCACCCGAGGATGCAGGTGATAATTTCAATAATGTTGTTGTTCAAGGGGGTGGGGGATTGCAACCACCTAGAGTGCCAAACCCACGAGTGCATTTTTTTCCACCTAGGAATGAAGAGAACAACATCCATATTGATCCTCCAGCAAGGTCAATGTTGGATTTCCTTGAACCAACACATAGCACCACTCCTTCTTGCATCCTCCTTCCGGCCCAAGCCTATCTCTTCATAGTCAAACCAGGGATGTTGAACCTACTTCCCGAATTGCTTGGAATTGAGAACCAGAACCCATATTCACATATAAGGGATTTTGAAGACATAGTTGCAACCTTTACCCCCAATCATAATATGGAAAAGATAGCAAGGATGAAATTGTTTCCTTTCTCCCTGGGTGATAAGACAAAAACGTGACTTGAATCCTTGAGATCCCAGACCGTAACATCTTGGGAACAATTGATCTCCGTGTTTTTGAAAAAAAAATTCCCGGTGCATAAAACCACCACTTTAAAGAAGCAAAATCAAAAATTTTTGGATAATCTCAATGAACAATTTTACCAATGTTGAAAAAGATACAAAGAGTTGCTACAATCCATTTCACACCATGGCTTTGAACCATGGCAATTGGTGAGTTTTTTCTATGAAGGAATTACACCGGGCCATCGACAGTTCATCGACATGATGTGCAACGGGGAGTTTTTGAGCAAAAACCCTGATGAAGCCCTAGACTATTTTGATACATTGGCCCAAAATGCACAGTCTTGGCACACCACTGACCCTACCGATGTACCAATGTCTTTGCCTCAAAAGAGTGGCCAACCAAAAGGGGGAGGGATGTACGATCTAAGAGACCGGAAAGACCTACTTTCACAAATTTCTAAATTGTCTAGAAAAGTAGAGAGTCTTGAGGTGAATAGGAGACGAGAGGTGTCCCATGTGTCACGAACCGAAGAGATTTGTTCTATTTGTGAGAGTGTTGAACATTCCATATCGGAGTGCCCGAGCATTCCGGCGCTTAAGGAAGCATACCATGAACAAGTTCATGCCTTCAATCAACCGAGACAATCATTTTCTCCAAATTTTAACACTTACAATCCGGGGTGGAGTAACCACCCCAATTTTAGTTGGAGGAATGAGAACCCCATCCCTCATGGTTCTAGTGCATATTCACCTCCCGTACCTCCTAAGCAAGGTCAATATCACAACCAATACCAAGGTCATGGGCAAGCATCTAGCTCTCAATATGCAAGGCCCAATCAGCAAGGGTATCAGTCAAACCCACCACCATAAAATTTCTCTCAAAATCCACCTCCACAAGGCTTTAACCAACAAGGACCATCAAATCCATCCACCTACCAACCTCCCCATAAGAGGAACTTAGAGGATGTGCTCTATAACTTCATCCAAAGCCAGACCACTTTCAATAAAGACATTTTGACCCAACTCACCAAGATCACCAATGTCATCGGGTTGTCTTAACAAGAGAAAGGGAAGTTTCCAGCTCAACCCCAAACGAATCCCAAAGGCCAACATATGGTTGAGTTGGCCGAGCCTACCAACCAGAGTTGTGAGCAACTCAAGGCAGTCACACCCTTCGAAGTGGCAAACAAATGGAAAAGAATGTGATGCCAAAGGTTTTACCCAAGGCCGCATTGCCAATAGAAGAGGAAAATGAGGGAGAGGCCAAAGAAACTGTGATCGAAAAAGGGGAGGTGAGTGAAAATAGAGAAGAAGAAGTGATTGAAAAATAAAATGTAATTGATGACAGCATGTTTATTCCTCCTATGCCTGCCCCTTTCCCAAGTCGTTTGAAG
>CM042191.1:24583031-24618410 GCA_023539305.1 Ilex asprella
ATCTTTGAGTAAGTAGGAATAGAATACCTTCACCCCACCAAACAGTCAATACATCCACAGCACCACCGTTCAGGTAAACTGAAGTTCCTCCAAGTTCTTCCATACAAACCTTTTCTTTGCTCTCCTGCAACTCTTCTTACACCTGAGTCTTCTGTCTAGCAAAAGAGATGGCATCCAGCCACTAGCAGTTGTAAACTCCAATATGGTAAGAGACCAAGCATCCAACGAGAAACAATAACCTATCATGTCCAAAAACAGCTTATGACAAGAAGCCATGGCATATTCCAGGAATCAAGTTTCACAATCTTCTAATCAACTAAGCGAGAATTGAAATTTAAACAGTTAAATTAGTACAGATAAAAAAGAGTATTAAATGTGCTTAAATTAGCAATTTAATAATCATGGGTCACGGACAAAATTCTAAAAGAAATTGCACACAGTGCAAATAAAAAAATGAAGCAAAAAAGTACTGCCACAAATTATGGGAAAGAAGAAAAAACACAAAATCCATTCACAATTGTTATACAATTTGAAACTCTAAGTCCATTAGGCAGCGATATATGAGGACAGAAGCACTTTACCTAGTATTCAAGTTAAACTGTCTAAGACATTGTCAGTTGTCACAATATCTGTTTAATATCACAAATCATGTGACGCTGTTCTGTTCCTTCTATACACTTCCCATAATTGGAATCAGTCCTAGACTCTTCCACACCTTCCAACACGGAAAAAAAAAAAAAAAGTACAACCCTGTTTCTAAATACTACTATTTGACAAAATCACCCATATGTTTCGCCTCTCAAAACACTGATGAAAAAGAGCCTCTATTTATCAACCATCAATAACTCTGACTAGACATCTGACAAGTGCTCAACAAGAGAATATTAATGTGATAATTTGTTCCTAAAGCATTATCTATCTACACAAAAAAGCAGTAAAAAAATTTCAATACCAAGTATAAGATAGCTAAAAACAATACACAAAGATTTGAAGCTTACCATTTATACCAATACTAAGAACCAGAACTTGACTTTTGAACCCACACTTGTTTCTGCATTTACACCATAATAAACACAAACTAATCAGTAAAAATGATATCATGAAGGTTCAAGGGGATTCTTAATCTGTGCGGTGAATGATGGTATCATGGAAACGGTTGTTCATGGCCATTTATCTGTGAGTTTCAGGCCTCGATCCAAGTTATTTTGGTCCAGCTATTTATTGTAGCCTTTGGAGTACACCAGGCTATGTCAAAAAATTTGTGAGCGAAACACATAAACAAGTTGTGAAATATGACACCAAAATATAAAGCAAGACACACCTCGTGGGAGACATAGCCAGAAGAACCACCCTTTTTTAAAGGTTTCCCCTCATTTACAATTGAACCACCATCCACATCCTTCACATTATGAGCTGATACCCGTCGACCACCGTGTTTATGGGAACCTACATCAAGAGACCAAAGTTGGAATATACAGATCACAAAAATGAAAGTCTATGCATGCATATGAGTATGTTATACACACATATGGATCATTTCATGCTCCATATATAAATCTAACCATTATCAAAGGAAAAATGTCCACTGCGCCCGCTTCCAATGATTCTAAACTCTCCACTCTGTGCATTTGGCATGTCATTCTTTACTTCTCCATGAGCTCCTAGAAAACCATATGGACAAATAAAAAACATCTAAGACAAGTACAAAAGAATATGGGGACACATGTTTCGCACAATTAATCAATAATTTGGTTCTTTCTTATTACTTGCATGCATGAATATGACATGGGGAATTATCATTTTGACATATGCTTATAACCACTATGAACTATAATGTAATCATACTTTTTAGACCCTGAACATAGGTTAAAGTCATGACCACACCTTCAGTGGAATCCTGCAGTAATTGTGCAGATTGAGAAGCAGACGATGACAAAGACTCATCACTAGCAAGTGATCCATCTGACCGCCTTAGAGGAGTCCAAACACCACGATCAGGTCTATCTTTATTCCTTGTACGTTTTTCTTGCTTCTCAATTTTGAAACCATGCAAATCAGTTCCCTTGTCTTCTGCCCCATTTGTATACTTCAGAACCAATTTCACATTTGGAGAGCGCGGTGGTCTTTTGTCCTTTTCCTGATTTGAGTTCTGCATTTGTTGTTCAGATTGAAAACCAGATGACAAATGACTTTGACGCATATCCTTGTTTTGAAGTATGCTTCTGATAAACCTTCCACTAGCCTCCCGCTGCTGGTTCTGTTTGAGACCAGCTGAAGCAAGAGAATTCTTAACAGGAGATGTTACACTCTGCTGCAGTGATAAGCCACCAGAAAACTACATGGAATGGAAAACTATTAGTTTTTTGCATTTTAGAAGTAACAAAGTCAGTAATTCTTAAAGGAATTAATGGTAGGCCCAAATCCTCGAACAAAGTGTTTTTTTAGGGTTACAGGGGAAGGGGGCTTGCTGTACAAAGGAAGGGATGGATATAATCTTGAACAATGCATGAATGAGCAAAAGTTTTAATTAAGTATGGCTTATAACATGGGATTTTGAATCTTCTTTTAAAACATGGATGTGTGAACATGCGTGCCAACACCCTAATCAAGAAAAGCCACATGATGTTCAAAGTTGGGCCACCATATAGTGAATTTTCATTCTCAAGTGGCTTTACCAGATTGAAGCATTATCAAGTTTTTGATAACCGTAATGTTCCTCCACTGGTGGTCAGCTCTTTTATCAGAACTGAATGATAAAGCATATTATCAGAATCAGAGCTCAGAACGGGGCAGGGATACGAATAAATTGCCTTAACCTGCTCCTAGTATAAATGTGAGCACATATTTGGGCCTAACATGTAGGCTGAAGTTAGGTCCGGGGAGGACACAGATTAGTAGCCTGAGTCAACCTGCCCCCTATACCATCCGCTTACTCCAAAAGGAAGAGAACCTACAGTAATTATAGAACAATTCATGATTCAAGCAGTCACTAGTTCTCTCATCAAATAGTGAACACGAGAAGAAGGGGAAACACCATGTCTATACCAGAGGTAGAAGGGGTTGCTCTGGAGGAAGAGGAAGTGATTCAATTGGCGGTCAAAAAGTTCTACAAAGAGCTCTATGTGGAACCGCATTTGGTTAGTGGCTTGCTCATTGCAAATTGTTGTTGCTTGATCCCCTCCACTTGCAACTGATTGTCAACATGTCCACTTAAACAAAGACTCGTGTATGTCACAAAATTTCATCAAATCGAAGCTTCAATTTTGTGTCCGCCTGAATTCAGAATCATCAAGACTAGGAAACACCAATACTTCCCAAAGCCGTGACAGTGTCAGACACGTGTCCGACACGACTAAAAGTGAACTGAATAGTGAACTCAGTCGGACATACCTAGAATTTTTTTAAAAAAAAATACGATCGTTAATTTTTAAAAGGAATGTGATTTTTATTTTTTTAATATATTTTATGACATGTAATTTATATGTTATAGATGTAATGATGTTAGATAAAAATGGTGGATATTTATTTTGACTTATTTGAATCATAAAATTAATATTTGCTAAGTCTTATTATTAACATTGTTATATTTTATGCTTTATTTTTAATATATTATAACATTATTATTATCTAAAAAATATATTATATTATTTTAATAGTCTTATTTTTGCCATACTTGTGTCCTATATTTTCGAACTTTGACGTATCCTTGTGTCCGTATCCGTGCTTCCTAGCATCAAAGTCTCTCACACATGCCATAAAACCATTTGTTCATTCGCAATCAACTATGTAGACAAATTGTCCACTTTCTACGGTGATTGTCAAACACTTGCCAAAGTTTTGCTATTTGTTGGCCTAAATAAGAAACTACTTTTTTGAGAAGGAAACACCCTCATTAGAATCTCTTTTGAATTCATGCATCACTAGGTCTATCTAAATGCAATTTGTCACTTGCACCAGCAATGGCAAAAGCTGGAGATGGTGGCAATGGCTGTAACAATGAGAGAGGTTTTAACAATGGCACTGGCGGCAGTAAGGATGGTACTAGCTACCAGTATTGGTTAATGTGTCAAAACAGTACCTAACTGTGGAGATTCAACTTGTAGATATGAAGATTTAATATGTGAAACCACACCCAGAAAATCCTACACCTGGTTGATTATCTTACCTCAGTACATATCTAAAAGAGCGCATTGATATAAGGAAAGGTGCAAAAAAGAGACTGAAGCTAACTGCCTACTATGACATTCCAATCAAAATATAATCTCCCCTTAACTCACATAAAGCAAGAACACAATCAAATAACGTGTAACTGCACCTGTAAACTTGTAGAAATGGTCAAACCTTAACTTCAAGGCTACAAATGAATGTACTTCTCTAAGGATATTTAGTGACCGCTAATTTTTAGGAGTGCATGCAACCTTTTTCATCACTAGATCAAGTGAAAAGCCCCAATATCCACATCCACGGTTGAATGAGCCGCTTTAAGTTCTCTTTCTCGGTTGCATCAAATTGATCATTCTTCCCAAAGACTTTTTTTTAGTCAGACTTCTATTTCCTATAAAAGGACTACATGTCCTTAACCAGGATTAAAAGGCTGCATTCGAAACAGCCATATGTAAATTAAATATGCACGTGTATGTGGAAAAACATGTCATCTGTGAACCACCAGCCACATACAGATGTCTTCCAAAAGGAAAACCATTCAACACATAACTTCACAACCCAGCATAAGATCCCCTTTTTATCTTTATACAGATCAAAGGGGTTTTCAATTTTCATTTTCCTTTTAATGCTATTCTTCCTCCACTTCCTCTATTTTCTCCATGTTTTCCTTTTTCTTATTTCTCAAACTACCTAGCTAATTGAATTTAATTCTCTTCACCCAAAATGCTTGTATTGGTCCTGTCAGCACAAGAAAACAACCCTCTCTATATTTACCATTTGTAGTAGCAACAATAATAATAACACCCCATCACAGTGTCAAGGCGCAACGGAGTCAATAAGGTTAAGGGTCAAACATAATTCTCCAAGAAAAATGCAATGAATGAAAAACTCACATTAGGAATTTCTTTTTCTTTTCCCTTCACAAGTAGGATTTTCTTCTTCCCAGTATCAGTGGTTCCAGAAACTCCTGAAACAAAATCAATAGTATCATACATATTAATTGTTGAATTTGAATGTGAAATTAGTAATCAAGCCAACAGGAGCATATTGGCTAGAAACCAACATTTCCAAGCTAATGTAAACACTCGAGTGATTTAGACATAACAGAGAATAACAATGTCCTTAACAAAGAACAAATTACTGATAAGTCAAATCATGACAAACATAGGATCAATATAGAAGCTGGACATAAATAGCAAAAGTAAAAAGGAGTTTCTACTAAGATTTGTGTAGGATATTAGGTTATTTCAATTAATGGCATTATTGTAATCATTCCTTTATTATGATTTAATATAAGTATGGGTAATGAGAGGAGAGACTAATTATTCTCCTTAACCCTATTTTCTTAGTCTTCTCTTTTTCTTGCATTCTCTCCATTCTAAACCCTAAATCTTAATTTCAACTTGGTATCAAAACAATTTATCTAAACTTTGGAAGCAACTAGAACACTCAGGAAGACTCAAAGGATCTGCTGGTCGCCGGAATTATGACATCATCGCTGGAATTGAACATGATATGACTCGGTTTTTCCTCCTGAGTACGATTGTGATTTTTCTGGATTTTTTTGAAGCCATCTGAGGTATGTTTCTTATTTTTGAATATTTTTCGAAATTTTTGGGTTAAATCTTGTGATCTGCAATTTGGATGAGTTTGGTGGCACTGCAATATCTACTCCAAAGTTATCTGTGGGTGCCGATTTGGACTCCTGGGAACTCGGGGAGAGTTTTGTGCAAAGCCTAGTTGTCTTTGGGCAATTTTCGATGGTTTCTTGGTTTCGACAGTCACCAGTTGTGTCTGACAGTACCATGAGACTTCTTCCCACTGTGTTTCGAGGCTATGGCTAAGGTTCTTCTTGTGTCAAGTACCTGTTTGTGAACTCTGTTGGCCAGAGAGGATTCTGGTGGCATTTTGGGACTCCAGCAGGTCCATTCGGAACTCCGTTTATTGGGTTGGGGATTCTGGTGACCCAGTTGTAGCTGTCTTTGTGCTGGGCAGTTCCCTAATGGTTTCCTGTGTGCTTGATATTCATCAGGGGATCTTTTTTGGTGCTTGGTAGTAGCTAGCTTGTCCCTCGGGTTTGGTCTCCTACTTATTTGCTACTTGTGGCTTATGTGAAGATTTTTTTGAAGTGTAGGTAGCTGTTTTTTTTGTGTTGAGTTAGTCTTAAATTGATAAAAAGTCATGTCTGAAGTTAGTGAAGAAACAACCAACAGTGAGAAGGGTATAGTGAGTTGTGTGGGTACTCTTGGATGCAACCCTTCTCTCGAGATCAATCCTGTAAAGTTGGATGGAGGAAACTACTTGGCGTGGTCTCGATCGTGCATATTATCGGTGCGGGCAAGTGGATTAAATGAATACTTGACAGGAGCAAGTAAATAACTTAAATCTGAACTTGATCTTAGCCGGTGAATCTCTAAGAGTTAGTGATGATATGGTTACTCAACTCGATGCAACCTAATATTAACCAGAGTTTTCTGTTTCTTGAGACAGCTTGTGAGATTTGGTTAACAGTGACTCGGATATATCAGTAGGTTGGGAATGATAATTAGATTTATGACTCCGTAAGAAGATTCATGAAACCAAGCAAAAGGATATGACTCTTGTAGAGTACTATGCAGAATTGAGTAGTCTGTGGCGGGAGCTAGATTATTACCAGGATTTTCAGACAAACTGCGCTGGCGATACTGCTAAGTTTTAGAAGTTAATAGAAAAAGAATAAGTATATGACTTTCTTGCAGGTCTTAGTATGGAGTATGACTAGATTTGTATACAAGTTTTGGGTAGAGATCCTTTTTTCCCTGAGACAAGCTTATTATTATGTGCAGCAAGAGGAGAGTAGGAGGAATACCATGCTTCATACTCTTGCTCTTGATATGCCTGCTCTAGCAGCTGTACCACAAAGAGAGAACAGGTTCTCTAAGCTTCGTGGTGATGGTAAGAATGGAGGAATGGAGAAGGATTTGTAAAAGTGTAACTACTGTGGGAAGACGAGGCACACTAATGAGCATTGTTGGAAGCTACACGATCATCCATCAAGGGGGCGTAGTGGTAATAGGGCTAGTCCTGTGCGCTCACATGCACATTTGACTGAGAGTGTTGATCCTATATCCTCCACCAGTGACCCATCTTCATGCAGTGGTTCTAATAGGGCGAGTTTCACTACAGATGAGATGCAAGTTCTCATGCGTCTGATGGCTCCGCTTAACGCTTCACCAGTATTTACTTCCACTTATGTTGCTTCCAACTTTACTCACACAGGTATACATGTCATTGCTTTTAGTGCCACCTGTTCTTCTAATCCTTGGATCATCGATTTTAGACCCACTAACCATATGACAGGTTGCTTGAGTCTTTTCTCCTCTTATTCCACATGCTGTGGTAGAGACAAAGATAGGGTAGCAAATGGCTCATTGTCCTCTGTATCAGGGAAACGTTCCATCTATTGTTCTCCATCTATGTCTCTATCTTCAGTCCTTCATGTTCCTAATTTTTCTACCAATTTACTCTCAGTAAGTAGCATTACAAAGTCTCTATATTACTCTCTAACATTCTTCCCTTCTCATTATTTCTTTCAAGAACTGGAAATAGGGAGAACGATCGGCAATGATAGAGCTCATGGTGGTTTATATCTGTCGGAGGATCAACCTTCTAAGGCACTTCAATCTTCTAGTTTTGTGGCCCTCCAACAATTACATCAATGGCATCGAAGACTTGGTCATCCATCAGTAGGAATTTTAGATAAAGTTTTTCAAGTTTTAATAAAACAATGTAATATAGATAATTTTATTTGTGATGCGTGTGAATTTGCCAAGCATACAAGAACTTCTTATCCTAGCAATAATAATAGAAGTACTACTCCATCTATGATTGTTCATTCTGATATTTTGGGACAATCTCGTGTTGTTTCTCTTGCTGGATATCGATGGTTTGTTACTTTCATTGACTGCCATACTCAAGTCACTTGGGTTTATTTGTTGCACAATAAAAATGAGGTATTTACTTGTTTCAAGAACTTTTATAAACTGGTCAATACTCAGTTTGATGTCAAGATTAAGATTCTCAAGACGAAGAATGGGACAAAGTATTTTAAGGGCAAATACAGGGCTTACCTTACAGAACATGATATTCTTCACCAATCTAGTTGTATTGATATACCTGAGCAAATTAGTGTAACCGAGAGAAAGAATCAACATCTCCTTGAAGTGGCTCACTCTTTAATGTTCACTAGGGATGTACCTCCATCCTTCTGGGGAGATGCCACTGCTGCATATCTATCAATCGCATACCTTTGAGGATTCTTGATTTTGCTACTCCTATAGAGTTGCTTCAAGGATCAGTGTAACTTTACTCGCGATACAGAGAGAGGAAAGAGAGAGAAGCGATGGGGAGGAGAGAGGTGATGAAATGAGATTTTATACTTCAACAAAAAAAAATTTGTTTTGCTGCTAAGAGGACTCAAAGCCCGGATCTCATTAATTCCCCCACCCCTTGCGCGTGTCGTCTATGTTTTCAGTGTTTCTTGGAACATCTTTTTTTTGTTCCTATTTTTTTGGTTTGTTTCCAAGACAACTTAGATGAAACAAAAACAATTAACAAACACGTTTTTGTTAATTTTTTTGGCAAAAATTAAAAACAAAGACACAAAACAAGAAACAAAAAACAACAAACAAACAACCTCTAAATTTTTACCCTCCATTCATTTTCTGCTCATCACGCCAGCTCTCTCAACAGTCATCTGTATGACGCATGTGACTTGCAGAGGCCATGTTTCCAAAGACACAGCCCCCAATCAATCTACAAGGGATATATCATATTATCATTGATATTTATCTTAATAAACGTATTACGTCAGTTGATAGAGGAAGATATCATAGGCTTGTTAGGAGACTTATATACCTCTCTCATACTCGCCCAGACACAACATATGCAGTGGGTGTTGTTAGTCAATTCATGCAAGCTCTTCGGGTTCCTCATCAAGAGGTAGTTCATCATATACTAAGATATCTCAAATCATCTCTGGGACAAAGGAATATTGTTTTCAAAGCAAGAAGATTTGAGAATAGAAGCTTTCATAGATGCACAATCTAGTAACTTGGTGGAACAAGAAGCAGCAATGGTGGCCAGATCTAGTGCAAAGGCTAAATGAATACACAGGGCCATGACTCATGATATTTGTAAGCTTATGTGGTTGAAAACCTTAATGGAAGACTTAGAGATATCTAATTGTGAACCTATGCGGTTGTATTGTGACAATTAGACTGTCATTAATATTCCTCACATCCCAGTTTAACATGACAGAACAAAACATATTAAGATTGATCAACACTTTATTAAGGAGAAGCTCAATGATGGGTTAATTTGCAGCCATTTGTGACGTCCAAGGAACAGCTTGCTGATGTGTTTACTAAGGGACTTCGTAGTAGAATCTTTCATTCTAATCTATGCAAGTTGGATACGAGAGCTATCTATACTCCAACTTGAGGGAGAGTGTAGGATATTATGTTATTTCATTTAAGGGCATTATTGTAATCGTTCCTTTATTATGAGTAAATATAAGTATGGGTAATGAGAGGAGAGACTAATTACTCTCATTCTCCTTAACCCTATTTTCCTAGTCTTCTCTTTCTCGTCTTCTTTCTTTTGCCTCCTCTCCACTCTAAATATGCTTTTTTGGATCTTTATGCATGCCATTTTCTCGACACTGAAGGATATTTCTCAATTTGTTGCCATAATGCTAGATAAAAATTTAAAAAGGAAAAGAGTTCTCATAAGCCAAACAATTAATTCCATGCCATTCAAAAAATCTTAGTTAAGTGAAAGATATCAGCTAAGTCCTGAAAAAGAAGTGAAGTGTATTAATGAATGAATGAAAACCAAATGTCTCATAGATCGAATGAATGAACCACAGATTAGCTACTTTGAAAAACCAAATGTGTCTAATAGGAAAAAACGTAGTCATTCTCAGATCTTCTTGTATTTGTTATGACTGCATGACAATAATCTGACCTGTCTGTGTAGGATATTATGGTGATTTATACACATGTTGTCTATTTAATGCTAATTTAAAGGTAACTACAATTTATATATTGATGATTGAGTTTATGTAATTCCTGCAGTAGCTCCCCTGAATGCTAATTGTATGATGATAACCACATTAATATATTTTCTATGAACTATATCTACAATACTTCACCTTGACGTTTGAAGTTTGAACAAAAATGAGTTTCTCACTACTCAGTGATTTCACCGTCCTCATCAGCACCTTCACATTATTGCAGTGACGGGATACTTCATTAATATATTTAACAAAAGGAACGGGTTCAGTTCCCGAATGTACACTACTTCTGTTGTCTTTTGCATACTCGTCATTTTTGGCATTGGTCAGTAACATTACTAATCGGGATTTTTTTCCCAATAAGCTACATTAATCAACAGATTTCGTATGAAACAACAAACAATTTCACAACTGCACTCAAAAGGATCTTTAACATCGTTCACACTAACACTGTAGTCAAGTTTGCAAGATAAGGTAATACATGTGGATGCCAATATTTCATTATCTGAACAGGGTTATTGTAGGCTTATGACAAGTATCATGCCTTAACAGTCATAAAACAATTCTTTAATCCAATTCTCATGTGGCCTAATTATTTATGAAAACCAGTGCTGAAGTTAAAAACAGAAAATCAACAGTCGATCATACTACTAGCAAATAGGGATTTTTTTCTTTTTTCATACTCGATATAAAGGTTAGAAATTCACATTTATCCAGTGGCCCTAGATCCACTAGTTCGCTACTTCAAGCTTGCTTATCCACCATCACGATTTAACTAAAAATATCTTCAATTCTTTAACTATTAGCAAGGAATCTGGCAAACTGATTGTGAAGGATGACCGATATGGATATGGATGCGGGATGTGGATACAACACGATACGGATACAATGGTAAGGTAAAATCTTAAACGTACGATACGGACACGGTCAGGATCTGCCTATCTTTCCACATATCTTTATATAATTCATTGTTATAATCATCACTTACCAAAAAAATAATAGGATGCTGTAATAATACACAGGATCCAAGGAGCTAGGCAATAAAACAGGTCTCAAAGTAAAATAATATATGTAGCTTGCATCAGCCAAAGGTGTGTTCAATCCTATTGTCTTAGTAATTCTAAAGTTGGACATGTGCCGTTATTCAAGAGGGCCCAACTTGGACTTATTATCTAATTGAAATGTGGATACTTCGTTTTACTGTAAGCCATAGCACCTAATCAATCAGCTCAAGCAAGCTATAAAACCCTTCGAAAAGATTCAGCCCAATACAACTCTCCCCAAGGCCTGTGAAGCCACTCATCTTCTCAAACGAAGCAATTCCCCATAGCAAGTCTACCAGGAACTTCCAACCAGCTCCAATCCTCTATATCTGTCTTGAGCACGAATTTAGACCCATAGACCAGTTCAAATCAACACAAAATACTTCAGTAAGTACAACAAAGTACAATGAGCATGTATCTATCACAGAGCTACGTGTATCTAAGGCATATTTGAAAGGATCCAACAATGACAACATATTTTACCAATTACTTGTTTCATAAGAGACATACGGATACGTATCCTCCTGTATCCGTTGGGTGTGGAGACTCAATATGTATCTACACAGATACTTCACCGCAAATCGAAGTGTCCATGCTGACAACTTGTGTATGCTGAGGCTTGGATTGAAATGTGCACACTTAATACTTAATTTAAGTCCTTCCTTCACACGTCGAACTTACAGATGAGCCAGTTTAGGACCACCATACCCCCTTAAGATGCATTTTCACATGGTTCGGATCCATATGCATAAGAGTTCTGCAAGACGATATTGCAAATTTCCGGAAAGTAATATTGTATTGCTTGGAGTAAACTAGCTACGGACATGTAGGGACATACACCAATATTTCGAATTTCAAATACTGAATTCCCTCAATTAGGCAATATATTAATCTTGAAGCAGTCTACAATAAGTATTTCCTACTTTCCAGTTGTTGAATCATGAGATAAAGTAAAACACAGAGTACAAGCAAAAGGATTGCTATATTTAGAAACTTAAACAAGACCGTATCAGAAGAAGCAGCAGTACATTTAAGTTACACTCGATGAACATTTGGGCTCAAGACCTCAACTACACAATTAGGAGGTGATGATCCTCTACAAGTTAATAGCATAGATTTTTCCATGTTTGCTGTACACTTGCTATTTCCCATTCAGCCCTAGATATTCATTGAAAGATCTTACCCCACATAAATTCGTACTTTCCAAGTTTTCAATTTGTTCATGAATGTCTTCAAATTTGGAAACACAACCAGTTTGTTCTAATAGAAATGATACATTTAAGCAAACAAATTCCACTTCTAGCATGATAAACTCCAAGCCATCATTTGAAATCACCAAAAAAGAACTGAAAAGCGTGTTTTAAGTTCCAATGATGGACAAATATAATGGCTCAGCAAGTAAACAAAAAATATCACAATTCATATAACTTCACGGCCCTGCAAACTTGTTGGAAACCTTGCACCAATCTCAAATAAGCATCCGTGCGTATGGATGCATACAGGGTATAAAATTAAACAACATAAAAATGCATCAAATCACTACACAAAAAGCGAGAATCCCAATGATGAGCCATACCACTTTCCTCCTCCAACATTTCAGCTCCAGATGCAGCAATTGTAGGAATAGACTTGTCAGAAAGCCGCTGATCATCTCGTTTAGAAACCAGAACATAAGTTGATTTGTCCTGGCCACTGGTACTCTTTGCAGCGTCTCTTAAAACATACTGTCAGTCATATGGGGAGAAGTCAACAACCAGAACTTCATCATCTAAACTTTTCTTAATTATGCACATCTACTTAGTCAAATGCCAGAAAACTGAAGAACCAATATCAGAACAAATATCTTCCTGTAGGACAGGGAATGCAACAAAATAGATAACAGCTTAAGAAACACACAAAGAAAACAAAAATCTATAGCTTGTTTCAATGCCCCCTCAAAAATGATTTGGAAAGCACAGGTGCCACTTAAATTTCAAGTTTTTTCTTGGATTGTAGCTCAAAAGGAACTCAATTCTAATGGTATACTTCAAAGGAGAAGACCTTATCTTGTTTTGCTTCCTCAGTGGTTTGTGATGTGAAAAAAAAAAATGCTGAGAGCAACGATCATCTCCTTCTTAATTGCCGGGTTGCTAGATCGCTTTGGAGAAGATTATTTGGGCCAAGAGAGTTGAGTTGGAATTCACCAGCTTCAAGTAGCAAATGGTTAAGATTGATTTTTGAGTTTTTGGAAAGGGTAAAAAAGCTCAATCTCTATGAAACTATGCTGTGTCAGCTAATTTTTTATTCTATAGGGAAAAAGAATGAAAGGATTTTTTACGATAAAAATGAGGAGGAAACATTTTTGGGAGTTCTTGGCCTCTTTTTGGGTTTCAGTATCCACTTGTTTTCTTGTTTTTTATCTTTTGTACGATGGAGGACTTCTCATCCTCATGTTACGCTTTTCTATTATAAATAAAGTTCTTATTGCTGATCAAACCGAAAATAAGTGTTAAAAATCAAAACATGTAGTCTTGTGTATCAGCCAAACATATGATAGATACCGGGACCATAGTTCCCATACCATCCCATGAACCGAAACGGGGTGGATTCGCGATCCAGATCGCTTAAATTCCCGACCCAAATTGTAATTCAAACGGTCAAACCTCAAATAAATACTAGCTAATTATATGTATATGAATGTATAATTATATATTATAGAAAACAAACCACAACCTAAATACCAATTAAACCTACCAAATTGTATTGCGGATCGAAAAATGTATCATACTGTGTACCCGTACTACACCACGTACCATATTGACCCACAATCCAAGTATCATTGTGTATGAACAACATATTTGAGCAGACATTGATGAGTTCTCACAAATTAGCAAGTGTATGAGTACCAATGATAATATCAACATTGTGGTGACTGAAAGTAGAAGTTATCAGAACTTAGAAGGTGAAAATCATGGGTGTACCATAACAGGTCATACCAATACCATACGGCAAACTAAAAACGAGATAAATGTGAACTATGGCATCCGAAAAAACTATCACTTTCATAGAGAAATTACCCATGCACTATTCAAGAACCAGGTTTGACTGCTTGGACCGTCATTGTTGCCACCCAAAGCTACCACACACTATCAATCTTACAAAACAAATTTCCAACCCACAACACCAACTACTTTATCTGTTTGCACCATCATAAATGTTCCAAATTTATGAGAAAAATTGAATACCATGGCTGCAGAAACCCTTCTCTTTTCAGAGCCTCGTTTTGATGAAGCAGAACTAGGAAATCCAGTAGTTGCTCCACTAGCCCTTCTGGTCGGTCTCCCATTAGTCAAAGATCTCTGTCAAAGATCACAGAACAATACCCAGGCATGCATTAGAACATACTACCATAAGGCAGCAAGCTCATCAAAAATATAATCACATGGGCAGTCATAAAATTACACTTAAGATCGTAAATCATAAATTTCAAACAGTAAAAACGAGAAGATAACACAATTGAGGACTCTTTAAGCTATAAATTAATCAGGATCTGTCAGGGAAAAAAGGAAAAAAAGAAAGAAAATTTAGGAGTCCAACAAGAGTCAAACATTAACTTCCACCAATAATTACCTCATCCTAACAAATACACAAAATCTGTGTGCCAACAATGTAAGTTGACTATTCAACGCCCCTCACATCCATTACATTTTCAACCATATTCATTTTCATCAATATATGTGAAAAAACCCAGTCGCATCAGCCCATGCCCTCCCATGTTATTGTTTTGTCATCTCTAGTATAGTATAGAGACGGAGTCCAAAATAAAGGGACCAATGGAAAGGTTCCACACAGGCTCTCAAATCCAATATTCCATGCCACAAAGCTAGAAGCCTCATTTAAGATCATCAATAAATGTTTTGTGAATGTTCAGTCTCAAAGCTTATTATAATCATAAAGCGACACAATTTGGTCAAACCTGGAATATTTGCTCCTTTTCTTGTACACTTTTCAGTGTACTTCCCACAGTTATTGCAACAGAATCCAAAAACACTTGTTCATAATGACCACAAGATCTTTCCTACATCTTTTTTTACCCTTCTCCACCTGCACCACAATTTCTGGATAGCAGAGGCACCTTCTTAATCAATTATCTAAATTTTAAGCACCCTATTAGACGCTCGTCGAAGCAAATAACTAATTATTCCTTGTTTTAAACCTTCCAAACTTAACCCTTGACTAGGTCACTAGTGTAACAAATCCCTCACCTTCCCCAGAACCTTTTTAATAATCCTCTTTAAGAAGAGCTTTTTAGCCTTAAGAGCAACTCCAAGGTGCTCACAGCAGAATTGGGTTAGACCGTTAGAGCATAAATAATCCAATGTCCAAGAATATTTATTACTACATTTCAAAACCCCCTGTTCATTCCATATCACCACCCAGAAGCCTCCGAATATCATTCACACACCAACAGACCAAAGGACCCATGCATTCACCCTGATCAATTTCTAATAAACATCACTTAGAATACATATGTAAGTGTTTCCGCCTAGGAGGCACATTATGCGTTGTAAATTCTTTTATCTAACACAATTGGCTTCTATGCCAGACATCTGCTATTTCATACAGATGTTTTCTACTTGAGTAACTAATTGCTTCAACTTAGAGTAATTAATCATTTCCCTGGTCCTCAAGCATTGGGCACTAATGAAAATGAGTCAAATCATGCACCTATTCATCTGATTATAGCATTTCTCAGTATTTGCAATTTTCTGCATCCAACAAACAACTTCAAATTGCATGTAAGAACCCTGCAATGCAACAGAGGAGGAAGAACGAAAAAGCACCAGCTTGACCAATCGCTTCTTCAACACTAAGAATAAATATAATATAACCCTACTAATAAGAAAGCGATTTACAATGGGACCAGTATGTAATTACGTGATCAATGATCTTCACCTTTTGTACAAATAAATACAAATGACAAAAGTGTGTACCCGTGTTCCACCCTTAGCAGCTCTTTTCTGACGAATGTAATCCATTAAAGGAGTAATTACCGGAGCATCTTTCACAGTACCTAGAAGTTCAAGAGGGAAAAACTTAAGTATGAATAACACAAAATATTTACTTGTTTCTCTTGGAACAAAATGTTAATTAAGCATACGAGGCACATAATTTAGAAGTGTTCCACTAACCAACTCGCTCTGCTTCCCTTCTCTCCAGCTGTATTTCTGCACTGGGAAGATTCTCAATGGGCTTCGCAATAAATTCAAGGAACTCCAGATACTCAGGATCTACATGTTCATCAAGGAATTAATTGTGATAGCAGATAAGGAAATGTTTGCATGTAGACCAAATGCTATCAGCAACCATCTTAGCATTTCAATACCTTTAAATATGGTCCCTTCACGTCCATCCTTTTTAGACCATTGTTTTGAAACACACTGTGAAGGAGCATACTCAACCATAGCTCTAAATTGAGTGCCTGTGAATCACAGTCCAAATAAGATATCAAATTCTACAAAGTTTTTTGGAAGAGGAAGGACAGAGGAAAAGCTGAAAAAGAAAAATAGCTTTTTGTCATATCAACCAACAACAAAAACATTTCTTTGAGCCATTGGCGTCACACTAAGGAGCAGAAGCACGGGCACGAGCACGGGACAAAAATAAGGCACGCACACGCTGAAGTTAATTTTTTCAATAAGAAACAACACTATTGATAGCTAAAGGAAACATTACAAGAAAACCACATAAAGTGTGGACAAAAAGTCCAACACAAGATAGGCCTATAGAAATGAAAGAAAATAAACAAAATTACAAGTTGTACGAAGCTTTCCAGCTTGTTCTAATACAAAATAAAGGAATATCTTGAAACTCCTTAGAAATTGATGCCCAAAAGAAGGCAAAAAATAAAGGGTATGTTTGGTTTGTGTTTTGAAAACGTTTTCGGTTCTCAAACTAGTAAAAACTCTTGAGATACTGTTTGGTTAGCAATTTCTAAAAATAATTTTTCAAAAAAAGTGAGAATTGAGAACAAAAACTAGAGAACACCTAAATGATGTTTTTTGAGTTTTCAAGCCAAAATAGAAAATAAGGAAACAATCCTTCCTCTTTAATAAGGTTCACCCATCAAACTTTCTTGGCAGCAAAACACCATTTTTTGACTTTACGTATAAAAGCCCTCCTCTTTAACCCAACGAACCTCCTTAGCCCTCCTCTCTCTCTCTCTTCCAGAAGCACACACATGATCTGGGTGTTCTTTGCTCTTTCCTTCTTCTTCTTCCCACACTCCTCCCCACCCGAATCAACCGCTCAGTTCTTGAAGAAACTGAAGAACTTTCGGATGTGAAACACACAAGATTTGGGTTCAACATTTCTTCTTTGGTTTTTTTTAGGCATCTGGCTTCAGATCTTGAGGGAGATCTTGAGCGGAACCAACACAGATCAAATCAGATCTTGATCTGTCTTCTCTCTGTCTCGTCTTCTCTCTCTCTCTCTCTCTCTCTCTCTCTAGTTTCTTCTCGCACAATAAATATATATAGATACATATACAGATCTATATATATATATATATACACAGATCTGTGTATATATACAGATTTGTGTGTATATATATGTGGGTTGTATGTGTGTGAGTGTGTGTGTTTTTTTTGTGGAGAGAGAGAGGGGAAAGAAAGGGAGAGATGGGAATTGGGGATTTTGTGGATTATTATCCAAATAAGTTTTACAATTTTTTGTTCTTTAAAACTATTTTAAAAAATATATAACCAAATAAGTTTTACAATTTAAAAATTTTCAAAAACACTTCCCAAAAATTGTTTTCGAATACTATTTTTTGATACCCAAACCAAATAGGGTCTCTTTTCCATAAATCCTCAAAATCTTCACATTTATTTTAAAAAATCCTCACATTCCTTTACTTCCAAATCATCCATAATGTAGCAAAGAAGACATTTTGTCAAATGGTCTTCCATTCACTATTTCCCCCAAAACACACATCTTCCAAGCAAAACATAGATGTTATATTACTTGGAGCAACCCATGCAATTCCCATTAAGTCAAAAAGCTTATTCCATAATGCTCACGCCAAAGGACAATGCAAAAATAAGTGATCCACATTATCACTATCACCTCTACATATAACACAACATTGTGGTTTAAGACCAAAATTTGGTCCCTCTTTTCAAGAACCCCATTTGTACTAATCTTAGCATAAAAAATTATCATGCACAAACTTGCACCTTTAAAGACACTTTCACCCTCTAAATTTTTAATGATTGATAGAATAATGGAAGCAAAGGAATATCGATTAAAGATTCAAAATACGATTTACAAGAAAAGACCCCCAATGAATTTGGTCCCTCTTTTCAAGAACCCCATTTGTACTAATCTTTTAGCATAAAAAGATTATCATGCACAAACTTGCACCTTTAAAGACACTTTCACCCTCTAAATCTTCAATGATTGATAGAATAATGGAAGCAAAGGAATATCAATTAAAGATTCAAAAAACGATTTACAAGAAAAGACCCCCAATGAATTATTAATCCAACACCTCCTATTCATAAAATTTTGAACCACAGTAACATTATTAAACATAATGAGAAGAATCATCAACTCTGAACAATATATATATATATATGATAAACAAAAAAAATAATGATAATCATTCAATTCATCATTTTCTTAATTCTAACAATTGACATCATGATATCACCAAATAAAAAAAAAAATCAAATATAAGATAAAAATTCATGATCCAACAATCAATGACTACTAAAAAAAAATTTCTAAAAATATTTCCATAGGTAACCCTAATTTTCATTCAATTTCAAAAAGCCATAATTTCATGACCTTATTTTTCATCAAATTACTTTCATAGAAAAAGTTTATTCCATTTGTATATAATTCATAATCGTGTCTAAAATCATAATTATATCGATGTCCTATATTCGTATAGTAATTGTAACTCTTTTATACTATAATTTTGACCCTTACTTTTTTGAAAATTACAAAAATAATTCTTATATATAAAGTTACTTGACAAGTTTTAAAAAATTTGAAAAAAAAAGCCTAGAACATGTCATTTGACGTGTCAGTCGCATGTTCCCAACGTGTCTTAGGTGTGTCGGTCGTATATCCCCAATGTGTTCGAAAAAATTATAACAATTAAAAAAATCACACTCATTTTAGTATGTCTGACACTTGCCCGAGCGTGTACGTATCCCAAGCCCATCTGACACTCGCCAAAATTAAGTGGTTGTGCTTCCTAAGCGTCAGAAGAGACAAATCTTTGTTACCCTCATCCCTCTTCATACATAAATCTCTTTTTTCTAAGAAACCAATTCATAATTTTTAACACAATATTTATTGCGACAAGATTAAGATTCCCAATCAAGCTTTTCAAAGTATATGTCAACAACTTATCCTGATAAAAGAATATATGCCGAAGAAATACCCTTCTCGTTGACAAAAACATGTCCATCAAAGAATTCGGCAAACTCAATGACGTCCTCTGGCTTCTTAAAGTTGATGCACGATATAGAATGCAATTGGCGCTTCTGACTGCAAAAGCAGATTAACCGAAAAAGAAATGTGTAAGAAACACTACATAGATTAATTTGAGCGTGCATACATATGAACTAGCAATAACCCATATGTGAAGACACTTTGTAACATAGTTGTCAAATCGCGATTCATATCGTGAATCGAAATTCTAAATTTAAGAATCGTGAATCGTAAGATTCAACACAAAATTTAAACAAAAATAAAAAATAATATCACATTTAAAATAGACAAAATATTGAATATTGAATATTATTTCATTCTAAAAATAATCAATTAACATAATCACGTTGTCTAAATGGAAAGACGCTAGCCTTTTGTTTCATTTTCGTTTTTTGCTTAACCATTTTCAAATTCAACAACTTGAAAAAAAATCATTAAAGAACTATGACTATTTAAGAACCAAAATAGTGACACCCAGTATAGATTAGATTACAAATATGAATGGAAAAAGAACAAATAATAAAATTAATTCAGAGAAAACATATTGGCCAACATTTTGAAACAAAAAATTAGAACTTACAAATTACCCATGAAAGAATTGAGAGCAAAAAAAAACAGATGATACGAGAGCGTTAGTTGTGACCTTTAATTTTAGACAATGCAATGCGAGCTTTAAACGACGTCAGAGAGAGAACGAGCAAAGAAGTTGAGTTTTTATTAGGGTGTGGGTTCCTCTGCAAACAAAACGACGTCATTTTACAGTTTAGCAGACAAAACGACGATGTTAAAAAAAAGTGATTGAATCGTGTGATTCGTGCAGTATGAATCGAATCGTACGATTTAGGTGCGATTCAACTTTAAAACGATTCTCATATAAGATACAAATCGTTTTGTACCTGTATCGAAGCAAATCGAATTGTAAATCGTACAATTTTGATAACTATGTTTTGTAATACAAAAAAGTGAGCATTGATCATGCAACATCTATATTCTAAAAAATAATTTATTTTTTTTAATTACGTAACTTAAAACTAAAGTGAACAAAAAGAAAATAAAAGAAAAGTAGGTGTGAATTAATAGGGTTGTTTGACACTGGGGATTGGATTGGTTGAGTGTCAGCCGGGTAAATGATGCTTTTGAGAGGAGGAAAAAAATGGATGAATTTTATATTATTGGATCAAAGTAGATAAAAATTGGATCAATTTTGATCGCCATTGTACTTTTATAAGTTGACAACTCAACTTTCAAACTGTAATATTAGATAGATAACTTAGCAAAAACTCAATGTTATCGTAAACTCATCTCCTCTTAAAAGGAAAAAGGGAAAAGTATTTCCCTTAAAGATATGTCTCTCTTTTTTTCATTTTTAATAGGACCCATAAAGATATGTCTGAGTGAAAACCACTTCTTAGTAGGTGCAAAATGGTTCCATATATTCATTAGAGATAAAAGGGGGAAAACTATTATCATCCTAATAATTTTGGAAAAATCCATTCAATATTGTTGGAAACAGCTTTGCAAGTGTGATAAATTCCCCAAAACAAAGCATTAGGAACACTTATTCACTTCACAGTAGCCTGGTGTCAGGGTGTTCTAATTTCGAAGTCAGAAAATTTACATAATCCACAGGAAGCATAAAGAGAAATGATAATGCATACCTAAGTATCAATCAAGATGTTGTTTTTCAAACTTAACCTAAAATTTCCATCATTTATATTTTATATTTCATAATGTATCACTTGGCGCCCATTTTCCCCCTACTGTATATAAATTCTACGGGCCATCCAGCCAACATTTCTGATGTCAATCTGCCACCTTTTGCATTATCAATTTACCATCCAGCATTTTTCAAACATTCATGCCACTCTAAAGGTCAGTGATCTCTACAGCCCTCAACTGTAACCCTCAAATGTAGGATGAGGCACAAAAAACCCTCGCAGAACCAATAATTTTGGCACCCACAGCCAAAACCCATTCAAAACTCAAATCAAGTATACTGAAGCCTCTGAATACCAAAAATAGTTTCACACTCCAAGCCAACGTGCACTCAAATATAGTATGAAGCATACCACGCCGTCCCAAAACCCAAACTTCCACAGTCCACGCTCAGAAGCCAGCATGCATTAGAACTCATCAAAGAGTTCACATACTACTGAGTGATGAAATTTCCCATAAAATTCCATTGAATTCAAAACGGAAAACCCTAGCGTAAACAAATACATGATAAATTCAAATATAGCAGTAAAATGGAGTGTACTTGCGATCAAACCAACATATATATAAGTAAAAATAAATTTCTCATAAAATATATGCATAAAAATCCACTGTAACCTGTTCTTGCCGGGACGAAATGAGACCCAGTTGTAGCGACCGGCGAAGCGGGTATCCACTTGTTCCATGAGCATTGACTGCGAAATCGTCGGCGGCAAGTGCCGTATCACGACTTTCGTTCGATCTAACGGACCCTTCATGCGTGCCTTTTCTTACAAACCCAAAACAAACCCTAGACGAGTTTTTTTTTTCCCCTTTTCGGTTAGTAACCCAAGATAAGTCAGATACTAAATTAACTAAAATTTGTACAATTTCGTAGCGCCTAACAGTCAAACGTTTCGAAATCCCCTTGAAATCACATCTTCGCGAAGAGTTAATAGCATCGATCGAAAGAGAGTCCGTGCCCTAGTTCCCAGATTGATCCCAAATCGCCATGCCAGAGAAAGCTAGAGAGAGAAAATCAAAGAAAGGGGTGTGAAAATCAAACAGAGTGATGGAAAAGGAATTTAGAGATGTGCTGCGTGTATTTATACAGCCGTGTTTACAGTCTCCCCCTCTCTCTCTCTCTCTCTCTCTCTCTCGTCATCTCTATGTGTGTACGTATATAACGTGCGTACACGGAGAGAGTTGACGGGAAGGCGTGAGGTAACATTGTCACGTGCTCACTGCTTCAAGGCGCGCAGGTGGTGTGTGGATCATCATGGGAGAATCGGATTGAATTAGATTTGAATCAAAATTCAATCTTACCCAATGTAAAGTGATCCGAATGAGAAGATTATAAAGTTCGAATTCAAATTTTATCCCATCTTTTGATATGTTTCATTTGATTTGTGGGTCCCATTCACATGTGAAAATAAAACATACTTAAATGACCATTTTATATTTGTGTAAAAAAAAAAGTTATCCAATCTTGTACCATGTTTATCATGGAATGAACAAAAAATCAATCTATTAGTATTGTCTTATTTACGAAAAAAAATATGAATAAATAAATTATGCATTTTTTACAAAAGATTGCAACAAATATTTTGTTCATTTATTTAATTTAATTTGTACAATACACTTTTAATCACAAAAATCATATGCATCATGCAAAAAAAAAATATTTTTCAACACAAAAATAATACACAAGTCGATACAACTCAAGCCTAAGTTGTTATTTGTTTATTTTTAAAAAATCTGAAGTTGTGTGTATAAAAAATAAAACTTAATTGTTTTTTTCAATAAATAACAAAATTAATTCGAACCATATTAAATATTTCCAATGACTGAAATGCAATTCATTTTCCATGAATTTTATGGCATTTTAATATTATTGCATGAATCACTAGCACAAATCATGTCAATTTAAATATTGTCGTTCCCAAAAAAATATCATGCGTAAAACCTCGCTCAAAGAGAGGGTAAAATCTGGCAGACGCCTATTAGGACATCTAACATGCGAGCCATTGTTTTCTTGTCACATCAAAATTAATATATATTATTATCATCACCAAAAACATTATACAAAGTAATAAACAAAACATGAATGCTTTAATGTCACAAAACCCAAAATTAAACCATCATGCATCTAAAATTAATGTCACATAATTAATCCACAATATCTAAATACATATTCTCCAAAAGTGCGAAGATGATACAGTGTAGTTGCTAACGGCTTCCACCGTTGGGTTCTCCCAACGCTCTCCAATTTGCAAGGACTTATCTCCCCATCACCATAGATGTGAACTTATAAAATTTGTCACACTATTTCTTGACCCAATGTTCCTTTGCGAACTTGTTCACCTAAATCATATATGTTGACAATGAATTAGTTGAGATGAGAAAGTATAACAAAATGTTGTTTAACAATTTTTTTATCCAAATACATGAACTAAAATTGTAAAGTGCAAATTTTAAAGGGTAGATGCACGACATTAATTATATCAGGAAGTTGGTTTTCATAAAGAAACTTGGATATTCACAACCATGCTGCTTTTTTCAATAGAGTAACAACAGCTTTCACCTACAAATAGTTATGGAGGCTGTGGATATATAATATTATAAGGTGTAACCAAAATGAAATTAGTACAATAAAATGACCCCAACATCCACTCCATTTTCTAAATGTTACAAACTTGAAACTGAACCACTTTATATTCATGTTATGTCGATATGCTTCTGTGAATTTTAATGTCAGTTATTAGAAGTATACAATTGTGAAACAATGAGAATTGATGAAATATTTTTATAATTAAAACTATCAGAAATGCATAAAGAAATGACAATTAATTATTTTTTCCCACCAGATCACAAATATGCTCTCCAATTACAATTAAAATTCAAGAGGCAGCAGGAACATGAATAATATAATATGAAGAAGGAACCCTACTCTTGAAATAAACCAATAAAAAAATCATGAAATAAACCCAAATCTTAGCAGAAAGTGACAAATCTAAATCGTAGAAGGCAAAATTTGAGAAAAAAAAATCTATGTGGATGTAATAGTGCATTTGATTTATGTCGACCGGGTAATTTCAAATGGATCTATAATGAACCGAAAAATGGAAGAGAAAGAGAACCCATTTTTTACGATCAACCTCGTCAACTCAATACCACAACCTTCTTTGCCAAACCCCTTCCCCACCAACCATAATCCCATCCACAACACAGATGTTTCTCCCACTTCCCTCACCCAGTAAACTCTCAACCACAACCACTATAAACACCCATCTCAAATGAAACAAAAAACCAAAACAAACTATCATAGCACCAAAAAAAAAGCAACATAATGGAGAAGTTTTTCATAAAACTTACCTCCAAAAAGTAGTTGATTCAAGCATCGGAGCTCAATCATCATCCTCCCAAGTTGTCACAACTGTTGTCTGTATCAGATGAGAGAGGGGAGACGAGTGATTTTCGTAATAACTGTGCAAGGGTGGTTTCGTAATATCCTAAAACAATCCTGTTGTGAAATTTGTATCCCACTCGCTACATGGGTTTCACATATCCTGAGCAGAAAGGATTTCGGGCTCTATTTACTACGGCCGAGTATTTCAAACGCAACGTTTATCCCATTCAAATTTTCATATCCAAACAAAGGATATGTGGTCCCTCTTCACAATTGTAACCCAATCCCCCTCTAATCCCTCCAAATCTTGTCATCCAAACACCACCGCAGTGCGTTGCACACCCTCCCCCATCTCCGTTGGATCATATTGTATGTGGTTGGTAACATGTTTAAAGTGTGTCGTGTCATTACCAGGGGCGGATTTAGTATGGGACAGCTGCCCCCACTGAAATTTTAAAAATTTTTGGGACCTAAGTATAATTTTAAAAATTTCAAGAATTTCTTAAACTTGCCCCAACTGAAATTTTTATAAAATATAGGGTATATTAATATAATTTTCAAATCCTTAAAAGTAAACTTTTGACAGCTCCTTTTGGTTTTCACGCCTATTTCTTTTTTTCTTTTCTTGTATGCCTTCTTCAGTTCTTGTCCCCATTGAAATTTTAAAATTTTTTGAAACCCAAGTGTAATTTTAAAATTTTCAAGAATTTTTTAAACTTGTCCCTACTGAAATTTTTATAAAGTATAAGGTATATGAATGTAATTTTCAAACCCTTAAAAGTAAACTTTTGGCAGCTCCTTTTGGTTTTCATGCATGTTTCATTTGGTTTTTTTCCCATAAGTCTTCTTCAGTTCTTCATCTTCTTCACTAGTGGGTAACTTCCAATCCAGCCCTTTTTCTTTCTTTTCTTTAGTTTCTTTGTAAGTTTCTTCAAAGAATCAGCATATTGGATTCAATCATTTTGCAAATCAAACTTTGAAGAAAGAAACCCTAGAAGATTATGTTGAAGCTAAGAAGAGGTAATCCATTAATCAAAATTTTTTATAGTAGTATTAACACTAATCTAAAATCAGATTTTTTACATTAGAAAATTAGTTTAGTTCCTATAGAATTGATGGTTGTTTGGTGTATTATTTGTGGACTTATATAGGTTTTCTTTGTTTCATGTTGGGTCACCACTCAATTATTTTGGATTTTTGTTGAAGCCCCTGTTCAGATTGGTTATCTGAGATTTTTAGTTAGTGCTATTTTTAAATTGTTGAATTTTCTTGGATTTTCTTTAAATTGTTAAATTGTTGGTTAGTGCTAGTGAAAATGAAATGATTATGCAACGGTTCTAAAATATGGAAACTCATCGAGAATAATTATAAAGAATTATTAGATGTTCGAGACTTGGGAGCTACTTTTGTACATGATCTCGAACGCTAAATGATACTTTTGATGTAAAGTTTTTTTGTTGCCTTTTTTTGTACATCACTCGTATACATGAGCTGCGCCTCTAAATGACATTCTTTTGAATACATATTTGGATGGAAACAATGTTACAATTATACTTTAAAATTTAAGAATTTAGGTTGCCTCCACTGAGACAAAATTCTGGTTCTGCCCCTGGTCCTTACCAATCTCTTAGGGTCCTGAGAGATTAATCTCTTATGAAAATTTTAGTCTTGATGTATATGATTTGTATTTGATTAAATCAGAAAAAAGATCAATCGAAGTATGCATAAATTGATCCGAACACTCTTTACCGTTGAACTAAAAAAAAAGCGTGTCATGTTAATATTATTAAATTTAAGAGAAAAAATACATTAAATTTATAATTGAATGGATAAATTATATGTTAATCCCCTAAACTATGGCTTAATCTCACTTTATCCCTTGAGCTACTAATTTTTTTACATTTCACACTCAACTACTTGAATTATTTCATGTTGACCCAAATGAAAATGATCATTATCTTTTTGGAAAATCACTAATTATCTGAACAAAGTGAAAAAAATAACATAGTTCGGGGAATAAATTGAAATAATTTTTTTGTTAAATCTACAACGGACATTAGTAATCGCAGTGGTGGTGTCTAACTGATCACATAATTGAGGGTATAGTGTAAAAAATATTATAATTAGAGGGACAAAGTGAAAAAAAGTCATAGATGAGGGGACAAAAGTGTAATTTACTGTAATTGAATATAATTAGATTTATGTCTTATGACTTCTTATATAAGTAAGTCATATTCAATGAATTCATGTTGTGCTTAATTAAATTTGTACCGACTTCTTTATTTTAAAATCTAATAGATTCATGTAAGCCCCCAAGTAATTACTTTAAGCTATATTAAATTATTATATATTATATATTATATTGATGTAGAATGAATTAAGGATGAATAAATTATGTAGGTGATGATTATAGAAATAGTTTAGATATGTTGAGAAGATTGAAGTTTAGGGATTGTCATTTTTAGAATAAAAGAATTTAGTTATGTTTTAAACATATTTAGAGGAAAATAACATCAAAAATAGTTCAGAAAGGTCGAAAGAACCTTCTAATATGTGATATGAGGTGTATTAGAAGTTTGAAAGTATTCCAGTGTTAAAATGTATTTTAGGGAGAATTCGGGTAAAACGAAATTTGACACCACCTCACTATTTTGCCCATAATATTTTACTATAAACTCCGATCAATCTAATATTTGGGCATTAGAAACTAGACTTCAAGAACTACAAAAGTGTATTTCAAGAAAAATTCGTAAATCCACCTCTAATTAGGCCAAAACTATTTTCAAAGTTCAAGCAAAAAGTGGCGCCCATTCGAACGCGAATGAATCCGTTCGAATGACCCCTCTGATGATTTTTTTAGCAGAAAACAAGAAATATTAGGAGTACAGCCCGTTCGAATACCAAGTTCTCCGTTCAAACGCGCTTGCGCAATTCTGCATGATTAGGTCGCGCTGTCTGAATTGTTTGTCATCCTGTATAAACCCTAGAGATTTGTTTTAGGCAAATTTAAGCTATTTTTCTACCTTAGGAGGCTAAAGAGAGTTGGGAGAACGAAAAACGAGCAAAATGTTGGTGGATTAACATGTACGAATCGCATTAAAACGTGTTAAGATCATATATTTGTGAATTAAGGTAGGATTCTTTCTCAAATTCACCCATTTAGGGTTAGAGTTACCTATATCCTTGTTTAGATCGCTATTCAATTAAATATGATAGATTTATATTGTTTTTACTCTCTTTTTAATATTATAATTCATTTATTAAAAGAATTACACATTTTACATAAAAAAATGAATGTTCTTGATAAAAATCCTAGATTTTGAGTATTGACAATTTGAATGATTTTTTTTTACGATCTCTTACATGTGTTCTATTAAAAGTACTCTTGTGAATTGGGAAAAAATGAATTTTTGAAAGTATGAAACTATATCTTGTATGGATGGGTGCAATGAATGTGAATTTCATTTTAATTTATATTGCAAAGTGTTTAGATATTTTTTCTTACCTCTATGGGTTTGAAAGTTTCCTATCACTCGTAGTGGAATTTTTGGTTCTTTGCGAAGTTGAATTCACATTATTCATTCACGGTGATCAAGACTAGGGGTTAGTATACTAGTCATGGGAAGGTTCCGTCAATGCCGATGTATTGATATATGCACTTCCTAAAATATTGTGGTCCTACGGGGATTGATTAGATAGTTTGTGATTGTATTGTGATATAGACTAGATATGTTTGGTGTGTAGGTTAATGTTATTCAACCTGTGTACATGAGATATTATGATTTTATAAGTTATGGTTAGTGAATGATTGTATCTTACTATGAACTTTAATGTTTTATACCTTAAACTTGATATTGATGTTAATTGTAATTGTTTTACTTTAAATTATTATAGGATATTTTACAAACTAAGACTTACCAGTTGTTAGGATTTCTAAACTTGGGTTTGAGAAGTTTTTATTACTAGGCTTGTTTGCTCATCCTACAATATAAAGATTTCTCAAATTTTGTCATCGAGAAAGATATAACTCTAGGCGAGCAAGTAGTTTGGGACGTTGAGACGAATCATGACGGGAATTCGGAAGTGGATGCTTAGAGATGTTCTTTTTAGTTTATAAATTATGCACTCTGATGACGAAATAATATTTTTGGTTTCTGTTAGGTAGTTGGTTGAAGTATTATTACTTTGGTATTGGATGTAAACTTAATAAGTTATTATGTTAGATTTAGAATTTATTTTGTTATCAATTAGATGATGGATGATTTTATTATTTTAATGATTTATTTAGTATGATTTTATGGTTTAATGGTTACTAGATAGTTAATGTCTGAATATGAATTCGGGATGTTACAATTTATCCATTTAGCATACGAGTAATTGTACACATACGTTACACGTGAACTATTGTAAATTATAGATTCTATCTTATTTTATACCTTCTTATTGAGTGAGACTCGGAAAATCTTTTATATCATTGACAAATGTTATTTCCACCTGCAAAAATAAAAGTTCGAACCTCACAATCCTATGGCAGTTCCTTAGTTTGACTTTTCCTTGTCAATGAAATGCCAAATGCTTGCCTATATGACCTACAATGCATTCGAAGAAAAATCAATATGTTTAGCTGTCCAACCTCATAGAATAACACCGAATTAAAGTAAAAAATAATTCATGTAAACTCTTTCCACCTTTTTTCTTTCACCCTTGGTTTGATAGAAAACCAATGTCATTTAAGAATCGAAGTGTCCGTCCCCAATTAGTTGATAGGACTACCCAACTTCAACTTATTTGTTAAATTTTCATGGTTTATTAGACGGGTATCATTAGTATTATCCATGATTTACAATATATTTCGAAGCTTTTCAGAAAATTTCAATGATTCTTATTTCATTGTCTTACAACAAATTTACACCAGAATATCTCCTAGGAAAACAAAAAGGAGCCTAAAACATCATAAAAAGTCAATTGTAAACATGCATTATGTGTTTTCTGATATTTTTTTTTATTATAAAGGGGATTGTCAAATATTTTGGGACATAATTCTATAAAATTTTAAGGTTTCATGTGGAGATGGAATGCCAGTTTCACTATTCAGTGTATACATTGCGGGGGAATAAATTTTTGTTCTTTGCATTATAGATTAGATGAATTTGGAATTAATATAGTGGAAACCTACATATTATTTTGAAGTTGAAGGGTATTCTTTATTGGGTAAATACCTTGGAAACTTTGAGTTTCCAGCATTTAAGTTGGCAACACATTGAAAATTTTTACCAGTTTGATCAAATGTTATCATTAAAGGTCGTAATCTTAACCCATTACCCATTAATTCTCCCAACCCGTCCATAAATAAATGGATTGGGTACCTATATTAATTAATATGAGTTCTAAATGAATTGAGTAATATGATTCATTTTAATTAAGCGAGTTAGTATGGATTACAAATGGGTGCCCATTGGATTGAGTATTTATTTTTTTATTAAATAGCGCAAGTAATAAAATTAAATAAATATATTAATATACAAAAAAATACACACACTATTATACCAAAAATACACACATATACACTAATACAATAAATATATACACAGTAGTACACCACTAATACACCACCCATGACCCACGACCCATGGGTTGACCTGTGACCCACAACTAACCCATAGCCCACAATTGACCCCGACCCATTATTTGTGTATTTTTTTTATTAAATATGTTTTAGTTTTTATGTTAGAATATGTGTGTATTTTTTGTGTCTTAGTATGTATTTTAGTATATTTTAGTGTATATATACAGGTAGGGGTCCTGCCAAACCCCCCACTCACATTGGGTGATTTTGAGGGGAAAAAAAAAGTGTGTACTTTAGTGTATTAGTGTGTATATTTTTAATGTATTAGTTTGTGTTTGTTTTGGTGTATTTGTGTGCATTTTAGTGTACTAGTGTGTATATTTTTAATGTATTAATTTGTGTTTATTTTAGTGTATTAGTGTGTATATTTTTAATGTATTAGTTTGTGTTTGTTTTGGTGTATTTGTGTGTGTATGTTTGTATTTTAGTGTACTACTAATGTGTATATGTTTTGGTGTACTAATGTGTTTATTAAGAATTTTAATTATTTTATGGGTTAATCGGTTTAACCCAATCTGTTATAAACACAACCCATTATAACTCATCTACTACATGAATGAAAAATGGATTGAATTTATTTTAGCCCAATTCAATTTAACCCAACCCGCCCATTTGTCGCCTCTAGTTATCATCTATTGCAGTAAGAGCATCTCCAACGCCCTTGCCAATTGCTTCCTCTACACCATTTTAGCGAGCAAATTTCAAATCTCAGGCTCCAACGCTCTAGCTATCCAGCTCGTCAAATAGCTGAGGGCTTTTTTGCTAGCCAGATCTGGCGAGGGTTTACCAGTTCGCCACTTGCTGCCTTCCCTCCATTTCTACACAAGTTCCTTCCATTTCCTCCTTCATCCTAGCCAGATCAGGTATTGAAGTTTCAAAGATAATCTCTGTTTTTTGACTTTCCATGAGCACCTCAGCCCTTCTCTCTACTTCTTCTTTTTCCCATATCTTTCCCACCTGACGCACAACCAAGCCAAGTGGACGCCATCGACGTTCAGGTTGCCACCGATTCCCCTCCCTCTGCTTTTCTCCATTGCCAACGTCTTCAAGTATTCCTTTATTTACCCTTATGTTCTTCTCCATCGCCACCACAAATTGAAATTTGTTACGAAATTTTTCACAAATCAAAACCAAGCCCTGACACAAACACCACCACTACCAAGTCTTCTTCACAAACTATAGAAAACCACCCAAGAACCAAAACCCCAAACAAACCAAGCCCTAACTTGATTGATGGTTCTTGCCTGATTGGATTAATTTGTGATTTTTGTACTGTTGATCAGAATGGGGGAAGAAGACGGTGAGTTGATAAAAATCCAGCAAACCCCCCCCCAAAATCCGATAAAACCCCGCCAAAAATCCAGCAAAACCCCCCAAAAAATTCAAAAATCCAGCAAAATCCCCCCAAGTATTTAATGATATTTACTCTTGTAGCCCATCTTTTATGATATTTACTCTCGTAGCCCCATAATTGATTAAATTATACAATGTAAAGTTGAATTGCTATTTTTTTAATTTTATTATTGAAAGTTAGTTGAAATAGTTAGCTAAAATAGCGAGCGTGGTTGAAGTGAATTTAAAAAAATGGATATATGTGAATACAATATTTAAATATATTTTAAGTAGTTATTTTATTGAGTGTGCTTGAAGATGCTCTAAGTCAACATCATGTTTAAAAAGCAATTTCACAAAGCTACTATCTTGGGCAATTATTTTGTGTCATGTTAGAAAATCTTGAACATATTTTTTATGGGTATGAAACATTCTTCTTCTATTTCTATGGTTTATTTAATATAAACTTATGTGGGAAATAGGGAGTTCATGGAACCTAAAATTTCACAAGATTTTAACAACCACAAAAAACACAATTGCACGATCAAGTTCAATAACAAGAGTGAAAGTGAAGAAAAAGTGAATCTTACTTTGTGGAGAACCTTGCTCTTCCAAGACTTATCATGCTCTTGATTAAAAAAACCTCAATATGCTTCTTTTGTGCACCTTTATGTACATTTTACGCAATAAAGCACAATATCCATTACAATCTGAAAACATGATAAAGAAAAACATGAGTTACCATTGACAAAGCTGAGGATGTCATGGGTGCATCGGGGATCAGCAAGCATAGAAATATGCTTATGACAGTGAAAGGTACAGTACTCTCAGTGTCCCCAAAGAGATTTCCGGATTAGACGTTATGCATGTAATTCTAATGGTTAAGATTTATCTACTGCAGCTTAAAATTTACTCCTAGAATTTATAGCATCCAAGATTCTAACTCTTCAGTAGCTTCATGGATTACTAACTGAAGCTACGACTTTTCAGTTCCAAATATCTGCGTGATTACAATTATAAGTATTATAATTACAGTACAAATTTGCAAAAGTGAGTATAGAGAATAAGCATGTCGTAGTTGTAGTGTTAGAGGGTAAAAGTGAAAAAAAAAAGGTTTTTTATATACGTTGATATTTTAAAGCAGTATAGATAAATCATTAAATCAAAACTAACTAATTTCGTAGTGATTGTCCATTTAATTCACTAATGGTATTTAAATAAAGAAAAATTATTGTAATGCATGAAAAAGTTGATGATGATATTTCAATTATCTTGAAAGACTTGAGAAAATTAAGTTTACAAAACAAATATTTCGAAAAAAATAGGTGCATTTGAAAATCCATGAGTCGTATAAATTATTACCTGTATGCAATTTTTTTCTATTTACTGATACGGCAAAATCACTATAATGTTGTCCTTTTTTTTTTTGACAGATGTTAATACTTAACTGGACAACTCGACTCAACTCCTTAAAAGAAGAAGAGGCGAGAGCCACTATATACTCACACACACACCCAAAGGCTTCCGATGTGGGAAGCCCCGGCTAGGTCTTAGGGACCGACGCCTGTAGCGCATCCCCGAGGCCAAGCCCACGCCGGTCGCGTTTGGGGCACACGGGCGCAATAGTCGCTTCGGCACAACACTGTTTTTTTTGACAGATGTTAATACCTAACTGGACAACTCTACTCAACTCTTTAAAAGGAGAAGAGGCGAGAGCCACTATATACTCACACACACACCCAAAGGCTTCCGATGTGGGAAGCCCCTATAATGTTGTACTTAAGATACACAAATAACTTAAAAAAATTGAATGTTTAGGTTTCAGGATGTCGTTGCATCTAGTCTTTTTTTTGGGGTCATGCATTGCGTCCAATCTATAGTAACTCTTCATACACTCCCACTGACAACATCATTTTATTTTATTTTGCTTTTTTTGGGGGGAGAGGGGAATATGTGTCTTCTTATCTGCGTCTATTCTTTTTTTTTTTTCCCTCCCTTAAATTTTATAAAAAAAGAAAAGAAAAATAAGAGAGTTGTTTCTTTATCTAATATAGTTATTGAATCGGTGCTTGAAAACAGTGTGTTTGAAATAAAACACAACAAAAGGCATGAATTGTTGAATTTTTAGTTTAGGAGGAATATAACAATGATATGAATGATTTGAACCCACGACGTTATATTTTGGTGACTTGTATACCCACCGGATTGTACTGAAAAAGCTTTCATGCATTAGTCGATAAGATTTTGAGGGTAAGGTTGGTTAGTATCGTACTTCCATTGAGATCCCTTCTCTCTCACTTTCATTTTTTTAGGATTTTTAATTATTTAATTATTACTTAACCAATTATGTTCTAACATATTTCTCATGTAACTATTCCTCCACCTCACCAATTAACTATCACTCATTCAATTTTTTTTTAAAAAAATGAGCCACTAATTTAATTTTTTTAGAAACATAATTTCACCACCATAACTTTACATAATTATTTTATCACCTTAATTTTTTTTAATATAATTTTTATCTAATTTTTTTAATGGTATAATGACAATAGACCAAACAAAGAAAGAAAATGTGGATGGAGATATGTGCAATTTTCGTGCATTGCATGGAGCCGACACTACAAAAAACTTGACAAATTTTTTCTCCTTGTTTTCCTTGTTTTCCTTTTTTTACAGATTTTTGTTTTTTATTTAATTCAACAAACATGAATCTACAAATCAATTCCTTACACCTAAATTTTTTAAAATTCCTCCACTAACCCAAGCAATTACCCACTCTAACTCAATCTCCTCACTACCCTCTTTTCATGCATGCCACAACCTTCGATCCATTCTCTATTATGGTCAACCTCATATTCTCTCTCGCTCTCTCTTTTTTATCAATCACTATAGTAGGAGAGGAGGACAATGAGGTTCAAACTCGTGACCTTATGATCCAACAGTGAAACTGGTGACCATGAGACCAACCGTTAACCTCAAACGTATACTCTCTTTGTCTATCTCTACATCTCACCACTTTATCTATATCGACCTCATAACTCCATTTAAGAGTCCCAGTAAATCTAAGCTTCCCACTATCCACACACTTGCATTTCTTTTCCTATAGTTCATTGTCAGATACATGGGCTCATGAAACATTCCTCATCTTTCTTCCCCTTTGCACAGTTTTATCTTTCCTCCCACTTCTTTCCTATAAGGCATCGACAAAAAATCATCATGCCACACTTTACACTCATTTATTTACTTAGTGAATTTGACGCTAATGCTCCGTTTGGTGGGAAAGATAGAAAGTAACAGAGATACATTTTCTATTCCTCAATGAATAAAAGTAGGAATGATACACTTTCCTTCTTTTATGTTTGGTTGGATGGATGAAAAATAAAATTGACTAATTTTTTTTTTTTTTTGGTTCTGGTTAAGATTAGGGGTGACAATCGAGTCGTATCGTGTCAAATTTGTGTTGAGTCATTACGGGTTTGTGTCGAACATTAATTACACCTAATTCAACTCATTTAACTAATTGTGTCGTGCCGAGTTACGAGTTGACCTGTTTATTTTTTGTATCGTGTTCGTG
>CM042191.1:24638410-24654304 GCA_023539305.1 Ilex asprella
TTTTTTCTGTTGGAATCCTTTAACGACAAATCGAGTCTTATACTTCTCCAGTTTTTCTCTATTGTCCTTCTTCAACTTGAACACTAATTTATTCCTCAATGTTTTGTTGCCTTTTAGAAGCTTCACCAGCTCATATGTTTGATTTTTCTGCAAAGAATCCATCTTGTCCTACATAGCTGGCATCCACTTGTCTTTATCCATATGAGCTTGTGCTTCTTGGAAACTCTCTGTCTCACCCTCATCATTAAGCAAAATATAGTCAAACTTCGGATATCTACTCGGAAGAATACGTCCTCATTTTTATCTTTGTGATTGAGGCTCATCAGTTATATGAGATATACCATCATCTGATTGATGTGATGGTCCTGTAACATCTAGTGAAGGAGGTTGCAGCTCCCCATACTCTACACCTTCTTCATCATGTTTTTCTACTTTTGGGGGTTCATCCTGTACTTCGTCATTATTTGTGGTAAACTGTAATGGTGCAGGGTTTGGAATAATATCCTATGCACTGGAACTAGAACTAATAGACATTGTGGGATTTTTAAAGTCTTCATACACATAGTTTTCATGAAACACCACGTCCCTGCTCCTGATGATCTTTTTTTCCTTTGTGTCCCACAATCTGTATCCAAATTCTTCATCTTCGTAGCCTATAAAGATGCACATAGTGGTCTTGACATCAAGCTTTTGTCTTTGCTCCTTGGTTACATGTGCACATGCCTTGCACCCAAATATTCTTAAGTGCAAATAGGAGGGATTCCTATCAGACCACACCTTATCCAGAATATCAACATTAAACGGTACTGACGGTGACCTATTTATCAAATAACAAGCGGTACGAACAACTTCACCCCAGAATGGCTTTGACAACTTTGCCATACTAAAGCATGCATTGGACTCTTTCCACAATAGTTTGATTCATCCTTTTCGTTCCACCATTATGTTGTGGGGTACGTGTAAAACCCAGAAAAAAATTGAATTTTTATGAAAAAAAGGACAAAATGGTAAATTGTCACTATAGTACGGGGTTAAAACTTGAATTTTTCTAGAACTTGGATGACAAAACGAGCCTCACCGTTGGATTCATCTCATGATATCTAATTATCGAAATAATTTTTATCGAATTTTGAGATAGTAATTGTTTTTACATTTTACAAGACGATCAGGTGTCGTGTGACCTAAAAACGAGACATATAATTTAATTTTGAAAATTATAAAATAATTTAAAATAAGTTTATATAAAAATATTTTGAACTTAAACCGGGATAAAATTAATTATTTTGGGACGAAATCAAACCTAGGAATGAGGAACGTGTGGCGTGATGTGGACCAAGCACCTAAAGGGTATAAATAGGGGAGAAAATCAGATTTTCTCCCACACATTTTTTTGGGTTTTGTTGGAGAGAGGAAGAGAGGTAAAAAGAGAAAAACTCCAACTTCTCTCTATAATCTACGGAGTTCCGTTGGTCGGAATCCTTCGGGCCAAGTATTAAAGTTGATCTACGCGATGAGATTTAGGGGAAATCAAAGGGGTTGATCTTAATTGGTGTTCTTGAAGGTTCTACGACTTATTTTACAATTCAAGAGATAGAGTTTTTATCCTAACTATGTTTATTTCCAACTTAGGTTTAAAATATGAAATGAGTAGGGTGTTAGAGATGAAATCTCATATATAGCACTTACATATGGTATTTGAAATGTGTAAAATGGATATAGAAATGGGTAAAATCAATTTTAACTTGAATTGGGTATGTAGAAATTACGTAATGAGATTTCTTGAGTTATGTGATGAATTTGAGCATTTTATATGATTACATGATTTGGTGCCTTGAAGGTGTTTGATTAAATGCCTACGTAGATTAAGTGTGTTAATTACATTAAATATGTTATAACATGCTTGAAAATTGATGTTGGAGAAATATTGGTATAAGCATATGATATACTGAAATTGAAGCTATAGATGGTGGTTATATGCTTAGGGTATAATTTACCATGGGAAATGTTGATTGGATATTGGAATTGTTAATATTGTACTTATGACATGTTGAACATGGTGTTGTTATTGCAATTTGAAATCTTGGTAGCATTAGTATATAAAATATAATTGTACATATACATTTGTATAAACACAGGAAACATCGCATTCGTGGGCATTAACATGAGTGTGGGTGTGTGCATGTTGTTGGATCAAACACCATTCTTAGTGGTTGATAAGTGGGCTCGGTATAGTCGGACCAAGGTCCGACAGAGTCGCACGGTTGCATAAAAAAATGTGTCGAGTATAGCAAAAAGGGTTATATATTTCATCGGGTGCAAGACCGGTTATTGATTTATACACTTCCACCGGTGAAAGTCCAAAAAAGTGTATCGGTATGCGGAACTGGCGTTGAAACACCAAAATCCCGCTACCCAACAAAGACACACAGTTTATTTTTTAAAAGGCCATTGGATGTGCAACAGCAATGGCAAGGGCTTGGAATGCCCGATTTTATTGTCATGACATTGAATGGGTTGTTGGAGCCAGTAAAGACTCGGGTTGAGTTGCATGTGTGAGTCTCATCTCATAACATGGCATGACATAGAGAATCCATTATGAAATGCATATTCTTAAATGGATTAATTGTTGGTTGTTAAATTTTCATGTAAATATTTCATATGCATCTAGGTTGGGGAGTAGCCTCTTTAGGAGATACTCTATTGAACACGACTCACACTTTATGGGGATAACATTTCATGTGCAGGATATGCACTAGTGGACGGCTCTCAATCGGGCCCTCATGGTTAAAGAAAAGCCGAGTTGTGGCTTTTGAAACATGTGTTGTAAAAATAAAAACTTTTATGTTATTTAGTTTTGGACATGTGATATCATAAAGGATTGTAAAGTGAACTCATGTGAATTGTATTTGGCTTAAAATTGATGTTATATGAGTTTGGATGAGGTTGTATAAGTTTGGAATGGATTGAAATTGAAAAAGGACAAAATCGTAGGAAAACTGTCAAAACCTATCGGTAGAACTTCAAGTTTTGCAGTAGAATTTTTCCAGTGAATTTTCCTACCGGTAGAACTTTTCCAGAGGATTTTCCTACCGGTAAAACATGGTCATCTTCCACTGTTATATTTTCCTAAAAATCTAAATTTTTAAGAATGCTTAACTATGTTTTCGGGCTTTGTGTCCCTTTATTCAAATGAAGTAAATGAGCAATAATGAAGTATAATTTGTAGTATATTTGGCCTCAGATGGGTCATGTGGTTGAATGGTATACAAGTTGTACATTTGGGAGTGCCCGGTAAAAGGGAGACTACGCTCAAACTTGAGTTGTTGTGATCCCGATAAAGGGGATGTTGTGACGTGGTATCGGGTTATGTGGTATTCACGGTTATTTTTTGCGGGTTAATGGGTGATCAGCGGGTTGACAAAAGACCCCCGATTTTGGGGGCGTCACAACATATGGAATCGTCCTCTCATGTCTAATATTGTAATTACCATAGCATACTTTGAACTCTTTGGAAGTGTATTTGCCTTCATTGTTTGTTCGGAGACACTTCAACTTCTTTTCTACCAGGCTTAAGAAATATGATCTCCTCTTCATAGAGGAATTGAAAAGTAAAGTCAACGAAGGCAGAAGGGACTTCTGGAATGAATCAAACGATTGCAGATGTGCGATTCAATTGATGAAATGCTCAAAGCTTCGAACAAAAGAACCACAAGAGATTCGGAATGAGCCTCCTAGAATGATTGAATAGGAACGAGATTCAATTGTCAAAGAGGTCAAACTTTGAACTGTCGAAGTTGAACTGAAAAATGACGAACTGTTGAACAGGAGAAGTAGAACAACAAACTCAGCAGAGAAATAACAAAAGTCGTGACCCAAATGCGTGAAAGACAAAAACATAAGGACCTCTTGGACTACTTTTATTTCTTATAAAAGAAGTTTGAACATATATAAAATTAACCCAAATATTTGTTAAATTACATGACTACCCATAATTTTAAACTTTTTGTTAGGGAAAATACGAAATAAAATTTAATTTTTTTAAAATTATACCTACTCCCCCAAAATTTTCAAAATTTCAATAGGGATAACTGGAGTTGTTACCCAAAACCAAGTAGTTTTTGGGAACTTATACCCAAAACGGACAGTTTTGAAAGTATTTCCCATACCCATGTACTTTTAAAAACTTCAATTGAAATGATGTCTTTACAACTGAAACGTGAGTTGGAATAACATCTTTAGCATAAAAATTTCAATCCAACTAAGTTTTTTAAGTTAATGACATCCATCAAACTAACGTTTTATGGTGTTTTCAACTGATATCTACAAGTTTAAAACGTAAGTACAAATGACGTTTTAAAGAAAACGTCAGTTGGACTGACGTTTTCTGTAAAACTTCATTTCGTAGTGACATTTTCTTTATTTAAAACATGTCCATCAAAGTTTATATTATTTATTTAATTTTTCAAAATAACACACAATGTAGGAAACAAAAATTATATTTAAATTTGACATTCAAACGTTTATATTTAATTATTTTTAATTTAGCATTCAAACATAACATTTTGGTCAATAATGTGGTTGATGTCGACAATAATGTCTATTAAAACAAAGCGGATTGTATGTAAAAATTCAGCTTATTCATAACCAAAAAAATATTTATTTCATGACACTTTCCAATGCAATTGATGGGATAAAAGTGTCAATAATGTGGTTGATGTTCAAAACAACATATAGAGTTACTGAGTAGACATAAACTTGATGGGATAAAAGTGTCTAACACATCATGATCTAAATTAGAGAAATCAGAAAGTTCAGGATCAGAAACAAATAACGGATTCTATAAAATTTCAATCTTGGCATATTCAGGATCAAAATGCTCAGTTTTTGCATATTTGATTGCATGCAACGATCAAGTCGACGTTGCATTTGATTATTTTCATGTTCAAGCCTTGCTATAATCTCGTCATGATTGTTTGAATTTTGTGGATCATAAATATCAGCTGGATGTGCCTTCGGTACCGCAACTCCATGCCAACGAAAAAAATACTTCAAGGTCACAACGTTTGTCATATAACTGTGGCTATCTTAGTGTGGGTTCGATATGAGCACCCAGAGGCAGATAGTCAATCATAGGCTCAACAATTACATGTCCAACTTGACCAAATGAGTGATAAGAGTCGATGGGCTTATTTCGAAACTCATGCTTTTGTCCATACCACTTTACACCACTTGAATCTATATAGGATCCAATAGAAGGAACTCTATTCAACGATGTTGATTAGTGAATAGAGCATTCACATTTGTTGGCTAAAGAAGAACTATTTTATTTATTGCGTGAAGAAGAACCTTCAGTGGTTTGGCTGTGTTGTCTATTTGATGTGTGCCTAGACATTTTGTTTCGTATCATTTACACAATTGTGAAAGATGGTATATATATGCTCGATTTTGAAATTTAAAATAACAATGATATAACATCACACTTCAAAGTTGGGACATAAATTGACATTGATGAAACAATAAACTGATTTGACCACGACAGGACGCGACAATGAAAAATTAGTGATATGACAAAACACTGAATAGACTAATAAAGCTATTAAATTATTTCACACTAATTACCACATACAAATAAAGACATACACAACCATTTGGACACTAATTACATTTGTTAATCTCCATCAAACATATACTCATCTGACAAGTATCGTTCATTAGACAATATAATAGATCGCTCAATTGTTATCAACTCCCTTCCATATGTAGTTCCCACCATGTTTGCTGCTAATTGGAGCATATAATATTGACACTTACGTGATTAGTAGTTAAAATTAGTATCTTACTATACTTTTATAAGATTAATTATGCTTTGATAGAGTTTCAATGATGACATTTCAGGAAAAAGATTGTACAAGGGCCTAAAGTCAATAAACATCAAACTTTCATGCAACACGCACCTGTTTTGGAAGAAAATTGGAGAAGTTGGAAGCAAGACATCAATGTTCGAACGCCAATTCATGTTCGAACGCCCATGTTGAAATAATTGAGGGCCCTTGGAAGAGTGCTAGGGTGAGGGCATATAGCATGTTGCACTTATTCTCACAGAAGAACAAGAGCTACTTGAGTACAACGTTCAAATGTCAATCCACGTTCGAACACCATCTTGAATTATTTGAGGACCTACAAAAGACTACCAGGGTGATGAGACATGGCTTGTTGACTCCTATCTACTGTGGGTGGCAAAAGCCACTTGAGTTCGATGTTCAAACTCCATTCAGCGTTCGAACGCTCCTCGCAGAAGACAGGAGTCAACGTTCGAATGTCATCCCACGTTCGAACATTCTCTCTAGACAGAATGCAGAGTGATTGATTTTCCATCTGGATCTTGGGGCATTCACTTGGACTTTGAACTATTATTTTACTCTTCCTTACCCCCTTCTCCTTGCCTATAAATACTTATTTTTTGGAGAGATAGACACACATGCAGATAGATAGATAGACATATATAGAGAGAGATAGAAGGAGATATATCATCTTTTGGTTGAGGAGGAAACCCTCCAAAAGTAACTAGCTTTCTTCTACTTTCATTATTAGTTTCATTAGCTTCCATTGTTAGAGCTTCTCTCTTCCCTTAGAAAAGTGAAACTCTTCCACTTTTCAAGCTTTACCAAAGCTATGAAGGGTGGAAAGTGATTCACTCATTCTTCGTTGAAGATAGGCTCATTACATAGGGTAGTTTCACTTGTAACTTCCTCTACTTGGAGGGATGAGAATCATTCACTTTTCTAGCTTTCTCAAAGCTATGAAGAGTGAGTAGTTTCTCATTCACTCTTTAGTTAGAAGTGATGGACATATATAAATCATTCGGAAGTTATTTTTGTACATTTCATTTATGTTTGATGTTTTATCTATTGATTACTTACTGAATGATTGAATGCATCTAGCAAAGTTAAGGTACTTTGTACAACCGTGAGTCCTTTCTAAGGCAAGATGACTCTTGCCACAGGAGAATTCATTGGTTCTTTGCAAGTACTCCAGCTAGATCTTCATGACTACATTTCAATCTTCACCATTATTGTGCTTCAACTAAGAATGGAATATTAACACAGTGGTTGGATGATTTATAAAATTACTTTCTTGTTTGTAGACGGGTTGAGTCTCGGCATAGACAATTCTTGTAAATCTCTACAAAGACGTCGGAACTATGCTCTTAATTATCACAGTCCATCTTTATCCTCCAATTAACTTGTTGTTGACACATGTGTTAATTGAGTTCTCAATGCACAAATATAGCAACCGGATGATTGACTACATGTTCAGATCCTCGAGCTAAAGGGTGACTTTTACATTTGAGGAAATATTATATTTTGTCTAGAAAAACTCTTTGGAAAGAATCTTATATTCTGTCTAAGAAATTCCATAAACATCATAACTTCAAATCTCAAGGGTTTCAATCAGTTTAGTCTCTGTCACTATTTACCCTGAAACACCAACATTAGTTCCCTGTGGATTTGACTCCGGACTTAACCGGATTATAATTATAACTTGATCGTCTGCACTTGGGTGTACACATTTCGGATCAAGTCATTACGCACCATCATCCTATTATTCTCCTTTCTTACACTTTTAACTATTGCTTCATAGTCTACTTTATTCCTTGGTTCCATGGTAAGTGAAAGACTATGTGGTATTAGCATGCCAAGTTATCTTAAATCTGTGTATAATGAGTGTGATTCATTAGCACGGAAAACTCACTCTCGTCGGAGTCCGACATAATACTCTTTTGGATCAAAAAATTTCTCAGTCTAGTAATCATCATTTCGCTCTTGTAACAACCAAACTTATTGATGTCTATGGTTGTTATCGATTGTAGATGGTCTTAGTGTAGACATAATGATCAATACATGCCATATCAACCACCCCTTAATGTGTAAATATAGTGGTTTCAATGGATGATTGTTACATATTAAGGTTTTGTCATTGTGTTCAACTATGATAAAGTCTTATTGTGACTAAACACTGGTAGATTGTCATGCATTTCAGTGTTGTGAATTCAGCATCACTCTATTTGAATCAGGGTTGAGTAACTTCAATGCAGCAATGTGTAGTCACTTATTTAGTCTGATCCACTTGTCCTCTATGCAGTAGTGTGTAGTCACTTATTTATTTTAATGAATAGTCATCCATTGAAATAATAGTTGAGTCAGTGTGACTACACATTATTTTGTCATCGTGACTACATAGTGATACCTATCATTCATTGTGGCTACACATGTCACCACACATCCCTAGTGCATATTTAATTAACGTATGTGAAACATTCATTGTACACACTTCATCAGTATTAAGGTTTTGTCATTGTGTTCAGCTATGATGAGTTTTTCTATCCAATGAATCCTTGCTTACGCTACTAAAAAATGGCCAAAAACACAGTGATGGTAGAATGATAATATCGTTTGATGAAAAGAGGAAATCTCAGCTTAGATTTACATTCTTACAATATGCAAAGGCCCTCGACAAGTTGTCATTGGTATGTCTATTACCACTCCTCAAGAATTAGAGTGAGTATTGTTCCGTATTCGAGCTGAGAACAATCGAATGACAATCTGTTGCAATCGGTATAACCTCTGTCGCATCGCACAAGACTATGTTATAGAAGGGATGATATATATATATATATATATATATATATTTGAAAAACCTATAGCAGGGATGATATAAGAAGCAATTTTAAGTTTCCAATTGAGCAGGAAAACTAGATATATTTCTGATGTTGAGATGTCTAACGAAGATGAAGACCCATGAATAAGTGTTATGCTATTCTTGTGTTGTAACATTTAGAAAATATTGTCATATTTTTGTTTCCAATATGTTTTTTTTTTATGTTTCTATGAAATATGGTGTAGTACTCCAGTTAGTGTTGTCCATTTGTATTCAATAAATTGTGTTAAAGTTAGTTAAAAAATGATGCCTACACTATTTGATAACTAGTTTATAATGTAAGTATTGTAAAACAAAATATGAACCCAAAGATTTTCTATATACACCACTACTTAAAAAATATAACGTAAAGATAAAACAAATGGACTACGTCTCACAAGGTAGTTGTCTTCTTTGTCGCTTGGGCTGCTGTCCATCAAGACAACTTGGAATCTCTTGAGTCACTTCATCATCTACAGGATCATGTGCATGGTGGGCACGGCGACTGACTCCATGCCCACCTCTACCCCGCCCTCTGTGTAAAATTGATTGCTCATGAGTCACTCCCTCAATAAGATCCTCAGAATCATCGGAAGAGTCCTCGTATGGGATAGGAAAGGTAGGCTGATGGGCCATTGATGGAACAATTCGTGGAATACAAGGCACATCGGAAAATGATGTATCCATCTAGACCTCTACATGTGGGACATCTCCTGTACCAACTGGGGTCCTGTGAAAGTGTACTTGGTGACAGCGATGTATCCACATGTGGTGAGGTCAGCGATGGAACAAATGATGTCACTGTAGGTGTTTGTAAAGGAGGCTCAATAGGTGGTGCAGTAGCATGGTCAACAAAGAGTGGTGGACTACAATAATCAACAACGGGGACATATGGTGTAGGTGGTGGACACGCTTCGGCAGTCTGGGGAGCATATGAAGACGATAGGGATTCATTTGATGATGTCGAAGCAGTATCAATAATTGATGAGGAGGTCTGTCCATGTGAGTGTGCCACTAACCGTCATGGAATACATACATCATGCTGGTGTGCAGGCACTGGTGGTGGAAATGATGGCTATGGATGGCTGACAGTTCATTTACAAGATGACGGTGCTCAGAAATAGCTGGCAAATAGTTATAGTTGACATCCTTGATTCGGTTGATGGCTGCCAAACATGTCCTCAAATCAAGCAGGTCATTAACCGTACCACATGATGTGTGATATATCTACGTTAGTGTATATTCCCACATAACCATAAACTAATGATTTAAAACAATATTACTCTATTTTTGTAACACGTTAATTTTAACTAAAAATTGAGCAACACATACCATAGCTCGATGATACTGCCGACAGACTGGAAATCGACATCATGTCACAAAATGGGTGATCCGTTAAGTAAACGAGTAATACGTCGATACCACTCCATGTATGGATCAGTGGCATCCATCATATCAATGATAGGCTCGCTGTGAACGATAGTATCCCGTCGCTGCTCCCACATGTTGATGTAGTGCTGATGTGCAATAGTCCAGTCATAACCAGATCTGTCATGCTTATTTGTGGCATGTAGCTCCTTATTCGAATCACACATCTCTGGTATTGACTGTCTGCACCATACTGTCAGAGAACATGGTTAGGAAAATGTCACTCTACCACATCAAAACATATGAACGATGTCAATATAGTCCATAATTCTCGACCCCGTAAACAGTAATCCGGTAGGCTACCCAACATGTCCACAACGAAAATTTGACATATCATTTACAATATAAGAATGTAAAATAGTTGATAAGTCATTCAATAAAAAATTTCAGCAGAGTTTCCCCTATAAATATGAACCCAAAAATTTTAAGAAAACACTTACTGCATATTATATTCCATTCATATGCCACATACCAAGCAAGTATCCACCAACCATACAAACCATCCAGCCATACAATAATAACAACCCAATTACAAAATATTTCGGCATAGTTTCCTCTACAAAATTCACAACTCAAAAAATCCACAAATATCCACCAACCATACAAACGATCCAACAAATTACCAATTATCCATAAGCAAACCAACAATCATACAAGTTACCACTTGTCATACAAACAGCAAACCACCAATTATAGAACAACAAACCACCAAACAAACAAATAACTCAAAAATATACGTGAAAGTATTGGTATACCTGTTCATCCCGCATCTGGTCAAGCTGATCTCTATAATGTGTGAGAACATGAGTAGAGGTGTGCTGCTCTGAAAATCCAACATCCCAATTGGAAATTAAAAAAAATACATATGACATTAGTTACTAATACGTACGACTTATTTATTGTCTTACCTACACCCACAAGGGCCTTACAAGCAGCTCATCATATGGTGCGGCATATGGTACAAGTGCAGGTGCAACACCATTATGTGGTGGGTCATCCACTACATGTAAATCTTCTCCATCAACTTCTCCATGGGCTAATGGGACACGTGAGAGTAATCTTTATGGATGAATGTATGCTAAGCTCTCTCATGACCATAACTATATAAATACACGAAATAGTAGTAATGCAACACGTTAATATGACATTACATTGAATTTATAAAAAAAATATGTAAGAACTTAAATATGATGGCTGAAGTATGCCAAAAGCAAAACAAGTAAGTCGCCGATATCCTTAGCATCACGTCTAGTTGCGACGCATATCTCATGGTATAGGTAGGTCATGGCAGCACTGCCCCAACTGTATTGACTAGCAATAGTAAGATCAACAAGAAATGAAAAATACATCAAATTAACCTTACTCGATGACTTGTCTAAGAACAAATAAGAATATATCAATAGCACGATTTACGCTCTGGCATAACGTGCTATTAAATCATCGTTAGCATCGACAAGGGCACCTCCATCCAAATAAGCTCGCAATGAACTAAGCTTGAGGAAAGAGTCGTTTATAGCTCCCGCAGCTGGTGTAAAACCAAACAACTTCTGGCATAGTGCAGGCTAAGTCATGTCATTTGGACAACTGTCTCTGCCACACACTGGCATACCATTGATCGGTAGTCCAATAAACATTGCAAAATCCTGAAGTGTGATAATAGCATCACCCATAGGAAGATTGAATGTGTGTGTCTTAACACGCCACCTCTCATCTAGGGCTGTGATGAGATGTTAGTCCAACCGCTTTGACGCAACCTTGTGCACCCCGTAAAACCCCATAGCCAAATACGGATGACCCGCTCATCTATGACATGTAGCTCTCTTATGGCGCGATCACTGCGGCTGCAATGCAAAGGTGGGGGATCTACACCCTGCCAAATATACTTTGGCCGATGTTCTACCTGCAATGACAGAACTGAGTGGTCATGTGGACCAGGATGTAGTAACTGTCTAAGGCCAGGACAAAAAAATCTGCAAAAACTAATTAAATACTATCATCAATTATATAACAATACATTTGCAATCATATAGTGACAAAATTACGATTTCCAGCATAGAAGATATCACATTGATATCATTACAACAAACAACCCATTCTCAACATTACCTACAAAATATTATAACATAAACACATCATAAGGTCCATTGCACACTTTACTATAACATAATACAACTTAACGATAAAAAAAACTACATATGCCTAGGAAAGGGATATTGGAGCTCGAGTGTTTCTAGAAGAACACTTCCAACGATTGTGACCCGCTTCGCCGCACAATCCACAATGTATCTGATTACGACCCTCTAGCGGGAAGTCCATCTCATTCTATATGTGCAGGGTCTTTGGACGACCAATCAAGTCTCGTAGTTGGTTGTAATCAAGGATTAACAAATGACGTGGAGGATCATCCCAATAATCTTCGTGCTCCTGAAGATACATTTCAAGCACCCAAATTTTCTCTAAATTATTGATGTTGTATATGGGATCTATGTAAGATTAAAAATGAAATTGAAAATGAGAGCATGAAACCAATACATGAGAGCATGAAATTTTATAAATGGCCCATTTTCTGCATATACACGAACAGTCTTCAAGACAAACAACTTGCTTTTGACCACCTTCAGTCACCACTTCAGCAAGACCATGCTCCCTATGAAATGACGTCATTTTGTGGACACGACTCATTCGATGTGCATGTTGTACTCATTCGACAACATTCTTAGGAAACTCCAACCCATTTTCTTTCCATTTTTTCACGTTATCTCGATGTTCAAAATGATGCTTAGGGACCCAATAAAATATCGATGACACACAAGCAAATATGGGCAAAAACCTTGCACCTTAGATAACACTATTAAAAATCTCAAAAGTGTTAGTTATAATTATGTCATATCGTCATCCACCATCATAGGCTAATGTCCACTTCTCCACTGGTATTTTTTTCAATTAATCACCCATTTCTTCTTTGCCATTGCTTCTTTGGGTCATCAACTCATTGAACTTGTGAATCTGTCGTGCTTTGTCAGCCCTTCACATAAGATCGTATAAATGGGCATTCTTGAAATGTGTATTAAAATTACTACGCACATGCTTGAGACAAAAGCGATGATAAGCATGTGGTGGATGCCACCTAGAATTTTTCATGCAATGGAAAATAGTTGTTTATTAGAATCAAAACTCGTTGCCACTAACAACTTTCCCTTGTAGTTGCCATGCAGAAATATCCCATCAATACGGACAACAGGTTAACAATGGTTAAACTCTTTAATGCGGGCTTTGAATGCCTAATATACTTGACAAAAAATATTATATTCATCAAATTCATAGTTATATTGTCATTTCACAATTGAGTTAGGGTTATACTTCTTGATGGCATCCAGAAATTTAGGTAACATGTCATACGACGAGTCTCAATCATCAAAAATCATAGCAATGACTTTATTCCTCGCAATCTAAGATCTCTTGTAGGAAATATCATACTTAAACTTTTCTTTTATATTTTTCTAAATTCTTGACATTTTCATTTGTAGGACCAACGAGTACCAATATACTATGACATATGAAGTCAGAATCTAACTGTCTGTGTTCACGACTCGTTCGAGGGTAGAAGCAACTATAAAGTCCATCATATTTTGTGATTTGAAAAATTTTGAGATTTTTCCTAAAACAAGTACGTAGTCTCCACTTGTAGTTAGGATGCAAGTACAGGTTGCACTACATAGCCCACACCGTTGTGTTCGTCTCCACCACGATATAACCCTAATTCAACTTAATTGAATACCATTTAACTGCCCTAATAAATAAAGTTTTATTCTTGAAAATCATACCCTTTACCAACTCCATCTTTAACGGATCCCATAAATTCAATTCAGCAGATGGTACTAAGCTATCTACTTCAAAATACTCACAAAATTCAATGTTTGTGAAAAAGGGGGAGTAAAGCTTATGCATTCGAACCTCCCCACCAGCCTCAATTTGTTCACCATCTCCATCATTGTCATCCAGCTCATCAATCATTAATTCCTTATACTCTTATTCTTATTCTTCTTCATCTGAAACATCTGTATGATCATTCGCACACATTTCTTCACATTTCGGAGTTGGGCTTTGTTGCATTACTAATTAATGGACATCATCTTGTTCACCCAACTTTATCCCCTTCTCACCCATTTGAAAACTCTGAATCACAGGGTTAGAGTACCCACCATATGTAGCAGACCCAGAATGTTGATGGGTAAAGAAGTACTGCTCAACTCATCCATTAACTGCATCCCCATAAGAGTAGAACATTAACCTATCAACCCGGAAGTTGGAAATGTCAAGTTGCTTATCTCTTGCCTGAGTAACTCAGTGTAAGGAATGGTAGTGGTGGTTAGGCACCCCCGGTCTGACTACTGCCTATTATAGCATTGATGTCCTCCCTCTCCACATGCAAAACAACACTAGCCATGTTGGGGTTGTCGACTACCACATTAACCAAAGAACTAACAAGTTCATTGTTCCCAATTTCCAGTCTGACATATGTATTCATGTTTGGTCCTACTCCTAGTGTAAATGGATATCTACATATCAACCTCAACTTGTAATGCAACCTTTCTAACCTCATTATAGTGTAAATTTTATTCAACAACTTTAACAATTTTATACCACTATTTATAAAAATTCCACCTTTGGGAGGAGAATCATAGAATAAACCCTTTGATTCATATTTCATTCGTCCACCCCAATACAACAAAATAGTAACTTGCTTTTCCGCCATTTTAAATAATTTACATATTGAAATAAGTATTGAATTCACAAGACCTTGGGGATGGATAGATGATTAGCAAAAAATATTGCACATCATTTACACATTTACACCCCTTTTAGACTTGTTTTTGTGGTAAATATGGGAGGAATTGCAATATTTCTACAATTAATGAGGTTTTGGTGTATTTGCAAGCAAATGGTTGTAAATGGCGTAAGTTAAGTCCTCATCGTAGTGTTTAAAGTCAATGGAGATGCAAGGGAGGCTTGACGATAGCATAGAAGGTGAAGAGACCAAGATTTGAGCAAAATAAGTAAAAACCTACTGGTAGGTTTTGGCTGCTGGAGTTGGTTCTAGCAAAAACCTTTCGGAAGGTTTTGACTATTGGAGTAAAACCTACCGGTAGGTTTGGCCATTGACCTACTGGTAGGTTTTGCTGAAAAATGTTTGAAGCCTACAAGTCAAGTTCTGTCACTTGGGGGTCCCACCTATGATTCTCCTACTTGTCCCATGACATCTCTTACACACATACATACCTCCCCTTGCCTAAGGTTGGACTTTGGAGGCCCAAGCATTATGAGAAAAAGAGAGAAGATGGAAGCCTAGGAAGTTGCAGGCTAGTCTTGTCCTAGCCTGCCCAAGCCATCAACTCAGCCTCCTATGGATGGGAAGCCTATCACACATGCTAGAAGACCTCCATGCATGAAAATGCAAGCTACACTTCACATTATTTAGATTATAGAGCATTATAGAGAGAGAAGTTCAAGGAGGAAGACATAGTTTTAGAGAGAGAAGTATTTCACTTGTAATCTTCTGTAAGACTCTTGTAAGCTTCATTCATTGCACTTAATGTCATTTATTTCAAGTGTATTACAAGTTTAGTTATGCATTCTAGATTCTACCATTGTTGTATTGAATTTTTCACTTCAAGCTTTTAAAATGGGTATTAAATGCATCTTCATAGTTTAACTTTTCTTCCATTAATTCAAGTTTCAATCTTCATTTCTTCACAATGTCCCTTTACT
>CM042191.1:24659304-24670393 GCA_023539305.1 Ilex asprella
AGATGTGTATAAGAGACCCCCCCCAAAAAAAGGTTAAGTATAAAATGTCCTTTTCAATTTTAGGTAGTTTGTAACTCGCTCATTTAAATTTTAATTTTAACAAATAGTCTTTTTAAAGTTTGAATATTTTATAATTAATTCTAATAGATATTTTTAAACAATAAAAATTAATAAAAGTTAGACATATCAAATTCATGTGATATTTTTCTTATACATATTTTTTCCTTGTACCACATATCCATACCAAGTATTCATACTTCCCCTTTTACTCTTACATCCTTTCATCCTCTCTTTACCTCATATGATTAACTCTCATTTCTTTTCCCTTTTCGATAGAAACTCTCCATTCCCTATGATGAGGCAGAGGCAGAGAGAGAGAGGTAGGGGTGGAGGCAAAGGTTTTCTTATTTTTTAGTATTATCTTTTTTGTTTCCTTATTTTTTTTAGAGACAAAATTGATATTTCAAAAAAAATATGACAAATAATATACAAGACGAAGGGTGTAATGGTTATTTCAAGTGTTCAGTCACTGTTGTGAGTCAATTTAATCCATTTGAAATTTGGAGGGGGCAAATTGCAGTATTTAAAACTACATGGAACTGATTGCAATAAGGGATATAGTTGGAGGGGGGTAGATTATAATTAACCCAAAAAAAAAAGAGTTAAAAAACATGTTTGGGCATTGGGTTCAATTCATTGTTTAGAATATGTAGAGGAGTGAATTGAACCGTGTGTCCAAACAAGCTTGGCATGGAACGTGGCTTTGTTTGAGCTACAAACAACCAAGCAACATAGCTCTTCTGTTTCCCCGTTGCATACTTTCAATCACCAAGCAACCAAGCGACAGTGTTTCTCTTCGCTTTGTAACTTCTTCAATGGCGTTGGGTGCTACTTTACACAACTTTCCCCAATTCCAAGCTTCATCACCTCCCAGTTTCAAATTCAAAACTCGCAGCAGAAAAAGGACCGTTATTATAGCGCGAAATTCCAACGGTAGCGAACCCTCCTCCTCCAATGGTTATCCCTCTGCTACTACTTTACAAAAGAAACCATTTCCAGGTCTCTCTCTCTCTCTCTCTGTCTCACACACACACACACTATATTGTTTCCATTTCTATACTTTCATTATTTTCTTGTTTTCTTTAAAAAATATTAGATATAGTTGTTCCATTTGAAGGTGGTTTGAGAGATATGTAATAAAATAATTTGCCTTCTTTTGTAGCATAATCTTGTAGTATCTCAAATTTACTTGACAAAGTCTTGTATTAACTGCTACATAAATCCTGTTCTGTCATTATTATCTACTAGGACATAAGGATACATTTTGAATTGTGAACATAAATAGTCTGCGATTTATAGTGGCGGGAAACAGACACTGAAAGGTTTTCAAGATCACAACAATGCAGTGTTTCTGTCAAATTTTTTATAGTCAAATCTGTGTGTTTCAAATGTATGTGGGAATTTCGATCAAAAAAAAATGTATGTAGGAATGGTGTGTTAAATTCTGGCTCCAGTAATTTAATCTTGCTTCAACAGTTGAATTTGTTGTGTAAAATTGAAGTAAAGAAATTCACTCTAACATGGAATCACCATTAGAAATTTAATAACTACAGATACCCCCTTCCCTTAAAAATTTCTTAATGTGGAGGATACTTGTATAAACATTTAATACAGCTATGGAGTATTGTACAGGCAAGCCAGAGGCAGATGTTGTTGTTATTGGGAGTGGTATTGGTGGGCTATGTTGTGCAGGACTTCTAGCTAGATACCAGCGAGATGTTTTAGTGTTAGAGAGCCATGATTTACCTGGCGGTGCTGCTCATTCATTTGAGATCAAAGGCTTCAAGTTCGACTCCGGTCCATCTTTATTTTCAGGATTCCAATCAAGGGGTCCTCAAGCAAATCCTCTAGGACAAGTAACTTACTCTTTCCACCTTTATGGTAACTCAGTGCATAAATTTGGTCTCATCTTAGTTGTTTTTTTGCTTAGTATTGGTACTTATGGTACTCAAATCGTCTTATAGGAGGCTAATCCTTTTTATTGATTCTCTCTTTAGTTTCACCAATAATACCAATTCATTCATCTATGTGCGGCTTTGAATGTCAAAGCGAAGAAATTGAACCAAGCGCGGGTAAACGGCAAGAGTAACTATGACTCTCTTGAGATAGCCAAATGCCTCGTCATCTAATTAGTGATGCACATGAATGGATTAACGAGATTCTCACTGTCCCTGTCTACTATCTAGTGAGACCATAGCCAATGGAACGGGCAATCAGCTGGGAAAGAAGCTCAAGTCCGACTTTGTGAAATGGCTTGAGAGGTGTAGAATTAGTGGGAGCCAGAAACGGCGAAAGTGAAATACTACTACTTTTAACATTTTGCTCATGCAAAACCAGATTAGAGGCAACGTGAGTTGCTACTTGATTATCAAAGAATATTCTCATAGGATGAGACATCTTAACTCCAAGCTCACTTTGTAAGGTTTTCAGCCAAATAAGCTCACTAGTCGTTGCTCTATACTCTGCTTCTGCATTCGACCCCTCCATACCTACTTTCCATCCATCCAACGATAGAGACAGGAGGAAAGGGAAGGCTTGGTAATCCCCCTAAAGAAAAAAGAGAAATATCTTTTTTAGTATACCAACCTTCCTTTAAAACTGGATTAGATAGGCTTAAATAAGGGTTTGAAGAAAAGAATAACTTTCAATGATTAAGGACATTGGCTGAGTTTTTGTCTTTAGTTAACAAATTACTATGTCTATGAACAGATATAGAATGAGTTGAGTGAGGGTAACACTGGGAGGTAAACATACCATAAATTTTTCTTTTCTTGGCATGAATTTGACCTAGATGATGCAAGTTGCAACTAGTCAAATATCCAGAAATGTATTGGTATATCCATATGTGATTAACAAGAAATTGCCAAATATTCCTGGTTTTCCAGGTTTTGGACGCATTGGGTGAATCAATTCCATGTGCAAATTATGACTCGTGGATGGTTTACGTACCTGAAGGTGAATTCTTATCACGCATTGGACCAACCGAATTTTTCAAGGTGGATTTTTGCTTTGTTCTCATGTATTTTCCTTCAGCAGTGAATTTTTATTCCCTTATCTTCACATGGATTTTCCTGAAAGTTTTGTCACCCTTTGATGGGCATGGAAGCAGTTGATAATTACTCCACAGAAACACTTTTTTAGTATACTTAAAAATAGTAATGTGATATATCATTACAATGCAAATGAAATTTAGCCAGGAAACTTGAAGTGCTATCATAATAGAATTTCATGCATATTAGAACACTGTTAGCACCTCTAAGACTGGATGCATTTAACCTCCTTGAATTAATGTACTATCGCAATAGAATTTCTTTGGTTCTATTACTAGGGCTCTTAATTTATGCAAATGCTTAATTTGACTTCTTATCATTCTTCAGGACCTTGAGAAGTATGCAAGTCCGGGTGCTGCACTAGAATGGAAAAAGCTTCTTGTGAGTTTCATGATGTTTGTTTCTTTTTTCTGTGCATAACCATCATTTCAAATTTCTATGCTTCGCTGAGGAATTAGGTTTGATAAAGACACTTTTAAGCCCTTTGCTTGCTGAGAAATTCCCCCTTCTTCAAAAAGATGTGCTAGGTTTTACTAAACTAATAAACAAGCAAAACTTTTTCCTCCACCTGTAAGAGGTGGTCAGTTGTGTGAATCCACAAAAATCTCAGTCTGTTTAGGAAGAGACTGATTTTTGAAATAACAAAATCTAAAAGAATCACAAAATACTAGAAAATTTGTCTGTTAATTGCCCAATCGACTTGGAAACTTATGGAAATTCTTGATAGTTTATGTGATTTGCAAATGCTGTGTCCACATGCTCTATAGTTGCCTTTTTGTCTCTCAAATTACAAAATGCATTCGTCTACAGGATGCGATTCTTCCGTTGTCAGCAGCTGCAATGGCTCTGCCTCCTTTATCCATCCGAGGAGATTGGGGTGTTATTTCCACTGCTGCTGCTAGATATGCTCCATCTCTCTTGAAATCTTTTACTGAAATGGGACCTCAGGGAGCTCTTGGTGCTACAAAGCTTCTCAGACCCTTTTCAGAAATCATTGACTCATTGGAGTTAAAAGATCCCTTTATAAGGAATTGGGTGGATCTTCTATCTTTCTTGCTCGCGGGGGTGAAATCTAATGGTATACTCTCAGCGGAGATGGTAACTATTATATTAAGTTCTTTAGATATTCTTGGCATCAAGTTCTGTGAAAGCTTTCCTTAGGTTTGTGAGTGAGGCTAGTCATGTAGCAAATGATTTAATTCTCTCATATGCTTTATAAAGGAAAAAGAAGAAAAGAAAAATACTTATTACTTTGTTTTATGGTTAATGCTAGTTATGCTGCTCTTACTACTTGGCATTTCAACATGTGTCTTTTTTCTCTTTCTTTTATGCTTTAAATTCGCAAGAACTTTCTCGGTGAATTTCTGGAAATATGATAACATTAAATATGCTCTAGATCCTAGTGATCAAATTCTGTTGTACATAATTGGAATCATTCATCACTAAACCTTAGCCACCTAATTGTCTTCAAGGGAAAATGAACATATAAATAACCATATATCATTTGAAGCGCCTAGATACTAATTAACCTCAGTATGTGCAGTTTCTTGAGTGTGAAACACTTGAATTTGCAGAGCATACTTCTTTATTTAGGGTTGGATCAAAACCAATGCACTGAGTACGCATGAAGTGGGTAGAATAGTATAGGCACCTTCATTTTACAATGCAAATACTTAACTCTTGAGTTAGTGCAACTTAAGTTTTGTGATAATCCGACATAATGACATCGGTTTACTGAAACACCAACTAAGCTTGTATATCTTCTATGAATGACATTACTCTTTTATTTACCTCTTTTTAACATATATCTATTACCACTTTATATGCAATTTGCTTATGGTGAACTCTTATTGTGAGTTTCTACTTGTGCTTCTTACCTGCATAACATCCAACCTTTGTTCTTGTCTTTTCAGGTTTACATGTTTGCAGAATGGTACAAACCAGGTTGCACTCTAGAGTATCCTCTTCATGGAAGTGGTGCAGTTGTTGATGCTCTTGTCCGCGGAATGCAGAAGTTTGGTGGAAGGATATCTCTGGGGAGTCATGTGGAAAACATTGTTGTTGAGAATGGTCGGACTATAGGAGTGAAGCTAAAAAGTGGGCAAGTGAGTAATTCATAAGCAAGAAACAAAGACAAATGTTCATATGTATTGAGTTACTTGTTTTTTTTTTTTTTGGCTAACTGAAAGAAAAAATATATGAGATTCAGTTTGTGCGTGCTAAGAAGGCTGTAGTCAGTAACGCATCTATGTGGGACACTTTGAAGCTAATACCTAAGGAAGTCATCCCAAATTCATACCAGGACAAGATTAAAACGACTCCACAGTGTGAATCATTCATGCATCTTCATTTGGGTTTTGATGCAGAGGTGAGCTATTGCAACAACTCATTAGTTAATTGCTTATTTTAAATGTAATGCTTTTGTTCACTGATTATTTGAGGTGCTTTTATCAAATGCTTTTATAAGAACTTCTAATCTAAAGAGGACCTTCCACACGTGTGCTGAATGTCTCCGTACGTATACCCATCTCAACAAAATCATTGCCCAAATGTTTAATGCATATGCTGGTATGCTGTTTTGCCATTGAACTATTTGGTTGCATGTTCCATTATATTTGTATGGCATCAAGTGTTTTACCATCACTTTAGGCAATGTTCTTTAGCTTGTCCTGTATCACTTTTGCATCTTCATCTAAAATTGTTCTGTTCTTTCCTTATTGGTGCATTAATTTGTCTTTTATGCATAATATCAAATCATTTTGGTCAATTTTTTTTTAATTTTTTCATTTTGTTGTTGATTGGCTTATTTTTATCATATCTTTTCATATGCTTATCCTTCTTCACATTCTAATGTTAGTCTTAATTATTAATGGTCATACTGTTTTTTATTTGCTCAACTTTTTGTGTTGTCAACCACTGGTTTTATTGCCTTCTTATGACTTTTTAGTCCAATTTGATGGATATGCATTGTTCATATGAACTTTTAGAAGCTCTTATCCACCTTCATCCATTAGCTCTAGTTTCATGCAACCTCCTCTTCAATTTCTCTCTCTCTTCCGGATGGTTTAAAATGAGATGATGAAAGTGTTTGTTATGGTTTCACAATTTTTAAACTTGTCTAAAAGTGTTAGGAAAAGTATTATAATTGGCAAATTCCGTGAGGTCGTTATTTGTCTTATATCTTCAACTAAATTCATAATCAAGAGGCTGTTGAAGATTGAAGACCGAAGCAAATTATGATGAAAAAGTCCAAGCTACAAAACAATTCATTGAAGTAGTTGGCCTAATTTGGTTTAATTTAGGTTGTAAAATTGGATTTAGAGTGTGAATATTTAATCCATTCTTGACTCGTGTGATTATTGTGTAAAAAAAATTTGAAGTTTTAGGGTTTTAGTTTTTGAAAACAAGTTTTGAAATGAGTCATTGGATAGAAGCTTTTTAGGTATATCCTTTGATAGTTCAAGGTCGCGATATCGGCTAGCGACTTAGAGGGCTCTAAGACACATTGGTTGTTGCATGGTATCGGGCGTTATGATCTAAAAGAAAATGTTGAATGTAACGGGAAATTCAGGTCATATCGCGATTTCACAAAATTGTATTGGCCGATTCGACGACAATAACTTGGTGACTTAGGATTGACTCGACCGAATCGTGCAAGACTTGAGGTTTATACGTAGCCTGTAACGATAAATTGAAAGGATCCAAGTCAGATACTACTCGGCTGATACTTTGAGTCATGCCTTGGTACTTAAAGAGTTGATTCAGACCCTTGATTTTTCAAGAAAACTAGTGGTTAGCGCTCACTAACGTTCTCGGGACTTGGGAAATTGGACAAGGCTTGAAAAGAGCATTCCAGAAGTCAGCACTCGTTGCAGCACTGGAGCGATCCAAGGTTAGGGGCTGCAAAATAGAATTCTAGTAGGCAGCACCCTCTAACAACGCTCAACTGACAAGATTTCTTGCAAGCCAATCTACCTCTTATTTTTTATTCCTATTAATATAGGGTGACTTCTATGACCAAATAGACGTCCATAGAGGTTCGAGAAATAATCTAGGGTTTAAGGGAGTCTACCTAGTCAAGAGAAAACTTTCCTCATACACTACTTCATTGGCCAAGTATTGGATGCTTTCGAGGTTTTTCGATATGCTAGTTTGTCAGTAGAGATTTGAAGGTTCATCAGAGTACTCGGGATACAAAGTACTGGGAGCTTTCAAGGTTTGCCGGGTCAACATCCAGCATACCAATTCTTCCAGGGTTCACCTATCTGGTATACCGGATCATAGTTTCCTTAGGCAAACTGTGATCCTCTTATTCCTGATCCTTTTCCTTTCTCTTCTTCCTTCCTCTTTGTCAATTATAAGTCATCATCTACACAACTAATATACATATTAGATCATGCTTAGATGTTTATCATCATCAAAATTATGCTTAATCAAGCATTGGGTCAACAACTTATAATCATGGAATTGGTTGAGATACAAGTTTTCAAACTTATAATCTAAGTTTGAAACTAGTAGATTAGGTTAAGTGGGCTAGGAGTGGTCCTGTGAATTTTTCAGAGAGGATTTTCACGTAAAAATTGCTTGGGTAGTGTGATTGCTATCTTTTACATGCTTGCAATTTTTTATTCCTTCTTTATGCTTGAGTGAATCCGACTTGCGTTGTTGACTGTTCAATGTGCATAGATTTTGGTGAATTGGTGGAAGGAAATTGGAGAGATAAGGTTGATGAATTATGTTGCATCGAATTGCATCAATTTAACTTATTACACACATTCACTAATTAGGCCAAATTAGGGCTGACAATTCTAGACACAACTCGTGAAACCGACACGAACCATACACGGATTTAGCGGATTTGGATGTAGTCCTAACAGGTTCGGGTGGTTAACGGGTTAACTCGGTAGACTTGTGAAAATAAATGAACCAGTTTTGTGTTTAACTCATAAACTCGTTTCAACCCGTTTAACCCGTTAACAATGGTATAATAAATTTTTAAAAAACAAATTAGGTTTCTAGCATCTGTCTCATCTCTCAAAATTTTTCAAATTTAGTAGTCATTTAATGTTTATTTTTTGTATTTATTTTTTTGTTCAACCATGATTTATTGTTATAGTAAACAGGTCAAACATGTGTAATGTGTGGTGAGTTAATGATTTTTCATGTGGACTTGAAATTATCTAACTTATTCTCTTATTTAGCGGGTGACACACAGGTTGTATCGGGTAACCCGTTTAATAAACAATTCGTGTATGAGTGTGATAGTTGGACTTGTTTATATAAACGAATAGGGTATGGATTGAGGATTTTTTGACACAAACTCGTTCCACCCGACACGAAACCGTTCCACTCGACACAATTATCAGGCCTAAGCCAAATGTCTTGGTCACATAGGGTTTAATTTGATTAATTGCATAATTAATTGTGATTGTGTGAGATAGGTTTTATTTGAACATAATTTCGCATTTGAGTGCATAAGATCTATTCACCTCTCCTCCCCTTAAGTCACCCAGAAAGATTAAGATTTCTTAGGAATTTTAAGATTAAGATTTCTTAGGAATTTTAAGATTAAGAAATTGTGGTATTAGGTTTTGATGTAAACTAGGAAGGGAAGAATTAGGGATGAGAAGAGAAGAAGAAAGGGATGAGAAAAGAGAAAGAATTTGAGAAAGAAGCAATATCAATATTCAATAATAATTAAAGTCTAATCTAAATAAAACCCTTATATGTATCCTTCTATATAGGGAAACTAAAACCCTAAAACAAATAAATGATGACAAATAAACCCTCAAAAGTTAAAAAAAAATTACTTAAAAGATAAATATTAAAAGTATCTAAATAACTCTCATAGTTAATCTATAATATTTATCTAATTCCTACACGATCCCAATCAGATTTGCTATCAACTTTTTAAATCTGTTGCTAACATGGCTTCAGATTTTTCTAGCTATCTCATAGGATATTTCTCAAAGCTGATTGTATTAACATCGTATTGCAACTATTTTCTGCTGTGAGGCTTCACGTGTAGAGACACATACTTGCGATAATAATGATTCAATTGGTGATGGTGAACAATATACTTGAGTCTCTTTTTTCTGAAAACAGATTTTTTTACTCATTCATATCCGACACATTACACATAAATAGATAACTTTTTAGAGAAACTGAAATGACTCTGTGGAAAGTAGTGTGTTAAAATGGAAAATTAAATAAATCATTGTTGTTATGCGTGGAATATAATGGTAATATTAAACCAATATGCTCCTTCGAATCTCTTTTGGCTGTGCTATGAAACCTTTTCACTGCTGGTAACCTTATATTCTGTTTCATCCATGACCTGTCAGATACTATCATGTAATTTTATATATGCCTTCATTATTTGGTAACTTTAAAATTCAGATTCAGCCCGTCATTTTCGATGTTATCTTCGTATTATCTGGACAAACATCTATCTGTATGTCTTAATTATTGATTAGGGTATACGTGAGGACCTGGGAATTCATCATATAATTGTGAATGATTGGGAGAGAGGGGTCGATGCTGATCAGAATGTTGTTTTGATATCCGTACCAAGTGTACTTAGTCCAGATCTCGCACCCCCTGGTAAACATGTGCTACATGCTTATACGCCAGGGACTGAACCATTCAAACTCTGGGAAGCGCTTGATCGTAGAAGCAGTGAATACAAACAGCTCAAAGCTGAACGATCCGAGGTACAGTTGCTGGAATTTTTTTTGTTGGCTTTTTCTTGTGTCATATTCATTAATGATTTTACAACCGAGAAACTTGAAATTCTACGCTAGATAAAGTGCATACCAAAAACCTTACACAGATAATTAGTACATTGTGAGGTTGAAAATCGAGACTTCTTGTTCAGAGTCAGTGAAATTTCAGTTGATGGAAGACATTGACTATGAGTATGAGAGGTTGAGTTAGTTGACATGTTTTTTGTTGGTTAAACTTTCCTTTGATGTCAAAATTTAGTAATCACTGTGTACTAATCAATTTTAAGTTATATCATGAAGTTTAAGATTGACTCCTTTTTCCTGCTTTCGCCTATTTTTCTTATTTCTTCCACTCTGTGTGTGTGTGTGTGTGTGTGTTTTTGGGGTGGGGAGTCCAAAAATTCATTTTGTCTTGATTTTGAATGTGTAAATGGAAGTCTTTAAAGCCCAACTTTCTGTGTGTCACACGATACACAGCAGTTTCCCTTCAACTTAAATGACTTGATAATTATATGTAAACCTGATGATCTATGAACTACTGTGTAGATTTTGCATTTAAGATAGGGTGATCAAACGCCATATGGATGGAGATAGATATTAGTCTTATATTAGTAAATTCATAAAGCTTCGAATTATTGCTGGAACACTTCTTCGTTTATATTGCCTTTTAGATTTAGTTGCCTGCTGACTTCTCAAGCCTTTTTCTCTTTTGAATTTTTAAACGATAGACCATTTAATTATCTCCATGTTCTGTCAATGTAGTTTGTAAACTTCTAGTCTAATTATTTTTCTTCAATAAAGCATTCCTTAGAGTTCCTTGATAATATAGGTAATGTGGAGGGCTGTGGAACGTGTGCTTGGTCCAAATTTTAATCGCGAGAAGTGTGAAGTGAAGTTGATTGGAACTCCATTGACACATCAAAGGTTTCTTCGAAGGAACCGAGGAACTTATGGGCCAGCTATACAAGCTGGTAAAGGCACTTTCCCTGGACATTCGACACCAATCTCACAGCTTTATTGCTGTGGAGATTCAACTTTTCCTGGCATTGGAGTCCCTGCAGTTGCTGCTAGTGGTGCCATTGTTGCAAATTCTCTAGTTTCTGTATCTCAACACTCGCAGCTTCTTGAGGCTGTTGGAATTTGATGGCGATGGTAAGTTCATTGTAATGTGTCTTTGGAATATTCTCATCAACTAGTCCTATCTTCATTGATGTTGGTCATTGCATCAAGTATACTTGTGAGAAATTAAGTGTC
>CM042191.1:24670793-24690950 GCA_023539305.1 Ilex asprella
TTCTGGGTGGACGGTTGTGAGCAGTCATTTGTGATTCTACACACCTAGACGATCAAAGTGGCTTCATGGGAATGGTTCAAGTCTATTCTCATTTTCACCATCTGTTTGGAAGCATAAGTTGTCAGTGTATCTGCCTGCTGCAAGATTATCTATTGATGGAATTCCCAAGGGCAGAATGGGGGTGTTTTGTTGATGAACTAAATACTTATGTTTCGTACTAACAGCTCAAGCAATCATGGTAGATAATTGCTAGCTAACACAACACCAGAGCAAGAGGTATTCTCTGATAATGGCAAAACATTCACAAGCTTGGCCCCCTCATGAGGGGGACTTTGGCTACATGTGAAGGGGCGTGTTGATTATGTCAGTGACACCGCTGACAGCATGAGCTTCTAGAGCGATCAGTCGGCAGGTTCCAGAGTTTTCTTATGCATAAAGTGACAAATTCTATAGATAACCGTAGACTTTGATATTTATAGTCTGCGTAACTAATGAATTTTAAAGATAACCGTAGACTTTGATAATTATAGTCTGTAACTCTATGATGCATGAGAAATGGAACAGATCATTGATACTGAGGTGCATAAAATGCAAGGACTATGATGATTTGGTTATACCTTTTGATGGATCTATTACCCGAATTACAAATTAAATAAGCATGGTTGAAAATTATAGCTGTAGCTCCCAGCTGCTGCCTAAGTATGTACATTACCTGCAGCTAGTGTAACTTGTTCATTGATGCATATTGGTTACATAGTACTTCGACCTATTGCTCTGCATCTCCCACCCCACAACCGTTACATTGCTGTTTGATCTATATTTTTTGAGTATCCTACTATGTGTGCATACATGATTTTCCTGGACTAGCAAAATCCCCATCACTACATCAGTAAGACCATTAGTTTGGTACTAAAGCCAAACCTAAGAATGACTGATTGTCATGTGTTTTGATATGGGGATTTTGGAAGTCAAATAGATACTGTTTGTACCTCTCTCTTACATCATTAGTACTGGATGTATATGTGCCTCTTAAACACATGCTTTTAAGTTATTTTGATACTTTGAGATTTTTTTTTTTGTGAACCCGTGGTGTCGAAAATATTAGGACATTTATGAATTCAAGTATCTCTAGCATTATTGGCTTCAACTTTTTTATTTTTATTTTTTTTTGTCAGATCATCCGGTATTCGAAAGTCATTTTGTGCTCTGAGTAATCCGGATTTGAGCTAAGTAAGACCACAAGGGAGACAAAGTTCTTCCTACCGAACGCAACTGCGTTCCCAAGACTCGAACTCGAGACATTGACTAAGCTATAACAATTCCTCACCAACTGATCTAACGCTTGGTGATAGAACTTTCTTACTGTCAAACCTTAGTTGTAGCCTTTAGAGGATTCACAGAAACAATGTTATGAGCAGATACCAGAATAGAAGTGAGAAAGCATATCCAAATGTAAACAATTTTGATGGAATTTGATTTCTGAGTCTATGAGTGGGACTTATGTATGAGTAGAACCTAAAAATCTTGTTGAGGTTGAATAGATGGCTAGTAATTCTTCTTTTCTGGTATTAGGGTTAACAGTTTTGTCATCTTTTTTCTGGATCAATTATTGTTGAAGACTATTGTATTTGATTATAGTTGTCGTTTGTGGTTCTGATGTCAGAAGTGAGAGTTTAAATCATTTTTTATTCTAGGTATATCCAGTTCTTCAAAACCATATATTTGGGACCCACTGCCATCTTCGTCTAACTTGCGACCCATGAAGGCAATGCAAGAGGGCCATAGGCCTGGCATGGATGGGTTGGGCTTCCCACATCGGAAGCTTTGGGTGTGTGTGTTCGGTCTATATGACTGCACAGCACTTCTACTTTTAAGTAGAAGTGTTGTGTTTGTCGTTAGTCCAAAAAAAAAAAAAGTTGATTTTAAGGGTAGACTTGTGGGCTCTCTCTCTCTCTAAATAGTCATAAATCGTGTCCAGAAACACGAGAAAATATAAATTTCAAAAATCCAAAAAATTGATCACAATACATTAAATAAAAAAATTTCTTTCCTTCATTTCATTAATTAAATCATTTAAAATTTATTTTTATCCATTATTTTAAAAAAAATTAGAAAAAAAAAATTCAAAATACATAAATTGATAAAATTTTATCAACATGTGTATACTATCATGTATGGATAATGTCTAAAATAAAAATTAAGTTAAAGTATAAATTAATTAAATATTAAATAATTGAACATATAATAAAAATAATTGATGTGATATTTTTAGAGAAAATATATTAGGGATAAAAATTCAAATTACTAGGTATTTTATTACATAGATATGATATTGATAATATAAAATAAGACATGTTTCAATAAACTCATTCGACAATCTCAAATAGACTCATTCAATGCCCACTAACATATTTCTCAAAATCATTAACATTACACCGTGCATTCAGACACGAGTTACTCATAATATACATATATTAAGAATATATAGGTAAATATCATACATTTTAGTATACCTAATTAACTTTTCATCAACTTTTTTATCCTTCTTATTTTCCTTTATTACAAAACATGATATTTAATTTAGAAAAATACTACATAACTCAAAAGTTAAAACTCAAAAACATCTTCCTTTAAATGAGCGTGAGATGAATAAGCCCTACAAAAAAAATTGATAGAACTCACTCATCCAATTAATAATATGCATTTGGATTGTAACTTTTTGAATTTCATATAAATTTTATAATATTACTCTTTTATTTATCTCTCTAATTTTCTATCATTCCAATTTTTTTATTTTTCATCATACCCAACAAAACAAAAGTATGTATTGAAATTTCAAATTGGCTTGATTGATTGTAGTTGGTCGGGTGTGAATTTCAGTCGAGTCAATCACATAATGGTCCCCCCCCCCTTATCATTTGTTTTTTTTAATAAAAAAAATTCTATGACCAAAAATCAATTTTTATCATATGATTAAAAAAAAACTTTTGGGGTGTCACAGTCTTATCCTTCACCCAATAGATTGAACCCACTTGAGTTGCTTGGCTAAGCTTTCTTAGTGAGAAGGAGAAGAGAGAGAAAAAAGGGGGCGTGCTGGGTTTTTGTTTTGAAAAAAAAGTGACAGAAAAGTCAACAATCTTGATGGTCCAAGATCGTCCAATTATATTGATGTTGACCGTTGATAATGTAATGTGGGACCCATCTTATGCTGGGTCTGGGCATGGTTCAAAATAAACTGTCTAATTGCCACGTGTCAGAATCATGTGAGAGAGGTCATGAGCTTTGGTGGGGCCATGTGGCTTTGCTTGGCTGAAAAACTTTGGAAAAGTGGACAAAAGAGAATAAAACTGTCTTCATCATGTTGGAGCAGTTGAGCCCTCCCTGTTTTGTTGTGAGTTGTGACCTTATCTATCTTGTATTCCATGTTGCCGAAATTGCCCCTTGCTATTTTTTTGTTGGAAAAATTGCAGTCAGTTTACTATATCTTCAAGAACATCTCTCTATTATTAAAAACATCACTGACATTTCTTCTAGAATTTTTAATATGTTCAAATAAAATTTGAATCTGCTCAAATTTTAATACGTAAAAAAATTTAAAAAATAAGGGGATTTTATTGAAGATATGTTTATTTAGAGGATGTGTGGATGAAATTTTTCTCTAACATATCATGGACGATTTAATAAAATTACATTCTAGTTAACATTTTAAATATAACATGAGATGTCAGTAAAGGTTTAGAAAATAGAGGGAGCGTCCTTGAAAATATGGTAAACTAGAAAGGGTGTGACTGAAATTTTTCCCTTTTTTTGGGATAAATAAATGACAAAAACATCCCTCATGATTTTTAATTGTATACTTTATACTCCATTGTTTTTTAAAATTTTAAAAGATATACCTTTAGGTTTTGTCAATGAATTGAATTTGAGGCCATCTCAATTCAAATAACAAAATTCAATCACACAATTTCTAATCTATCATATCTTCAAAGACATCTCATCTATTATTTAAAACATCATTGACACCCCTTATATTTTATATTTAAATATCACTAGCACCCCCTATTGTTAAACTATAATTTCTAACAAAAAAAATTCATCTAAAATATTAAAATTGTTCCTACATAAATCTCAAACAATTTTTGTATATAAAATTCGATTAAAAATTATTTTTTTACATATTAAAATTCGAGCTGATTAAAATTTATTTTTCTATATATTAAAATTTGAGTCAATTAAAATTCGATTCGAACTGATTAAATTTTATTTTTTTTACGTATTAAAATTCGACTCAAATTTTAATAAGTAAAAAAATATAATTTTTAATCGACTCGAATTTTATAATATAAAAAATAAAGTTTAATTAACTCGAATTGAATTCTAATCGGTCCCGAATTTTAATACGTAAGTTAGAAAATACAGAAGGTATCATTGAAATATGTCCATCTATAGAGGATGTGGATGAAGTTTTTTCTAAAATATGTCATAGGCAATTTAGTAAAATTACATTCTAGTTAATACATTTAATTTGACAGGAGTTATCGTTGAAGATTCAAAAAATAGAGAATGTTTCCTTGAATATATGATAACCTAGAAGGGTCGTGGCTGAAATTTTTTCAAAAATTTATTATTGAATCCGATTTATTTATATGACTGATAAAAATATATTAGTTTATATCTGAATTCACTTATAATTGGACATTCGATGCAATTATCTGATCTGATCCACAATGGTATTGCATCAAAATTTTAATAAATAATAATTTTTTAAATCAAATATAAATAATCAATATACATATATTTGTATATTATATATAAAAATATATATATTATATGTATGTATTAACTAGATCAAATTTTTATCAGATCGGATTTATATATATCCACACCCATATCTAATTTAAGATATCTAAACAAATTTGGATAAACAAATAAAAATATTGGTCATGTCCAATTAAACTGATTCAAATTTGGACTAAAATCTTATCTAATGATAGGTCTACCTGTAAGTGAATTGAATTTGAATTTGAATTCAATTGTTAGATGGATTGACATAGTTTCACTAATCTATATTAATAAAACAAAGTTTCCGACCTGAGCTACTTAAACTCATCAATTGAAAAGTACAATAATATCCCAGATTATTTTGATCCGACGATTTATATTATAATTTAATATTTTAACCCTTTAACCACGACAACTCATTTAAATTTTAACTTCTACTTACAATAACTCACTTACATTTTAATTTTTTTAATCACAATAACTCAACTCATACATTAAAAAAAATGTGTGCTTTGCATAGGGCATGACTAGTAATCCAAATATGAAATCATTGTATCTTATTTTCTATTTCGAATTTGGATGTAGAAGTATTCCATTTTATAATGCACTTATCTGAATTACATATGTATGTGAATATATATATATATGAATATAAATCTATAAAAATAAAACATAGTCTCCGCTTTGGTTCATCAGTTAGAAAAGCACAATAACGACCCAGATCATTTAAATCCGATAATTTATATTACGATTTAATCTTTTATCACAACAACTTATTTAAATTTTAACTTTTAACCTTTTAACAACAGTGATTTTAACCACAATAATTTACCTAAATTTTAACTTTTTAAACACAATAACTCATCTCATACATTAAAAAAAACATATTTTGCATTGGACACGACTATATATGATGAAATTGAGTGACTGTTATACGATAAAATACAAATAATAAAATTTAATTTTATTGAATTATTTATATTGTATCGAATTTTAACTCACATTGCACCAAAATAATTTTGGTTGCTACTAATTTGTCACAACACTCACTGTTTAATGAATTAAATTGTTTTTCTTATCTTTTTTGTTTTTTAATAGTTAGTTTGGTCCATTAAAAACAAATTTCCAAATGCTAGACCACCAAATTCTTAATATATTTTCAAGTGATTTTTGGATAAGCTTAATTCATCAAGATGCCGTTACTAGAGGTGTTGAAAAGAATGACAGGGAACCGTTGGCCTACTAATCACTATTCTCATTGTTAGATCTTAAGGTCGTATATTCGAACATTATCGTCTCCCTCTCCTTTAATAGTGTCTGGCTAAAAAAAAAAAGACGTGTTAAAAGAAGTACATAAGAATAATAAAATGGGTCAATTATAATTTGCCCTCTCGAATTTTACCCCTTGTTGCAATCAGTTTCGTGTGGTTTCAAATACTGTAATATGCTTTCTCCGAGTTTCAAGTGGATTAAATTGATTAACTGCAGTGGCTGAAACATAAATTACTATTATAAACTACATCTTATACATTATTTTTCATATTTTTCTTTGTATACCAATTATGTCCATAAAAAAAAATAAGAAAACAGGAAATTCAAGACAATAATACATCCATTTAGTCCAATACCAACACGAGCAACGCTACATGTACTTAAAAATTAGATTTAATAATTACGACCATTGATTTCACTATAAACTCCAGTATTTATTGGGATGCACTACCTATTCAATGGTTGTGATTATCAAGTCTATTTTTTAAGTTCATGTAACATTACTTATACCAACATACTACACAACATGTTTTCCTTCACCTTCGCTTCCACCCAACATTAACACTTGTGCACACACACACACCTTCTCTACTAGGGGTAGTTATAATTTTTTAACAAAATAGAGATCACATGATTTTTTCATATCTAACTTCTGCCATTTTTTATGATCTAAAATTAATTATTGGAGTTAATTGTAAAATATTTAAATTTAAAGAGGACTATTTGTAATTAACCCTAATAAAATCATGACTAAAGTTTGACTTGAGTTATTATTTAGAATTTTCATAGCTATACATCTTCCAATATTTAGAAGGGCCTATCATTTTGTTGGATCAAATTAAAAAGAGTCCTAATTTTTATTATATTATTTACCCTTTTAAGCATTCATTACAAAAATGGTTGGTGTCCTAACATAAAGTTAAATAAGTGAAAAGTGAGGATTATGTCATTAGGGTGTAAGTATAATTTTATTTTATTTTTGTTCAATGATGAGGGTGTCCGGATCAGCTTACGTACATTTCGATTAATTCTTTTTTTGGTCCAATTAAAAACAGAAATCCATGCCGAGATTAGAATATTCATGAGAAATAAATGTTTAATGCACTGATCCTAAAGACTTGTCAAGATTTAAATTCAGAATATTTGAGTTAACAGCTCGTCCGCCTTGTCACTTAAATTACATCTTTAGTGTAAGTATAATTAATGTTAAAAGAAATGGTAAAAGAAAAATAAATATAAAAATAAAAAACACTATTGATAGAATCTTGTACTTCTTTGAAACTAATTGTTAAAAGTAGGATCTAGTTGTACTAAACATAAAAATTTATTACTATTTTTTTCCTATTGGGTACTTTAAACTTATTATTTTAATGATCAGGTTCACCAAATTCATATAAGGACATCATAAATAAGATTTATTTAATATACTGCTCAATTTCACTGTTAGTAGTTTGACATTTTTGATACTGCATCTGTCATACATTTTAAAGTTTGAGTAAGGGCTTTTCTATTTTGCACCCTAAAAAATTTTAAAATTTTGAATTTATATCTTAAAATATTAAAATTTTCACATTACATATTTAATGTATAAAAAATGTTATAATGTAATTTTTCTGTTAACTTATGTTATTTTTTTCGTCGAAAGCCAATCCATTAATACTAACGAAAAAATTAACGAAAAGTTAATAGAATGTTCATATTGAAATATTTTTGATTTATTGAGGATTTAATATAAAAAAAATAATATTTTAGAATATAAAATGAGAAATTTAAAATCTTTCATGTTTACTATGTATACCTTTAAAGTATGCACATAATTTTTATTTGGTACCTAAAATTTCAATTAATATAATTATATCTTTAAAGTTTTAACCGAGTTTCAATCCAATCTTGTTATCTAAATTTATTAATTTATTCCGATAGAAAAACGTCATAGAACTTACTAGGGAATATTTATCCAACAAAAAAAATATATCTATCAAATATACTTATATTTTCTCACTTTGTCTCGCAATATCTTTCAAAAATTCATTATATATATTTTTTGTTGGGTTGTTATGTTTTTTTTTCCCACTCAAAATCAGGTGAATAAAATAATATTTTCTAGCCTACACATAATAAAAATTCACTAAATAGATATGCCCTTTTATCGAAGTTATATGTTGGACTAATAAGGCTAATTTGTCGTAATAAATTGATAAATTTTGATATAAGAACTAACTTGAAGTTCACTTAAAACTCTAAGGGCATGTTTGGTATGTTTTTTGGGATGAGTTTGAATTGGTTTGTTTAAATCCGGGTTTGACTCAAAAATGAAATTCAACATTCAATGTTGTCCATATTCATGTTTGGTATGTGCAGAAATATATGATTATTATGATAATATATTGTATGTAAATGACTATTTTACCCATTAACTAATTTAATCTAAGCATGAGTATAAATATATGAGAATATAAATGTCATTTAAATGTGAAACCCCCAAACACACATATGAAACCCACCCTTTCCATGAGTGTCATAAAACCCATGAACTTGAGTTTCATGACGGGATCATGACCGGACCGAATTTCAAATCCTAGATTTAATATTTAGTTACCAAATATGGATTGAAGGAAGTTTAGTCCCCAATCCAGGTTCCGAACCCCCCTTTCCAAAATTACCATACCAAACAACCCCTAAAAACTTGATTGTTGCAATTGAAACTTAAGGGCCAAATAAGAATTAGGTGCATACATTAAGGGTATAAATTATAATTAATTTGATTAGTGAGGTTCACCAACACTCGGTGGTCCAACCACCACGTGAATATTTACCTCTGAGATTTGCAAAGGACCGAAGAGGTAAAGGTAAAGAACGTTGTCACTTGTCAGTGAAGACTGACTGTCAGCCGAGTGAACATTGAAAAGAGCAACACACTCTCTCTCTCTCTCTCTTTCACAGTACAGCACCGAATGAGTGATACAGAGAGAGAAAAAAAAAAAGAAAAAGTAAGTAATCACATCAACATTCACGCTCTCTGACTCCGATCCAATCTCTTCATCATAATACTCGACTTCAGTCAAATCGGTCTGGTCGCTATTTTCGGTGAAATTCATTTGAATTTCGAAGTTAGAAGCTGGCGGACATGCACCAAGTCTGCTTCGAATTCTCTACGAATCCCGTCCAGGTCAGTGATATTCTATGTTAGAGGTGAAATTAGCATGTGTAAATTTGTTAGGATCGCTATTACTATTACAATTCTTTGTGAATTTTTTGATGTGAACTACAAAATCGTAAGTTGTCTGAATAGATTTTAGCTTTAGATCTTATAAGTAGGAATGGCTATTACAATTCTTTGTGAAATTTTGTATGTAAACTACAAAATCGTAAGTTATCGGAATAATTTTCAGCTTTAGATCTTATAGATATGAATGACTACTACAGTTCTTAGTGAAATTTTTGATGTACCCTACAAAATCGTGATACATTTTGTCATGTTCTTTTTGCATCATCGTTGTGTAGAATGCTTTAGTATTTATAAATTGTACTTTTATTATCGTTCCTTTGATTGCTGAGAAAATTGAGAAGAAAAGGGTAAAGGGTACGGTGAATCTTAGGTAAACTTTGATTGCCATGTGTGGATTATTACTAATATCAAATTTCCAATATGGAAAACCATGACCTCATACGAAGGCATAAGCCCTATTTTTTTTTTTCCAAAAAAGAAGGTTGAAACACTACCATCTTAATTGAGAATACACGATTTAAGATAAAATGGAGACAAAATCAGGTTCTTATATACATTTAAGATAATTGACTAAGCAATGTCACTCACTGCTTAAAAAATGAACCTTTTGTATTTGATGATAACCTTCTTGTAGATAATCATTGATCACAACTCAACACATCCGTGACCTAACTGTTTGGAGTTGGCTGTGGTAATTAATCATCCGTCAAGAAAATGATTTATTTAAGTGCTATAGCCTATAAGGAAAGGTACAGGTTCATTTATAAATTTACACAAAAGCTTGAAACCCAATGTGAAGTCTGGACTAAATATTGAAACTGTTTCGTTCATATCTGTAGTTAAGACATGGTTGTAATCTGGTGCGGCAAAATAGTGATGGTTGTTGCATGGTTAATGAGTATTGACAAGTAAATATCCATTGTAATGAACTCGTATAATGATCCAGGCGAACAGTGTTGTTTTTGATTGCTCGTACGCATTTTTCTTTTGTTGATCTCCTGTATTTTTCCTCATCATCTTGTATCTTGCGTAAAAACAGTAGTGAGTCATTACAGTGTCTTTCTTGTTTATATTTAGGTTACGTGTTTGACATTTTGATTTTGTTGTACTAGGTAGACAGGTGTTTGGGTGGAATGCCATGTTACATCAGAGAAAACTTTTTGGAGGATAGCACATATTAGGATCTGTTATACACATTAGGCTAAAATTATGGCAGCTGCCAGCCTAGGACCTGGGGGAGCAGGCAGTTCCAGAACCGCTAATGGCTTCAAGGGGTCATCTAGTTCTGTTGATTGGCTGGGGAGGGAGATACTTGAAATGAAATTGAGGGACAAAGTGGACCATGATGATGACCGAGTAAGTTTCTGAAATCCGCTTTGCTTTAAAGGATTCTTGTTTATGTTCGATGGATTGTACTTGATGCGGTTCTTATTTAGTTGTTGCATTGATCACTTGATTGAGTTCCAGTCCTTTGAATATCTCCTGCACTAATCCGTGATTAACTTTATGTGCAGAATTTGTATCTTTTATAAGGACACATTTCCTTATTTCTGCTGTACTAGATGCAACTAAATTCATGTTTCACCAACCAAAATATGTGCTTGTTCTCTTATACGTGCGCATGTATTGCAGGATAGTGAACCAGATATAATTGATGGTGTGGGTACTGAAGCAGGACATGTAATTAGGACGACTATTGGTGGTCGAAATGGTCAAGTTAGGCAGGTTGACAGAAAACTAGTTTGTGAGAAATACAATTTCTCATGGGGTGAATATAATTCTATGATTAATATGTTACATTTTCTGCCGTGTTTTTTTTGGCCCTTTGACAGACAATCAGTTACATAGCAGAACATGTGGTTGGAACTGGTTCTTTTGGTGTTGTTTTCCAGGTAATACGTTTTACACTTTTCTACTAGCAGATAAATTAGTTGATGATTTGCCATGGGTTACATTGTTGAGATAACTTGAACTGCTTGTTGCAGGCAAAATGCAGAGAAACTGGAGAAATTGTGGCTATCAAAAAGGTTCTGCAAGACAAGCGTTACAAGAATAGGGAGTTACAGATAATGCAAATGTTGGACCATCCTAATGTTGTCGGACTTAAGCATTCCTTCTTTTCAACAACAGACAAAGAAGAGTTGTACCTCAATCTGGTCCTCGAATTTGTTCCTGAAACTGTTAATCGTATTGCTAGGCAATACAGCAGGATGAACCAGCGGATGCCCTTAATATATGTTAAACTTTATACCTATCAGGTATGTAGTAGTTTGCCTTTTGATCTTTGCATTTAGTTTTGAAACTACCAAAACCATTTGTAATCTCACGAATCATCAAATATAAGCAACAAATCTTTGTTATTTCATGTTTTCCATATGTATTATGCTTATTTCCCTCTGTTTCTGTGGTTTTGTTTGGGGGGAAGAGGCGGAGTGAGTATGAGTGCTGTTTCCAGTTGAACGCTTGGAAAAGCCCATCCAGTTAAGTGGTGAGTGTTCCGTCTGTCACATGGGTGGCCAGGGTTCTATCCCCACCAACGGCGTTTTTTGGTTTTCTGACTGCTACTTTTGAGTTTGGAACATTTTGTTTTTCCAGAAAGTCAGTTTTAAAGATTTAAGAGTTCTCTTGTTTGGCCTGCTTCTTTACCTTTGTGTTGTTGGTCATTTTGGTACTTCAATGCTGAAATGGAATGCTTCCCGGGGTTCGATCCCTGTCAATGGCGTTTTGGTATTTTGTCTGCCACTTTTGAGTTTTGAAGGTTTTTTAAGGCTATCCATTATTTTACTTAATTTCTTCTTCCCATCATTTCTATGCTCGTCTATCTCATTGACCTCTCTCAACAACCAAAACTTAAGTCATGATCTCATTGCCAAAGAAGGACATGACAACTATACTTCACCTCTTGTTTGCTCAATCCATGTTCCCATTTATATTCAACACAGACAGTTGTTGTGGTTGGTTGATTAGGTTTAGAGCAGTGGCTTACTACTGGTGCGTCTACCGAGTTCTTACTTAGTTTGGTGGGACATCACATTTGTTAAAAGATAATTCTGGTGTCCTTTGATGAGCTTAATGAGAACAAAGATCTTGTCTGGAATAGAAGGATAAACACTATTTTCAGTATGAACCCAAACAACCCTCGTGCGAACAAGGGAAGATGGAATGATGCCCACAAGAGTCGGCCTGATAAGCAGGAGAGGAGTGCAAGGGTTACAGTTTGTATTTTGCTCAATGTGTTAGCTTGATGAAAACCGTGGATATTTATTTTAAGAAGAATGCATTTTGTAAATACAAGCAACATCAGGCGAAATTTGGAGAAAGAGTTTGTAGTAACTGTCATCTTTCAAACATAATTTCTGAGATAATGCACTTTAAGAGTTAAGAGCTAATTTCGCTGTCACTTCTTAAAAAAAAGGAAGGAGGCTGGGGGTTGGGGGGAGAAAATAAGTGGTTCTTTTCCATTATGGTAAAGATACATATATTTCATGTTTTCCCTATGTAATCTGCTTTTTGAACTTTATATTGCACGTTGTCATTTGCTTGTTCCTGTGAATAGCTATTGTAATTGTTAAGGCATCCAAAGCGATTCCCACTCGCATGTGGCGAGGTCACCAGAAGAATCTGATGACAAACTAGTGCACTTGTGACACAAACAAAGGGGGAATCAATTTCCAAAATTGAGTCTTTCCCTAACCGTCCCTAAGTCCAACTCAGTATTATTGTAAAGCATACAATTCAAAACCAATTGGCAACAATAAGAGAGGTCCACAAGACTCACATACTAGCTTAGGAGGTAGTAAATACTAGTTTATCAATGCGGGACAAGCTCTACCAATAACCTCCACCAAGGAAACAGTTTAACATATTTCCCTGCTTCCTTTCGACCTCTACATGCAACATTTTCAGATTATGTGTTTACAATGGAATTGATTACTCAACGAGTAATATTTTGTAACTGATAACAATATTTTTGATTTCTGAGCTGGTATTCTACGAATTTAGAATGCCAATATGAAATTTTCGGGAGAATTCTGAGTTTTTTAGCTATAAAAAGTATATGATTAGCTTGTTATTGTTATCTCACATTCATAAATTCTTTTTCTACACTGGGTGCAGATATGCAGGGCACTTTCTTATATTCATAACTGTATTGGTATTTGTCACCGTGACATCAAGCCTCAGAATTTACTTGTAAGAATTTCCTTCTCTGAGAATTCGGGATTGGGTGTTTGCAATACATGTGCATGCATCTGACAGAATGATTTGTAAAATTGCATCTGATTTCACCAGTTGCATGTGTGCTGGACCAAGTCTATTAGAACTACGAACAGATAATTCCAATGTCTGATCTTTCTTTTTCTTTTTAATAAATGCAATTAATCTGGAATTGCTGGTGTTATGAAGGAACTAAAAAATATCCCAACATAACTAAAAATTCTTGATTTATGTCATGAATTGCCGTGGGAGTATCATTGTGTACCATGTAGGCCAACTATATAGATTTGACCATATAACATTCTTAAATCATGTGATAAACATCTGTAGCTACATTTCTAACAAGACGGTTCTATGCATGCACATTAACCAACATAGGTATATGTATATGTAAGGACCATATGTGTAAGGTGTAGAATACTGTAGAGAGGATGCCAATAGGATTATGATGCATATATGTATTGAAAAGGTTGCAATGTGTTGTAAGAAGGTCAGCAAGAACTAAATTCAAGAAGTTGTTAAAAGTTGCACTTTAAATTAGTGTTTACATTTCTCTATTCCTTTTGTGGCAAAATATACCTTTTGTCAAGGTTTGTCTTGCCTGGTTTCTTCAATAGTATTTTGAAGGAATCCATTACCATTATTGCTTATACTCTTGAGAGTGATCAAGAACGTGGAGGCAAACATGATAAAACAACTAAACAGATGTACTACGTGTGTAGAATCTATTATTGAAGAAACAATCATACAGAAATGATTCCTCTGTGATGGCAGTGTTTGCAACAACAAATCATCTACGATGGAAAAATTAATAATCGTGGAGTTGTAAATTTTTAACAACCAAGTTAGACATGTAGCAATATAGGGGAAGAAGAAAACAATAGTTTTCATCCCTGAATATTTAATGTTGAGGATTTGTCTAATGTTGGTATAGTTTAGTAATCTCAATCAATATCTTGGTTTGAAAAGCTAAATTGCTTAGTTGTTACCTCCAGGTGAATCCACACACACATCAGCTGAAACTATGTGATTTTGGAAGTGCCAAAGTTTTGGTAAGTCATAATTTGACAAGCCAACAACAGCTAATGTTTTTATGTTTCTTTGCTTGAGTTTGATCCTTTTACTGTTTCATCAGGTGAAAGGAGAACCAAATGTTTCCTACATCTGTTCAAGATACTATCGTGCACCTGAACTCATTTTTGGTGCCACTGAATATACAACTGCTATAGACATATGGTCTACAGGTTGTGTGATGGCTGAATTACTTCTTGGCCAGGTAGTTTTGTCTGAATGTGGTTGTCTTATCTCCAAATTGCTTCTCTCTTTTGTTTTGAGTTATTTTTGTCTGATCTACTTCCATTGCAGCCGTTGTTTCCTGGGGAGAGTGGAGTTGATCAATTAGTTGAAATTATCAAGGTGATGTTATCTATATATTCTGCTTGGAAAATATTTACTTGAAGAAATGTGACCACCATTCAAGGGATTATCATTTGATTTAGATGTTATTGGTTGCTCTGGCAAAAATTGTTGACAAATTAACTTACAGAAATTCTATCCAGAAGATTGAGTATTGGTTTATCATGTTTTAAGAACTTTGCTTAAAGTCAACAAGCGAAATAAAATTGAATCCTGAACATATTGTCTTCACTGGACAACTGTCTATTTAAAACAGCAGTAATTGGTCCACACAACTGAAAAAAAGGGTACAAAAAGAAAAAGAAAATCAAAAAAATGCTTTCAGCAAGTTAAATACAGAAATCAAGAAAATGGTGTTTAAGAATGTTATTTTCCAATATTGCTAGTCATCACGTGTCGTGCCTCTGAATATGAACAGAGAACTTATCCAATCTATTTGCTACAATTTTCATATATTTTACGTTGTTGTACAGGTTTTGGGAACACCTACAAGAGAGGAGATAAAATGCATGAATCCAAACTATACCGAGTTTAAGTTTCCACAGATAAAGCCTCATCCATGGCACAAGGTATGCCCAATCATATGTTTCAGTTTTTTTTTGCTGATTTATACTGTTACTGGTTATAATAACATTTCTTTAAAGGTGAAACACTTTATTTGTTTCATTGTAACACTCAAGAGTGCCCCTGTTGTCGTTGAGTGAAAGTTTAGAATTTAGATAATTATGGGTACTTGCTTTAACGTGTTGTGTTGGTTCTGGTGATGACATCATCTGTGCTCCTCATTGTTATAAACTTCTTGTTAGTCATTGACAAGATATGGGTAAAGTGTACCCCATGATGAATCCCGATTGAGGCGCTAGAGTCAAGAAACTAAATGGTATCGTGTGTGCTTGTCCTTGATATAAACTCGTAGTTGGGCAAAATCGAGCTACAGGCAAAGTGAGCCCCATGATGAATCACGATTGGGGATTTGGAGTCAATTTCAAATGCTTAGGTACATCACATTATAGGGTACTAAATTATATAACCTTCGTGCTGGGTTACAGGGCAGAATTTGAAAGTTCTTGGGGTTAAAGGTGTGTGGTATGGTGAGGCAGTGGAAAAAGGTGCCCTGGGTATGGTGAATCCTGTTCATACTGGGCTTAATCTTGAAGGAGGAGTCCTGAATTTAAGTTGGAAGGCCTTTTTTTTTTTTTTAAAGTTGGAGGCTTCACAAGGACAATATAGAGGCTCTAGCTTTAATGGAAAAGTGGGGCCTTTTCAATAATTCAATTAGACTCATTGTGATCAGATTATGAGTCTTGGTCACAATCGAAAAAAGAAGGGTATTGGGCAATAGACTGCAAGTGTTTGGAACTCGAAGTTTTGTGGAGTTGAGATGTCCCCAAGTAGATGGATTTAAAGTCTTGTGTGGGTAAACAGTGTTTATATGGACCATAGTACTTGACCTTAGAATGTTAGCCTACATGAAATGTCTGTCGTTATCTTTGTTGATTTAGCCTGGTAGAGACTCCAATAATTGCAATTGACAGTGGACCAGAATAAAGCTCAACTCAAATTAAGCTTGGGAATTTGCAAAATGCTATTTTGGTCAGAAACATGCAGACTGTATCAGAATATGCTCAGATTTCATGGCTATTGGTTGCTAAAAGCAAGCCAAAGAGAAAGTGCTGAATGAAGTAAATAATGAGATCACAATTTTTTCTTCTTCAAAAACCTTTCTTGAAGGAGAAACTAAAGCCATACACATGAATAGCATGTTACTGATAGTAGGGTGCCAAAGGGTAAAATCGTACTAGTTAGAAAGTAGCTTAGTCTTAGCAATGTAAACAATAAACAGGTTACAAGTACCTTTCAAGTTGACATGATGTCACAAGTACCTGATAAATAATCTGGGTGACAGTTAGTGGTAATAAGCATCTTATAAATAACCACCATCTTCTTCTTCTTCAGACTTTATCGTTTGCCTTCTGCACTCGAGAGTTGGTTCTAGATCTTGACTGCTTCATATGGGGACCACAGAAACATCATTTGAGCAAGCCTGTAGCGCCACTATATGTTCCTGGTATGCTTGAATCGAAAGGAGCAGATACCAGCTGGGATGAACAGAAATCCTATTGCATCTTCTAAATGCTGGAAATTTACATACAGTCACGCATGGATTGAAAATTGTGGAGCACCTTGCTCTAAGCTAAGAAGTGATCACCAGGCAACGTTGAGTCATGACAGCAGAAATTGCCTACATAAATATTAGTTTAGGCCAGCTCTTGATCCGCGATGAATACCGGTGTTCAGTTTGTCAGACATCAATCTCTGAGTCATTCATCTCATGTGTTGCAGTAAGTTTTACTGGCTCTGGTTCATCTGAGTACTTCTATAGTTTAAGAAAATACCTGGTTTTATCTTTTGCTGATTAGACCATTGGTGGTGTGGTGGTTTAAACAGAAGGGGCCTTTGGTGAATAGGAACTGCTTGGGCTCAATAAGTACATAGCGTTAATGGTGTTAGACAAGCTGTAATTTGGTAGATCAGTGGGGCACGACGATGATACTCAGAAATTAGGAATGAATTTCGTTTTTTCATGCATTGTGGATGCATGTTATGGACATTGACGGAGGTCTCGGCAGCTGGAAGCAATAATTTGAAGCTTAGAAGCTCATGTTTTATTTTTGGCTGCATAATTTTCTGATCATCCTAAACTACTCTATGCTAATAATATATGTTTAACTAATCAAATTAGTTGCGGGTGTGTATGTCCTGCTCCATTTTGGCTTAACGTGTGTGCTGTATTGGTTCATTTGTTTCGTTTATTTATCTTTTTTTCAAGAGGGATCTGAACGAGCCATGTTCCGTCTCCCTCTCTCTGGTGCGTGTATCATTGGTTCTTTAACTTGTGTTTGGTTAGCATTGTCTTCAGACAGTATTCTATTGCCCGCGAGATTCACTCTGGCACATTTTTCTCATCTTCCAGGTCTTCCAGAAACGTTTACCTCCAGAAGCAGTGGACTTGGTTTGTAGGTTTTTTCAGTACTCCCCCAATTTGCGATGCACTGCTGTAAGTTTAACTTTTGTGTTCAAATATTTACAATTTTATTGTTTAAATATTAATGATAATTTTTTGTGGTGCTACTGCAGTTGGATGCTTGCATTCACCCTTTCTTCGATGAATTGAGGGACCCCAACACCCGCCTTCCTAATGGTCGTCCTCTTCCTCCGCTTTTTAATTTCAAAGCCCCAGGTGCGTCCGACTCCACACCCAAAAAGTTGATCATATTTTAGGTGTATTATCCGAGGGCTTCGATGGGTGAAATTTTCAGAAGGAAAAAACATATCTGGAGGCACTATATCAAGAAATACACCTTGACCTTTTTTTTTTGGGAAAGTAAAATATATTCATCATTGTAAAATTACATATATATGTAAAGAACCTATCTGTTTATCAAACTGACAAAAAACCAAAAAAATGGACCAATCTAATCTTCATGCTGGAAGATTAGAGGACCAAGCATTAGACACAGAATTGGTCCAATACTGGAGAAAAATAATATTTCGGGTGGGTTGTTTGAAGTTGGCAGTGAGAAGTTTGCTGCTAATAACATGAATGACGGACTTCAAAATGGTAATTGCATCCCTGAAGTCATTCTTGAAGACTTTGACATTTCTTTCTCTCCAAATCGTATAGACGGAATTGGAAAGGCTGAGTTTGAGCACAGTGGATTTGAGGGATTTCCCTTTCCACTGGTTAGAGGCTAAGTGGATAGCTGGTAACCAACATGGGTGGAACCAAGAGGCCATAGAATGACTAAGCACCTTGTTCCATATTTCACTTGTGAAAAGGAACTCAAGAGGAATTCCTCAGATCACTGATTATGGAGTTTCCTAAACCTTTTCCCCAGTTTATTGGATCCATGTTTCTATATCTTCGTTGAAGTTCTTATTCATGTTTGCAAGTGTCTTTCCTAAACCATTTAAGCTAGATTTGAGCCTGATGCATAGTTTTTTTGGATTGCGGTGGATATGATATATGCTTTCTCTAGCTTCGAATGTATCGTGACGAGCCCGATTTTGTTTTTCATTTTCTATTTTTGACAGAACTCCAAGGAATCTCTCCTGAAATTCTCCATCGGCTTATTCCAGAGCATGCTCGAAAGCAGAACTTATTCATGGCTCTGCATACCTAGTGACAGGTTCGTATAGCTCCTCCCTGTTGTTCCTGCTTCGGTTTCCTCTTGCATCGACAGCCGAAAATTCTGTTGCCAAGATTGTTGTATACCGACTTTCAGTTCCTGTACAAGTGTTACAAATGGGATTTCTCAGGGCAATGTGGTAGATCAGAGGCTACGATACTGAGTGTTAGTAATGCTGTTCTTTGTGATTTTGTCCGGAAAACTGTACTGACCATGTGCATATTTATATTTCTTCAAATTTTCATTCTAAAAAAATTGTCCTCGTGCCTGAATGCCGTGTTTGGTGGCTAAGAAAGTTTTGAAGTAAAATCACCAAAATTTGTATTCATTTGGGACCTTGGGATAAAAAAACCTCCACCTGTCTCAGTCCCAGGGTTTTCTCATCACCCAAATGGAGGTCATGTACGAGGGTGATGGTAATGAACAAAGAACCAAAGATGCAATGTGGTGTCATTGTATGTAGAGGCTTAGGGCTTTCTTGTTTACCAAAACCATGAGTATGTAGGTGCCATACAATTTCTGGTTTTGAATTCATGTTAAATTTACAACTTTAAATAGATACTATTTCATCCCCCCCCCCCTCCCCCCCCGCCTTTTCCTGGGAGGTGGGGGAGGTAGGTAGTTCTGGCAATTGTGTCGAGTGAAGTGAGTTCGTGTTGGGGCTTAATGTGGTCGTGTTAAAAAACACTTTTATCATCCCGATTCGTTTATTAGTTTGTATCTAAGGGATCATGTTATTTGTGATGTGTATTAATCGTGTATAATTGGTGTATAAAAGAGTCGTGTTGTGTATTTTTTTTTGATTGGTTTCACTCGTATACAATTCGTCTATTATTTGTGTCGAGTTTATTTGTTTATGAAATGAGTGACTTAAAAAAGATTTAAACTCTTTCACTTCATATTGTGTTAACGAGTTGTATTATTTTTTGACACCCGTAGAGATAGGTAGAAGGGGGGTTGTAGAAACGAACACGGATATAGCATGGGTTGGCATGGTTCAATGCTTCTGGGTTCGGGTTCAGATCCAGGCCATCTATAGGTCTCAACCCTTGG
>CM042191.1:24710527-24733368 GCA_023539305.1 Ilex asprella
TATATATATACATAGATTTATGTGTGTATATATATGTGTGTGTGTGTATTGTGCAGTGTATGTGTGTGCGATGACTGTGTGTGTGTTTGTTGTACGTGTGTGTGTGTGTATGTTTGTGCTGTGTGAGAAGACAACAGAGAGAGATATTGTGAGAAGATAATGGAGAGAGAGGGAGCTGTTGTGTGAGAAGATAATGGAGAGTGGAGAGGAGAGAGAGACCTGTTTTGAGAAGATAAGTTAAAAATTTTGTGGATCATTGTCCAAGCATGTTTTACTATTTTTTATACTTTAAAACTATTTTCAAAATCATATAACCAAACAAGTTTTGTAATATAAAAATATCAAAAAATATTTTTTTTAAATTCTTTTCAAAAATTATTTTTGAATTTTATTTTTGGAGATACAAACCAAAGAGGCTCAAAAATACTCTCCACTTATGTAACCCTAAATTTATTCGAGGGCAATCAATAACAACATTCCATGTTCAGAACTCACAAGGACTTGTCACATCAAAAAAAACATCTTTTGGCAACGAAAGCCCCTCCATTTTGGACCACTTATGTATGGTTGTGAACATATCACTATCATTGTTCAAAAAAAAAAAACATATCACTATCAAATAATGCTGTGATAATTGATAATTTGGGAACAAAATGATACATTTCAACTGATGGTATGGGCCTGGGGGATTACTTGTGCTTCAAAAATATAGATGATGGAAAAGATCACCTAATGCCCTTCAAATAATTTGATGCAAAATGAAAAATGCCTCCCTTACCCTGTAACATTTTTTTTTTTGTATTTGAAGGAAGAATAGTGGGTGTATTTTGATCATTGTGTTTTTTTTTTTTTTGCAAAATTATTTGGTATATTTGTAGCAATCTTGTCGATAGCAACGATTCACTCTCTTTTCTACCTCAAAGGATAATAAATCAGATTTAAACTATTGATATATCTTGAGTTTAAGAAAACCACGTGTGTTTCAGGCTTCTTATTATTTCTTTTGCTTTGATTGATTACTTTCATTTGGTATATTTGTGTCGAGCTAGTTGATAGCAACGATTGTATCTCTTTTCTACCTCAAAGCATCATAAATCGGATTTGAACTATTCACATATTTCGTGTTTGAGAAAACTGTGTTTCAGGGTTCTTGTTATTTTTTTTTTTTTGCTTTGATTGATTACTTTCATTTGGTATATTTGTAGTGAGCTAGTAGCAATTATTGTATGTCTTTTCTATCTCAAAGCATAATAAATCGGATTTGAACTATTGACGTATCTCGAGTTTGAGAAAACCGCCACGTATGTTGCAGGGTCCTTGTTATTTCTTTTGCTTTGATTGATTACTTTCTTGTTTTTTACCGATGTGTGTGGTTGAAATTGGTCTAGCACTTATCTCCCAACAAAACCCTTTTGTAACTTGCAGTTTTCAATTTTATATTTTTATTTACTACACATGGTAGCACACATGACAAACGCAGCAAACAGAGTAATGTTACAATTTTTTAACTGCCATAGGTCACAATAGGTGGAGGAGCCTCAGATTGAGATTGAGCCATGAATTATCTGCTTTTGATTAAAGATCTCCAATTCACTTAGAAACTGAATTGGACAAAGTAGAAATAAAGATTGAGAGAGAGGTAAAACAATGTCTCATTTAAATTCACTTCTATTACAAGTTACAATTCAACCAGATCAAATTACAATGCAATGCAATAGGATCAATCCCATTTTTTTTAAAGAAATGGATCCTGAATTGTTTGACCTTAATGACTAGCAGTTCAATCTTATTAAATTGTAACTTGTTACATTAGATGGTGATTTTTTTTGGGTGAATTGTACTTTGCACCTTGAAAGATTTCAAGATTTTTATTTTATACCCTCTCAAAAATTAAATTTTTCACATTGTATCAAAAGTGTTGCAATGTGATCCTTCTATTAACTTTCCATTAGTTTTTTGTCCGTGTCAATGTGTTGGTTTTTGACAGAAAAAATAATGGAAGTTAACAAAAGGGTCACATTACAACACGTTTGTTACATTGAGGGTACAATATGAAAAATTTAATCTTTGACGGGACAAAATAAGAATTTTGACATCTTCACAGTGCGAAACCCCCCCCTCCTGTTTTTTTGGATACTCAGATTTTTCTTAACAGAAGAAGTAGCACCCAACTATTTTTTTTTTGGGAGAGGAAAGGGAAGAAAGGTGTTTGAATCCTTTACCTTAAGAAAACAAAGTTTTCACAAGATAAAGAGTATCATTGGATCAAAGACTCATCGGTAAATAGCACCCAACTATAGGGTAACATGAAAACATTAAAAGTACACACCTTTTTAGTGGTTTGACATGTGCAATGAGAGGGCAAAGTAGATTCATTAGGTCAAAAAATATGCACCTAAAGTCCAAAAAAGCTCTTACAGGCTTTGAGGATCCTGCCACTTCTATGCATCTTCTTCACAGATCTTGTCTGCATTGCATTCTTGCTGTCCATGCCTTCAAAATCATCATCAGTGGGAGATGCTAATGTCACAGATTGGTTATGAATCCTGCAATAACCCTCAGAAACTGATGAAGATCTTCTCATTGAGAAGGCCTTCTTCACAGCAGACTGAAGTGGTGTTGTGTTCTGTTTGTCAAACCTGAAAATGTGGGATGAAGTTGAAGAAACTGAGCTGTTTCTGCTTAGTTTCATACCAAACCTCTCTCCATTGCCATGTTCCTCTACTACATTTGATGGGGAGATATGGGTGTTGGTGGTCTTGATCTGTTTGGTTTCATGGGTTTTGGAGGTGTGGTTTGGACTTGTATTTTCAGTGAATTTTGGGGTTTGAGGGAAAGTTGAGAAATCTGATATATCTATGGATCTAGATTTGGTGTTCTTCACCAGTTTGATCTTGGTATACCCTCCCATTCTCTCTCTCTCTCTCTCTCTCTGCTGCTTTCTTGGGCTAAATGGGTTCTTAGAAATTGGGAGGGGATATATTTGGAAGTTATCCTAGTCTTTAGAAGTTAAGGGCAGGGGTAGAAGCAGAGGTAGAGCTCATGCGAGATAGTGAGTGTATAGGCCAAATTGCACTTTGACTCCCTCCACTTTCATGTTTCTCACTCTATAACTTCAAATATGGTTACTAGTTCTACATTGTCCCATTGATTAACGTCGTTATAAATTTGAATGAAAATTTGTCTCATTTTACCTTTTGAACTATGTAATGTTGTCTTATTTTGCTCCGACAATTGGACATTTTGCATAAAAAAGACAAACATATGGTTTTGGGACAATATGAAACCAATTCAAATATTTGAACAAACAAAAGTAGAAATTTAATAGTTCATGGGACAATACGAGATCAAAGTCATAGTTGAGAGGCCAAAATATGATTTTCAATATATATATAAATATATATAGTGAGATGAAGGTCATGAATCGTAGGAATGGGACCTAGGGAAAGGGGCAAACTATGGGGAATAGAAGGTGAGAAGAGACTAGAAAGATGTTGTGCATGAGAGTACATGCTCTTAAGGTAGATTTGAAGATTGAGGGTGAAAGTAGCTGGATGTTAGATCTGATAGTGTCACAGGCTGGAGGTGGACAAATTTGGAGATACTTGTGTAATTGTGCTTGATTTAACTTGCTTTTTTGCCATAATCAGAAAATTGATATTTATGGTGTGAAGGAAAGGCTACAACTACACATGGTTGGTTGGAGGATAATTTTTTATATTTGGTGTAGGATACCACCGGAAAATATTAAGTACTCATCAAGTATCAAATGACAGTTTCATATGACATACATAATTCATAAAATATTATACATTTTCAATTAATTGTCGCCGTTTATAAAGTTAGAATTTTTTTCGAAAAAAATCAAGGTTTCTCATGCACTAGTGCTGTGACAATTTCTCATTGGATATGGCACTGTCACGTGATACCCAATAAACGCGGCATACCACAAATACAAATGTCACTTTCTTGAAAATAAAGATAGTGAACTTATGCAGCCATGTGATTTTTATGACTTCTTTTAATTGAGGAGCAATGTTATAAGGACCTAATTTACTTACCTAATTCACTATGACCTTTAAATTGGCTGCGGGGGCTATCAAACATTAGAACTTGGTGTTGATCCAATGCTTCTACTGCAACCACATCATTATGTCAACAAATTAAATCATTGTTTTAAGTCCAAATAGTATTACTCAATTAGGTACACGCAACTCGGAGTCAAATGCTCTTCATTATACTTTTATTGGTTTCTCAATCAGAACAACTCAACAGCAAAGACAGCAGATTCAGAGTACTCAACTCAACCAAACCTTGTCCCATTATTTTTGGAGTCAACTACGTAAATCCTCTTTCGCAACCATTGTGTTCTATCATGGGCCATATTCTCTATTCAAAGCAGATGCCAGCAATGAAAAAGCAGGAAAAAAAAAACCCACAACAAGGGAGTGAAACATATATCAGCCAGAAGCATAGTGATAAAGAACATTTTTACAGTCTGATTTTATTACTCAGCCCTGATACCCATATTCTCTTTGAAATCAAAAGAATTCCTAAATTAGCACTGCGGATGTAACGACTATCTATCGTAACTTCTTCAAAGAGAAAACAAAAAACAAAAAAAATCAACCAAATGTCTCAAAATTTGAACAAGAATTAAATGAAAAAGGACCTTGATGTTTTAAATTTCAAAAGAAAAACGGATCTCTGGTATCTTGATAGAGACTTCCACAGTAAATTTGCCGGCATAAAAACTGCAGTCATACGACTTGGTAGTTTTCTGTGGATAGCTGTGCCCTATGAGAGAACTTGGGAGCGGGTCCACCTTTCAGTGGCAAGATATTGACAACCTGTAAAAATTTACGGTCAGTTTTGGGACATAAACCCCAAGGAGGAGAGCGCTAAGTCAACTCCGATGAGCAGCATGTTACCAGCACATAGGCACACATCTCCTTAAATGCAAAACTCGAAAAAGAAACAAATAGGAAGTGAAAGAAAAAGATTATTACATTCAAGTACTAAAGCGAGATGTATTCATATAACAATAAAGCCAGCAAAATTATCAACATAAACCATCTATAGCACAGTCAGCAGACGTGCACCACGATTACAGCCAATGTCATGGCAGGTTAATTTGGAGCTAAAACTTCAAATAGGTTTCCAAGCACATTTATCATTCAGCTGAATTTTCACTACATATGAAATGCACCAGGAAGAAGTCATTTTTGCAGTGGGAAGGGTTGGGGGCTCAAGTTCAATACGTCAGCCACACAAGTAGAAAAATTTTGGCAAGTTTTTCTAACCTCCACACTTAATCCAATGAATTCTACAACTTCCTCACTTTGACTCTTTGAGATACATTCTTACACTTAATGTTTATACTACTGAAAGTTGGTGTGTGGGAGAGCGAGCGTAACACTAAAACATACTAAAAAACAAGTAGTGTATAATAACTGAAGCCAGGCGAAACAAATAGTGGCAAGAATCTTTATACAGGTGAAAATAAACATTTCATAGGGTGGATTACAAAATTGATTTCATAAAGCCTTGCAGAATTCTGCCACAATCTATAATATTATTGGTTCAAATAACAGTACGAAACAAACCTTTAGGTCACTGAATGTATTGGCAGCAGTAAAACACAGGGAAATTGGAAAGAAGACTGATGAATCTGCTGGAGGAACAACAAACTCCATTGATCCACTGCCAATGTTAGCAATACCATATCAGACCCCAAACAAGCACTATTCAAAGCAGACTGCATTAAAAACTAAGAGTGACAAATAACTATAAACCGACCTGCGATTTGAGTCATCGATGAGAAGTATGGACCATTCCAAAGTGGAATTTCTGGAGTCATACCTGCAATTGGAGAATATACAGATGCTAAATACCCACATTCATGAAATGGATAGAGAATCTATTTAGACCAGCTCAATAAGGAGCACACCGTATTAAAAATTAAAAAAAAAACCTATTCTTATGAAAAAAACGAAATCACAAAAAGAAATCTGTTCATGTGCGATTTTATTTTTTTGGTAATAATGGATACTTTGATAACATGATTGTAGGAGTACCATTGGCTATATTACCAAACAAGTTACATAACATGAGCTGAATATGCAGTATGTTAGGCCTATATCCTAGAAGATAGCATTTCAAAAGTACATGTTTTGGAAAAGCCATTATCCAAATGTATCGATGCCATCTGCTCCATGAATAACCATAAGTGGGCATTCCCAGAGTAAATGATTTCTAGAATTGGCCAACACCACCAAAGAGTCCAAACAAATGAAAACTATCTTATCTTATGCATACACATCCTCTTACTCCCAAAGCTTGCGATATATCGCTTACCTAATAAATCTGTCCCCAATTCTAGACACTTCTACTGAAGACGTGGTGGAGTTTTAAACAATGCCATTCTGATATAAATAACCTCTCTCGAAAAATGACTTCAATATTAGCTTCAATCTGAAAACTCGACGAATAATTCTTGCTCCAAGATACATATTTTGGGTATGTTCTCCAAGACATTGATCGCCAATACTAACCATAAGAACTACAAAAGTGTAACAATATTAGTAGAACTTCACCTCCACTCCCCATCAATCTGCTTGACACTCGGAGCCTCTCTAAGAGCCGGAAGAGGTACCGAAATGATAACATTTTGCAAATCAAACATTGATGAAGCTTCATACTCAATGCTGACATAGGTTTCATTTCCAGAAACAGAGGGCCAACAGTTAACTGAAAAAATAAATACAAGTCAATGAAAACAAAATATAACCAAAATCACAAAACCAAAAAAAAAAAAAGTGGCATGAGTTGCAAACTCACTTGTCAATGGCACAACTGACTCATCTACACTTTGCATTCTCCACTTCAAGAGACCAACACCATCACCAGCTTGACCAGCAGGAAATGGCCTGTTAGGATCTTTGAGGCCTAGAATATTTTCATTGGAAAACAAGTCTTTGTTGATGTTAGGGTGTGTCTTGAAAAGGATCCCTGGGTTACCCCCCGTCTCAATCTGAAAATAAGCACATCATAACATGCATGCAGTGTTAGATAAAATATGAGAATCTACAGCTGCACATAATGGTCATAAACCTTCAAAGACACAAATACCATAAAAGCAAATATGAAATTTCCCACGTAGAGTGTAACTATTCAGCACGAATTTTTCTGGTAAGTGTTAACAGTGTAAACTTCTTGTTTTTAGACATGGCAACAATGTAAAATGTATATTCATCAAGTCCCCAGACACCTATCAAGACAAATATAGACACATGCACACAAAACACCTGCATTATCCTATTTTATTTGGATCATATGTTTCATCAAATTCCTAACAATTGTTCTTATTCACAATCTTTCATGGTATTACTTAGAACTTCTATTCAATGAATTGATGATGGCACAGAACCTTACTTTTGTTCTCTTTACAGATACAGCCGATATACAACTTGTGGTGTCTACTTAAGTATGAATCATTGGGTGTACGCAAGCACACGTGCACCTGCACACAACACACACACACACACACATAGAGAGAGAGAGAGAGAGAACCTGAACTTGGATAAGCCCGTCATCTTGATTAAGTATTTGGAGAGACAAGGTTCCCTGAACATCAAAGTTGCTGACCCCACCATCTCGCTTCAGTGTTACGTTGAGCTTTTCTTCCACCGTAAGTGTCACAGGATCAGTTGGTGGTGGAACAGCGGGTCTGGATTGTCCAACACTAGGACGAACATCCTCAACAATCACTTCACCTTCAGCTTTCAAAGATTCCAAAAACTGATTTGTCCTTTGGTTTTTACCCAGCTGCATGCCAAGACCTTTTGGAGGAGCAGTAGCAGATGCAGGGGGACGACCTGATGATGCAGATACATATTGTCAAACATGTCTCACAGAACAGTGTCCAATCAATGATTTCCTAAGGTAATTCTAAAAGAAGAAACATATTTGTACATAACAGGGATGACCAACACATTCTTATAAGTAACCACATAAATTAATAATTGCAGAAGCACAATATTATAATTGGAGGACAGCAGTATAACATTTGCAGGACTAGCAACTGATCTCAGGAGTCTAATGCATGTGCCTAGCATTTAACATGATAATGTCAAGAAAGCACTTTTCTAATTCTCACCAAACAGGTGCAGATGCTATGCATGCAAATGGTAGGCTGTCAAAACTAATCAATAGATGTGGAAAGCCAAAGTTCTATGCATTCATTCACATGACTTCTAACTCTGCTGAACCAAGAAACACTCTTTGCAGATCATCTCATCAATGACTGACAGAACACCAAAAAAAAAAACAGTTCTACAATTCAATTTGTATCCTTATACTTAAAAGCTTCATAGCCTATCACCTTCATCCAAATGAAATGTCAGCATGTGTTTTGTTAAGGTCCCTTTTCACACTAGTTGAAAGCTTGGCACATATATAACTTACATGAAGCAGAGCATACTAGCAAACCATTAGGCCTTATTATACAAGTCTGCTAAACAAGGTACTAAAAAAAAACTGGTGTAGGCTAGCTGAGCCATAAAGAGGGAGAAAAAAAAACTTTCATTTCTTTTCTTTATACTAGTCGATACACGTGTGCGTTCCACGTCAACTATTTTTACTTTTAAAAAAAATAGATAAATTGGACTAAATTTCTTTATATAGAAATGGTTATATATTAAATGATGGTTATTGAAATTTATGAGGCTCACTTGTCCACTTGTTCCCTTGTTGGTGGACATTTATACAAAGTGACACTGTTAACGTGAGATAACTATTACGTTCAAGATTTTTCTAGTATTTTAGATTGTATGAACTGAATTGCATTTAAAAATTGTAATGTTCAACTTCAGTAAGTGATTAATAATTGGATGACTACTGATTTTTTGGACCAATAAGAAATTATTACAATAGGTTATTATTGTATTTTTTTTATCTTTTTAAGGATAGTATTATCATTAAATTTTTTTTGACAAACACTGACATTTAGAAGTAATATATAGATTATTAGATCTATTCAAATATTTATTTTTTAGCAAATTTGGATATACACTACGTACCTACAAACATATGATGTAATTTGGTGATTATTTAATAAAATTGAGGAGAAATTCATATGCTAAATGTTAAAATCGTCTCTAATAAACTTATCTGAATCAGAACGAATGTCTATTTTAACAGATTCATATATGCACTGTGAAAATAAAATTCATTAGACAATTGAATTGAATTTGGCTCACATTGTTCAAATCAAATTTGGATTGAATTTGTATTATTTGGAAAGAAAATAATCAAAAGTCAAATAATGAATTTATTAGTTGAATTAATGCAACTAATAAAAAAATAAAAAATTCTTCAAAAAGGGATAAAGTAAACATTATAACATTTTTGAAGGATAAATAAGAAAATCAATTTTTTTTTTCTTTTTAGTCACTTTAAAAAGGATAAAGTAGATATTATAGAATTATTGAAGGGAAAATAAGAAAATCAAAAAAAATTCACTTAAGCCACTTTTATTAGTTGTATAGAACAGATTCTTAAGAGAAAATTGTTTATGCATACACATAAAACAAAAGGTTTCATCTTAAGACGACAAATGCAGATCATACGGTACTTCATTCATATGCAACCAATACATAGTCTCTCCACCCTTTTTTTTTTGCTATTGCGTAGTCTAATCCATTTTGCTACAGGCTCCCAATGGAAACTAACACCAATGAGCACCAAGCAAAACTTGGAAATATAATCATATTTTCATGGGAGGATCCCAATACCGCCCGGCTGACTCTCAAAGCAAAAGAGGATTTAGCCTTGATACAACAATGCCCAAAATTCTAAACCTAAGGATTATTTCAGTAGTTACAAAAATCATTTAACCAGATCCTGAAGAATGTTTTCACCTCCCGAACGCCAAATAATCTCATCCAAAACTCATATAAACAAGAATTTTTTATATACAAAAGATAAGCAGCAAACAAACCTTTGGGCTTGCTCGAGAAAGAGTCCACATCAGTGTTTAGTCCAAACCCAGAGGCGCTTCCAAAACCACTTCCAGTGCTCGATATGCTCATATCGCTGCCGAAACCACTTTCAATTCTTCCGGAACCCATCGACGCGAGTCCTCCTTTCTCGCCTCTAGTCTTTTCAAACTGCACGGTAGTTGCACATCAAATTATCATGTCAAACAAAGCTTACAAAAACCAACCAAAAAAGTGATGCAAGCAGAAGAACCTATGCAGGTGACTTTTATGCCCAAGCAATTACCTTGCTTTTGGTAATTTCAATGGCTTTCCGTTTCATTATATCCTTAGTTTCATTAATTTTGCTCTGTAACACTAATTTGTGCAACTTCTCCTCATGACTCTCCATCTCACAATATTGCTTCACTTGGGCAATGGTAACATTCTCCTTGTGCCCAATGGTGATAACTTCGTCAAATGCAAAAATCAACTCAAAAGCTGTCTTGCAAATGCCCTCTTCATCTAAAGAATAAGAATACTCAGGTACCTAAGCATGGTTAAGGAATCAACCTTTCAAAATCATGATGCCCAAGAAAAAAAAAATTATGTAACTATGGACAGTTGCATGCAGTCCATGAAGTCAAGAGAAAAAACATAACATATGAGCAGAGAAAGCACACTTTGCTATTTTTACCACATCTTCTCATCTATCCAAAAAACTGCTTATGATTTTTTTCTTCTTTTTTAGAAATAAGAATCAACAAGCTAATCATTAAGATGAGTGATACAACTATCTAAGACTAGATAGATGTAAATATCAAGAAAACCTTCAGTCTAATAAAACTCTAATTCTCATAAACAACATATAGAGGATACGATCTTGGAGAGCAGCCTCAGTGTGTCCAGATCTTCCAAGATATTGCTCTGTTTGTTTGTGACAAGCAACAAATACACAGACTCTAACAGCTGGTATACATAACGCACATTTTCAGTCTCGATATAAGTGTGTTGTTTCCCTGTTCCAACCAACTTGGGGAAAGCTGCAAGAAGCCCCTCAATTCTTATGCGAGACATATCAACGAACTGCCTCGAAACAAGTGCTACATAAAGATATGGGATAAAAGAGTTAATGGCTGTGAATCGATCTAGTATAATTGTAACCAAACAAGAACACTAAACATGACAAACAAGAACACTTAATAATGGATTTATTTCAGTCAAATTTCAAAAGGAAAAAAAAACTCGCAGTTGAGTCATTTTCCTCTAACCAATACCCTTAAAAACAAACATAAAAAGGAACAGAAGAATTTCATATAGAAACTAAAAGATTAAAGTGTAAAAGCATTTCAAACAAAAAGAGACAAAAACTAAACGATAACTCCATAAAAGATAATCTGAAGGAAAAACATCCTGAACTGAACCCAAGATGCATGAAGCATTTGTTATACAGGTACATCAAAATGAGTATAGGCAACAACATGGCCAGATGTGAACCATGCAACAAAAGAAATAATATTGCAATTTACCTAAAAACACAAGGAATAAAACATTCTATTTTAACCAGTTTGGTTCCCATTCCAACTATGCTGGGAGGTGGATTGCACCAAGTAACTGTCACTCATATTCGATCTCACAGCTACAAAGTTATTAATCTGAGCATTTTACCACTGCACTATATGATGATCCCTCCAATATTAATAAAAAGCAGTAGTTAACTACACTAAAAAAAAAAAGTATCCCTTTTCCAATACAACAAATTGGGCCAAAGAAAATCTACGGCGAATACTGACAACTTCCATAGATAGGCGAGTGTAGAGGTTGGATTAGCTGGGCTTTGATGCTCTTTTATTGTTAAATGTTCAACCCTAAATACCCTATAGAAGAGCAAAACAAAAGAAATTCCCAATATTTGCACCTTCAGAAACCATAATATGTAAGAAACCTACAAACCACACATGGTTGAACAGGGTCCCTTCAATTTCTTTTAAGGCACGTGAGATGAGAAAATGGTCATGTTTCACCTCATGCCCATGGTACATAATCTGACAAAACTTCAACAGCCACTAAAGCAACTAATGGTATGTTTGGTAGAATGGATGAAAAATAGGAGGGATGGAAAGAGAGAAAGAAAGCGTTTTCAATCCTTTGAGAAAGGAAAGATGTTTTCCCTCCTCCTTATTTGGTAGGAAGGATGTAAAAGTAGGAGAAATAAATTTTTTATTGAATTATACGTACAAGAAAAAAATTAAAAGAAAAATATAACATATTAAATTAATGAATACCCTTGTAATTGCATAAAATATATAGTTAAAAATATCCCAAGGTTCCACTACTATGCTGGTTTGTTTGAGAAAATAAAAAGTGTGGACCCCACCTTTATATTGCTATTTGAGAAGCACCCAACACTTTCTGTTCAAATAAAAATCAGTCACTTCAAGGGGCATTGTGGTAAATCCAACTATTGACCAACTTTTCCATCCATTTTCCGCCCAAATTGAGGGATCCACTTTCCATCCTATTTTTCTTTTATCTCCATTTTACTTCCCAACCAAACAAAGGAAAACCTCTCTTTCCCCTCCACTTTTCATCCATCCAATTTTTCCTCATACCAAACAAAGGACAAGTCAGCTTAAACGACATGAACCGAGATCATGGTAGGGTACATCACTCAAGCTAACAATTGGTGGTTGCTTAGTCTAAATATATCATGACAAAGTAAGTACTGTTTGGAACTACTTAATTTCAAGTTTGAACCTCCCCGAGATCTTAAACACTTCAGTCAACCTTAGGTTTTCTGCATCGCTTCACCTCTCTACTCTTCACAGACAACTAAATGAAACAAAGTTACGCCAATAGACAACAAGTAGAGAATTGACTCTATTGTAGGGTGCAATCTCCAACACACTTTTTTAGCGCCCATTTGAAACCATAATTAACCAAGAAAGTTGTAATCAAGATGATGATAATAATAGCACATGCCACATGGGCATAATCAAAATTGAAAAAGACATATAATATTGTCATCAAGAAAGTAACTTACTATTGTTTGGAAACATATAAATTCTTAAGAAAAAGTCAACATGTGGGATGTACGGAAGCAGCAATGACTAACATAATTTAGGACATTGAAAGCAGCTACCCCCAAAAAACGCATAACAATCGAGGCATGAGAATTTATATGTACAAGGGCACCATGTGAATGCAATAATTTAATTTGCACGTCCACTTTTAGATTCCACATAAATGGTTTCCAACCTATATTTTGTAAGAGATGGAGGAGGTACAAGTTCAGTAAATGAAAGTAATGGCATTGTCCAAGTCAGTTTTTGAGGTCAATCTTAGAAATGATTCACCGTGATTTTGGCAATACCACCAATACATTTCATGTACTATTGTCTTGGTCTCAAAATTCTCAATGTGTCCTTTGGTGTCATGGTGATCTTTAACTAAAATCCATTGCATTGTTCTCCGATAAGATTACAAAGATATTATGTTCTTCTGCTAGTTTAAACCGTTGACACTCCAGGCTTTTAATAACCATGTTTTGATGGCTAGCATTGCCAACATGCACAATACATAATGGGCAATTGTAATATCTAATTTTGTTTTCCTTAGTTTGTCACATGTAGATGATACTACATAAAGAGAAATCAGGAAATACAAGCAAATCCATATTTATTTGACAAAATGGTACATTTGAGCATTAGCTGATAACATGAGTAAGGACCTCACCTTTGCCAGATTTACTTATAATGGAAGCTGCTAGAACAACCTGCATCACAAATAATGAGAAGGTGCAGCAAAAATTTTCATAAAAAATTAAATCTAAATTTGAATGGAAAATAAAAAAATTGCTAACAAATCAAAACTGGAGTCCAAACTTGTAATTTGCAGCAAGAGAAGTAATCTCAAGCCTTTGAAAATTTTCATCATTTAATTACTAATCCAAATTGCCTGTCAAAAATAAATTTTTTCAGCAGAAGATAATTGCCACTTCAAATATTTACAAGAATCAAAAAGGAGAAATAAAATTACCATATTGATCCTCTAGAAATCCAACGGTCACTGATTCAGAAGCTAAACAACAGGTTGTATGCAACACCTGGAATATGAGAGCAAGTTCAATTTTGCAAAGCCAACAAAAACAAAGCATTTAAAATGCTCCAATCAATGTGCAATATGAGAAAACTTATAGTTTAAAATTACATATCCTATTATAATCTCACATTGGTTAAGTAAGAGATTAGATGTATGTATATCTGGTTTTGTGGGTCAAGTTCTACTATAGTTCATAACAATTAATATCAGAGCTAGCTACCATGTCAAGTATGTGATCAAACCCTACGACTCTTTATGGTGAGTCATAGAAGGAGCAACGTGCAGGCTAGATTAAGATGACTTAGTACTATGTATGGTATTATCTCATTGAATACTGATAGATGAGTGGAGCCACAAGAGATAGGGCTACCCTTGGGAATAGGCACCGGGGACATATGTTACGATCCTACATTGATTAAATATGAGAGATGTGGGTATATAAACCCTTGGAACCTTCACTCGCAAGCTGGTTTGAGGTGCAAGTTCTACCATTCGTAACACATTTAAACTTAGATCTCATGACGTACACTATAATTGTTACAGATTGCAGCAATGAGAGCAATGGAGAGAATCCTTTTAACAAAAATTTGGGAAAATTGATTGGATCTTACGGTGAATTACATTATTATTGCAAATTAACAAAGAAAATTCAGATCAATAGCCTTAGATCCAACGCGAACAGAAATGATTGTCGCCATATGAACTATAATGGGAAGGGATAGATAACTGTAGATAAAGGAGATGAATCGGTGGAAAGATCGATACTTACCTGAAAATGAAGATCTGTAGAACCAACTACGAAACCAGATTCTTCAGAAGAAGCGCGAGGACGAGGGCGAGGGAGAGGGAGACTAAGCGACTGGTGCGCGTTTCAGTTTCGTTTTTTTATACTCTGAAGTCGGAGTTTTTAACGCTGTGTGGGGTTTCGTCATGGGCCCTCTCTGACCTTGCCACGTCACAGGAGCGGTTGTGAAAAATTACACTTTGTACCTCATAATTATTGTCCACGATTTCATCTCACCCCTTTATATTATGAAAAATGTTAAATAGACTTAACAAACTTGACTTGATGAATCATTGTCATTGAATAGATAGTAAATCTCAATAAATATTAGAACTCACAGCTAGGTCTGTCAAATTCCGACACGACATAATTAACCGACACGAATTAAGTAGGTTTGGATGAGACCTTAACAGATTCGGATGGTAAACGAGTTGATCCATTAGACACGTTTAATAAATGGGTCGTGTTCGGATAAATGTCAACCTATTTATCACCCGTTTTTTGTTTAAACAAAATTAATATAATAAATTAATAATTATTTTAAAAAATTAGACAAATTTTTTTAGTGACAGCCACATAATATATATCTTATTTTTAGTGATAGCCACATTTTTTTAATTTAGTGATAGCCACAAAAATATAATAATAAATTAAATCAATGACAAATATAACACTCATATCATCAAGTCAAATATATAAGTCAATTTTTTAAGTATATATAGCATTGCTCATATATTATTGTTCTCATACTTTTTGGACAAATTTCACTTTGTATCCTAAAAGATTTAAAAATATTTACTTTGTATCTTAAAGATTAAATTTTTTATATTTTAACCTCAATTTATTAAAAAAAATTGTAATGTGATTTTTTTGTTAACTTCTGTTACATATTCTGTCAATGTTAATGGGGTAATTTTTAAAGTAATAAGGAATAAAAGCTAACAAAAAGATTACATTGCAACACTTTTAATATATTGAGGATGTAATATGAAAAATTTAACATAAAATAAAATTTCTTAAATCTTTTGAAGTACAAAGTGAGATTTCTCATTAATTTTGCATTAGGTTTTGAATAAAATGTAACAAAATCACATTATTTAGGTGACAAAAGAACACAACTTGAAATGTAATTTGTAAAATTAAAATGATGTGGAGCCAATAATAAAAGTTTACTTTACCTTGTTTCTAAATTTTTAAAATTTTTTTTAAACTTGGGCGATACGAGGGTATAATTTTATTAATATTTATAAAAAAAAATTACATTTAGCTAGGTAGACGTAATAAGTATGGATATCAAAATATGACATGATTTGTTAACAAGACACGAAATTAGAGGATTTGAGTATTCCTTAAACTACCCGTTAAGTAATTGAGTGGATCCGAATCGCACAATTAATAAAGGAATCGGATATGAGTGAAGCTAATTAAAAGAAATACATGATATTACTCGTTTATGTATTGTTCATACACGATACGAATCTAATATGACACTATTTGTTAGACACGAATTAATAAACGAATCGGGTATGAGTAAAACATTTTTTGACACGAACTCATCACACCCGCCACGATTGACAGGTCTAGTATTGAGTTTTTCCCCTCAAATGTATTCTAAGCTACATCATTTGAAAAAAAATAATGAAAAGTCTAAAAATGCATGCAGCTTACATATACTTCCACAGGAAAAAGAAAGATCTGTTTTAAACTAGTAATATCCTAAGTCGTTGCCCTTGGAGATTTCATTTGCAGAGAAACTCTTTCTTCCTTAGAATACCTAGCTGGAGTTGGTCTTGAAACAGAAGCATTGTAGCTGTTAATGGAAGATCTTGAATATTATGCTAGATCCGAAAACCTTGAAGATTATGCACTCCTTTGAAGACTGAGAAATCATGAGTTAGTTACCAATTTTCGGTACTTTTGAAACAATGGTATTAATCTACGACATTTTTAAATTTATTTATCAAATTACGATATATTTTTAAAAAGCAGAGTTATTAATTTGAGTTTTTAGAGTTAACACGTTAAATTTAACACGCTTTTTTTTGCATATGATTGAATCACTTAAGAGCGGGATTGTTGAATCCACTTTTAACAACCTTGTTTTATTAAAAAATCGATTCAACAACTGTACTTTTTAAAAAATGTTGTAATTTAATAAATAAGTTTAAAAATCGTGCTACTTTTATGGTAATTTGCTCATGAATCATTCCATCTTTCTTTGATTATTGTAGCTACAATTTGAAAAATCAAATATGATTAAGCATTAAAACAAGATTAGGAGTGTGTTACAACAAACAAAATAAAGCTAAGCAAATAAACATCAACAAAAACAAAAAATCAACAAGAAAAATAAAGAGTACTTTATTACAGACTATTAATAAAGTAAACTACACCCTTTTTTTCTTGTCCATTGGAAGTGGAGTTAACAACTCCATTTTTTTAAAAGTGTCGTAGTTTAATAAATAAGTGTAAAAGTTATGTCACTTTTATGGTAATTTGCTCATGAAGCATTCCATATTTCTTTGATTATTACAGTTTGAAACACCAATTCCTCAATTGAACACAATTCCATATATATTAAATAATTTGAAGTATGCACTAATTTGATATTTGGATTAGTAGCATTTTTTGTCTTTAAACTATATATTTTTTATTAATTTAGTCCATGTTGTATTAATTTTGTCAATTTGGTCCCTAAAGTATTAAATACGTGTCACTTTGGTCATTAATCAGACAATTCGTTAAGTTTTTTGACGGAAGTGACTACGTGTCATTTTTTTAGACGATATCACATGTCCAACACATGATCTTTCTGTAAAAAAATTAATGGTTCGACTATGTAAGGACAAAAATGACATGAATTGAATATTTTATGGACCAAATTGATAAAATTGATACAATAAAGACTAAAGTGATCAAAAATGCATACTTTAAGCATAAAAAATATTATTAACCCTTGATATTTTGTAATGGGATAAAACTATGATAAAAAAAGGTCTAACTTGATTACATGAGGTTTATGATTTAATGAGATAATACTAAAACAAAATAAGATTGTTTTGGTTCGGGCAGAATAAATTTTTTTTTTCTGGACAGAATAAGGAGGGTAACGAGGAAGTGAGAGGTTCCGAGGTCGTTGGATGAAGAAATATAAGGCTGTTCTTGTACTTCGATCTCACTAAAAGACTAAAACACATATCTTAACATTTCATGATCGACTCTACTATTTAGGATCGGTTTCAACTTTTTTTAAGTTGACATTAATTGAGTTGTAACTGACTTTTTAAATCGTAATTTGACCCCAATAGAGTTAATTTATGTGGCATGTTCATATATATAACTAGGGAAAAGACTCTATTCCTTAGGAGTATGCAAAACAGGCTTTTGAAACAACCTCCAAATGTATGGAATTGAAAAATGTAATGGATTAAATGATTCATGATGAGATCAAATGAAAAAAGGGGTAGGAATTATGTAAGTATAACTGATTTTCACATTACAATGGATGGTGTACACTATCCATCCTCGCATGACTATAATAGCTTGAAGAGGGACAACAAAACAATTTACGAGTAGTATAAATTTGGTTAAACTATGATCCATGAAAATTTTGTCCTTAGTGGGAATGTCCCCCATCTATAAATTGCAAACTTTGCAATCTCTCTCTCTCTCATAATCTAAGTTCAACCTCAAGGGTCCTTTAAACAGTAACAAGGATGAGTTATAAGTAGGATTGTTAATCAAACTGAGCTACTCGAGTTCGGCTCGAGTTCAGCTCGTTCAGGCTTGGTTCGTTTTCTAAACGCTACTTGAACAAGTTTTTAGGCTCGTTTAGAAAATAAGCCTTACAAGCTCAGCTCAACGTCAACAGACTTAACTCGTTTATATGCAAATATTTGTGCTCGGCTCAGGCTTGACTTATTTTTTGCTCGTTCAGACTCGGCTCGTTTCCTAAACGAGCCAAACTTGAACAATTTTTTAAGCTCGATTAAGAAACAAGCTTTTCGAACTCGGCTCGGGCTCGTTCGACTAACAGTCCTAGTTATAAGTTATAATCTCAGACATCCTGAGTTCGAATCTGGACAATTCTTTAAGGTTAAACCATGAGGGATTTATCCCTCATGAATATCCTAGTCCCGACATGAATAGTATGTCTTTAACTCAACTAGAGGGGGATTAGTCGAAGTATACGTAAACTGATTCGGACACTCTTGACAAAAAAAAAACATTAAATGAATAGTCTAAGTCCTAGAATCTATGCTACAAGCAAGAAGCAGAATTTCGTTTTATTCCCATCAAAACATCTGAAATATTGAAATAAAACAATGGTTTATTATTGAAATTCGGGCAATTTTTAGGTGTTTCAATGTGCTTTATAATATTTCAACTAATGTGTCAAAATGTTTTGGAAATATATCTCTAAACTTTTTCTCTATTTTCTAAAATTTTTTGAAATATTTTTGTTTCCTAATGGACCAAAATTATATACCAGGATGAAATTTTGATCCTTCCTTATGAAGCTTTTTTCTTTTCCCACTCATCTCCAATAAAATAAAAAAAAATAAAAAAATGTTATGACATCAAAGAGTCCTGGCTCAATCTTCTTCCATGGCATGAGTCAGCCAAGAGATATCCAAATAGCCTATTCATCCCCTTTTTTTTTGGTTCAACGATCATGGGTGTTTGAACTTGCTTACATGCACATCAACTAATCTCCTTCTTGGTCTTGTCAAATGAAGACCATCTACATTGGGATTAATATATTTATGATAGATAAATAAACCCAGCCTGACTGCAAGTGTTTGTCAAAATTTTAACTGATGACGTTTGAATTTACAGCTATTCACGTCCTAAATTTTGAAGGATCTGGCCCAAGGGGTTACAACTATCCAGGGCCCTTTCATTTCATTTAATTTCATATTGCAGTACGGGTCAGAAAAAATATTAACCTTTGCTGAAATGGGCAGAGCTACACCCCTCAATTTTTTTTTGAAAAAAAATTATATGTACCTCTATATTGATATATTTTAGTCTTTATACAAATATTTTTTCTTTTGTCCACCCCATAACTTCCTTACCTCAATTGTTTAGTTTTTTTTATTATTATTATCTTAAGGCTTTGCATAGGTAATTAATATTCTTATTTATTATTTTAGATTTAATTTTCTTAATTTGAAAGTGGGGTACTTGCAATTTGTGAGACCCGAACTTGCAAATGCATAACATTTTATAAATATTGGGGGTTGATGTATAATTTATGATAATTAATTTGGGGGTTAAATTATAGCAATTAGAATTATGGGTGTTGGGTTATATTTTTTTAAAATATTAACCATGGGGGTTGATTTATTTGATGACAGAGTGTTTTGGGTGTAATTTACAAGTGACTATAATTTTGTGGAAGTTATAAGAAGGGAGGGAAACAAAGGGTGTCTAAGTGAAATTTGGGGAATTTTGGGTGTGTCAAAAAAGACACCCGTCACTTTTTGGCCAACTTTTGCCATATATATATATAGGGGGTGTGTGTGTTTAACGTTAAGATTTAGAGAGAAGAAGAGAAGGGGAAAAGAAATGCATAAGAGAGAGATAGGAGTTAGCTAGATTTTATGTTTGAGGTTTTTTTGGAGTTAGGTTGAAGAATTCAAAAAAAAAAACTTTAATTCCTTCCATTTGAAGTTTTTGGTGGGTATGGAAAAGAAGTTCCTCTCAGTAGGTAAATCTTTTCTTTTAATTTATATGTTTTGTGATTTATTGTGAATATTGGGAAGAGTTTGATGTAAGGGTTGTAATTTTGGTTGTGTGGGGGAGAGTTTTTGGTTTCAATTCCGATTCTCGAAATTTGATTATTGGGTAAGAATTTGTATGTAAATCTTGGTTGTTAAAAACATAGCTAGGAAAAAGGGTTGTGTTTTGGTGTATAGAAATCTTGGCTATAGGGTATGGTTTTGATGTTGGTTTTGGTTTGTGGATCTTGAATGTTGGGTTTGAAATAAATATAAAATACCATGTGTTTATGGATTCTAATTGATGTTATATATACTAGAAATTGTTTATATAAATCAGAGAGTTACACCAATTATATACATTAAATTTGGTGTAATGGTATTTTTTTGTGTAATGATAAAACTCAATTTGGTGTATATAGTTGGTGTAATCATGTCGTGATATTAAATAATGTAACTCTTTAATTTATGTAAATAACTGAATGACAAATTGAGTTGGTGTCGTAATTTCATGTAATTATTTGGTGTAACTGTTTGGTTTATTAAAACACATGAGTAACTGTTTAGTGTATTATAGGACAATTGTAACTGATTTGTGTAATTGTATTGTTGTAACTCTTTAGTGTATTCTTGATATAATGAGAGAGAGAGAGAGAAAAAAAAAAGAGAATAAGGAGAGGAAAAGTAACAGTGAGAGAAAATAGGGAGAGAGAGAGTGGGAGAGAGGAAAGAGACAATAGGGAAGAGAGATGAAAAAATCAAATAAAATCTTACATATTTGAAAAAAAAATATTAATAGGAGAGAGAAAAAATAGGGGATAGATAGAAACAAGAAAAGGGAAAAGAGAGAAAGGGAGAGAAAAGAGAATAGTGGAGTAAAGAATAACCTTTTAATCTTTTTCAAAAAAAAAAATGCACTTATAATCAAATAAGTTTTTTTAACGTAGTTTAGCTCAATTAAGTCCAATTTTTTGTACTGACTTCCAAATTTTTCTTCTATTATCACCCATAAATAATCCAGGCATAGATGAATAGTGCATTTATAACTACATACACCTTCTTAAATAAACCCATCTATTTGGTGGGTTTAAATAATTCGGTTGTGGTATATTTTGACAAAAGACATTTGTACCCTCAAGAATTATATCATATAATTAGCTTGGGGGTTCCTTAGTAATTTAATATTTATACCATCATTCAATGCTCATGTAGAATAAGTGGCTGTTGATTACTTGAAGCAAAAAGACCGTTGTGTGTCCAAGGCCCAAAGAAAAGCAAGAAGGTGATAGTACAGGCAAAATGGCCCGGATCCAAAATTGATTGAGGCCAATGGTGTTTGATACGGATCGGACCAACAATCAAAGCTCATTATCACTTTATCACGAACTCCTTCAGTTTTGAGTTGAATTTCATCGTTTATGTCCTTAAAACCCAATTTTTGTCATTTTAGGAAAGAATTCAAAAATTAATAATAAATCATAGGAGATTTCGAATTCAGTGTCGTCAGTTGGGTTGAACTCCAAACAACACATGTTTTTATGTCAATTAGTTAGATTGTAATTTTTCGTTTTTGATAATTTTTGTATAATTAAGAATTTTACCTTTATTATGGGGACAATTAGGGTTTTAGCCATTCCTATATATATTCTTTTATATAATACGGGTTATTCATTGAAGAATAAACATTTTAGAGATATTTTCGTGTTCCTTTCTCTGTGGATTTAGAGTGTGTTCTTTACACTTAAAATCGTAGTATTCCTCATGTTCCTTTATTCCCTTGCGTCAAATATTTCATCTAAACAAAGTATTAGATACGATAAAATATGTGTAGGGATGCAGTAGACCGGGGAAAAATGGGTATTCGTCCAATTCCGTTCTGTTTGGACCGGGGATGAACTATACATATCGAACGGTGAACGTATACGAAAATACCTGTATAAACTCGTGTGGGAATGAACTTATCCTTACCCTCGCTCCGTCCCCGTATACCCGTTAAATATATATATATATACACACACATTCTCAACCTTTTAAAGCCCTAATTTACTCACCTCTTTCTCTATCAGCCTTCAGTCGCCCGCCTCCATCTCTCTCTCTCACACACAGTGAAACGGACACCCATCGGCCATCGCTACACTCAGCAACTCCTTACAGCCGACCACCTCCATCTCTCTCTCGGTTCGCAGATCTCGGTTCTACAGGTGGATCCTGCTCGTAGGTCTCGGTTCTACAGGTGCATTTCTCTCTCAACAGAAT
>CM042191.1:24740356-24761223 GCA_023539305.1 Ilex asprella
CGCCTACAAGAGAACTGATTAGTCCAGAAACTTGATATAAAAAAAAACGAGGGGGTGGTCTTCGGCGGCTTGGCCATTCAAGACGTCTTCATCGACTTCAAGTTCGACGTCAACGATTGTTCTATCTTTGGTGATTTCTTTGTATTGAGATAGAGTGGTGATAAGTTGTTTTGCATTTTTTATCGAGAATGTTTTGTAATCTCTAATTTTTGACAGTGAAATTTTGTTAATGTGCTTTGTTCGTGGACGTAAGCTTGCTTGTTGATAATTTGATACAACACCAGTGGCAATTGGGACCAAGTTCAATTCACGCATGCAAATAAGACTTCATTAGTGAGACATATTTGGGAATCTAGATATTCAGATTCTATTTCAAATGTACTAACTGCACAGCAGAGATTACCATGAAGACAGATTCACATAATTCAGATTATATTGCTGAGTCTGGTGCAATGCGAAATTTTGATCCATGGCGTGGAGAGGATAAGAAAGGCAAAAAGGATGCTGAAGAGATGGGAGATGCAATGAAGTATTTGGAGAATAGAACCTTTGACTCAAAAAGAGAAATGAACATCCCTGCTGGACGAATTGAAAATTGAAGTCTATGAAGTCAAGACATGCAACTGTGAGTGTAGATGCAATGATTGATCAGCTCCTCCAGGAGGAAAAGGAAAAGAAGTTGGAAGAAGAGAGAGATCAAGAGTTGTACGAAGGATTCAAGATGAAGATTTTAGTGATTGTTTCCTACAGACAATCGGGAAACATCAAGCAAGAGGAAGACAAAAGTTTTTGAAGATGTTTCTGCTAACATAACAGATTGCCCAACAAAAACCAAACCAGCATCAAAGGAGATCCCCAGACTGATCTTGTTCTCTAGGAGTGGAAACTAGATCCCACTTCCAATTAGTCAGCAATTTGGGTTCTATGCACTTGTGCCTATGTTTTTAAGTTTAAGAAATGAGGGATTAGATCATTCTTATTTTGTTAGAAATTAAACAGTTAAAAGTTTTGTTCTAGTTTAACCAAAGTCTTGAGTTCGAGTCTTGGGAACGCAGTTGTGTTTGGTAGGAAGAGCTTTGCCGTCCTTGTGGTCTTACCCGGCTCGAATCCGGATTAGTCAGAGCCCAAAATGACTTTCGAATACCGAATGGTCTGACCAAAAAAAAAGTTTTGCAAATGCAGCACTACTCCTAGTTTAGTGTTTTTAATGTTCTTTTTGGTGCTTGATGATGTACATCAAATGGCAATTTTTGTTTTAGCCACTTGTGGTAATCGTAAAGTTTACAAGATGAACAAATACATTCACTTACCCAAAAAACACACTCATTCCTTCTTCAGATAAAAAACACTTCAATCTCAAAGCCTACGAAATAACAGGATCGCGTCATCATGAATCAGTGAGTTTTACACTCACATTGAGATATTGATTTTAGGTTGTAGGGTTGAGACCAAAGTAGTAATAGACCATGAGATGGGCTATATATGATTTTAGAGCAACTCCCATTTTGGGGTGTTAAATCACCCATTTGTAATGTTGAACAGTATTTTGACATCCCTAAATTATAAATCTGCTCCAATGACAAGTGTTAAAATGAGGTGTCATTTTCATATTTTTATTCATCAATTTATATGAATCATTGGATCTATGTTCATCGTTGGATCATTCAGCAATTTAACGGATCTATATTCATCAACCCATTTGCAACCACTCTCTTTCTCTCTATAGGGTTGCCAAAATTGTCACCCCAAAAACATTGTTGTCATTTTTCAACCCTTGATGTCACCCCCCATGGAGTAAAATTTTTTGAATTTGGGGTGATATTTTGGCAGTTATGGGGTTGCCACCCCTGATGCCAACCCCCCCTTGGAGTTGCTCTTAAAGTGTGTTTTAGATGATTTTTCTCAAGTGTTTTTAAAACTTATGACTTGGCATTAACACTTTAAAAAAAATAGCGTTTAAAACAACTTATTTTAATTACTTCATCGTAAGTCAAAAGTATTTTAATCACTTAAATAAGTAAAAAAAAAAAGTAACTTCTATTTTCTTAAAATCACTTCTCCACAAAATACTTCACCACCACCACCCATCACGCTACCCCACCACCGCCATGTATTTTTTTTTAAAGTATTTTTTATTTAAGTGGTTTTTTTTGTTTAAACATTCAAACAGTGCTTATTTAATGAAAGTATTTTTTGATAAAAACACTCTCGGGGAATATGTATTTTTTGAATTTAATAAATCATACCAAACACAACCTTAATGTTTGGTGAATGAGTTACCATTTGTCTGGTGCAGGGTTTTTACAAGTATGCCTTATTAGCAATGTACTGTGTCTCCATTAGGGCATTGGATCACCCATAATCCATTCAAAAAATTTCAGATAGTGATACATTTTTGTCTGTCAATACATCCATTCAAAAGAATGATAAATGATAAAATACGCAGCGATCTATTTCGGCAACAGAAGGCTACTTCTCTGTCTGTGCTAAGAATTCTTGTAACTCTGTATCCAGAAGAAGGAAGGAGACAGAACAATAGAACAATTGTTCAGAAAGGAAAGTTGCTTGCCAGACTCTTCATCAAACTTGTTTCTTTTGCCCATATTCCAAACACGAGTTCTGTAACTACCGAGCCTTGACTCAAGAGAGATTAAATAATTTTAAATTTATGAGTCCCGTGATATTATTGAAAATTATACAAATCTTATTTGGCTCAAGTTATAAGTAAGATATAATCTATATAATAAAATACAATACAATTCAAATTTAAAAAATAAATAAAATAATTTTTATTTTTCGTGGTTGAGATCTTTTTAAATTTTACTTTAAAATTAATCTGACGATTAATATTAAAACTTCAAATTTAATAGGGAAAATAGGCTCCTAAGAGTGTGTTTTGGATGAATTTTTAAAAGTGTTTCTAGAACATAAGTATTTTTTAAAAAAATATTGTTTGGAACCACTCCACCATCACTAATTCCACCGCACCACCACCGCCACTTCCCCCAACCACCACCTCTACCGCAACAACTACCATCGTTGTCGTCACCACCCTACCACCACCAACGCCCCACCACCACCACCACGATCGTCGCCACCCACTACAATCATCATCGTTTTTCCACCACCACCACTATCACCACTCACCCTCATTATAATCGGTGCTTAATTTATTTCTCTCTCATTTATGTTTATGATTTGATTTTATTGTAAATATAAATATATTTATTGTTGATCATTTTTTTTATTACTATATGCCCTATGCATGGAAAATAACTAGTTATGAAATGTTTGATTATTATAAATTTTATATTGACCAAAATTTATTGAGTAGGGAAAACACTTGTCCAAAGTGTGCACATCATATGGATAAGCAAGTAGTAGGATAGGCCCTGTTTGATAACGTTTAAGTTTTTCGTTTTTATTTTAATATTTAAAGAAAACAAGAAAAAAAACTCGTTTGGTAACCGTTTATGTTTTTCGTTTCTGTCATCGTTTGATAAACGAGGGGGAATTTTCAAAAAAAAAAAAATCTTTTTTGGTTTTCGTTTTTGTAAAACAAAAAACCAAAATGTTACCAAACGGAGCCTTAGTGTGTGGCTTCAACATGTAATATATAAATGTACTTTAAGTGAAAAAAAAATTTGATTCAGTATTTTATCCATTTTAAATATCACATTATCTTTTCATAGTTAAATATTTAAATTACAATCACAACCTTATGTATTTAAATCTTCAAATTACGTTCTAATACCTTTTTTAATTCTCTATTATCTTTATATAAATATTAATATCTATGAAAAATTTTAATTGACTACGCTACCCTTAAAAAAATATGTGCATCTTTATAGTTTTCAATAACGTGTTCAAAAATTCTATCAATAGATCATTACTCTTTTGAAATTAAAAAAAAATACATTATATATATAAGAGTGTGTGTGTGTGTGTGTGTGTATTTTCCCATCTATACTACTAATAAATTATATTACTAATAAAAGTACCTTAGAATGAAAAAAAATTGATTCATTATTTTACTCTTCTAGAGAATTATAAATACCACCCTATCCTTTCGTAGTTGAATATCTAAATTACCACTGTATACTTAGTGATTAAATCTACAAATTATCTCTAACATCTTTTTTAATTCTCTATTTATTATGTATAAATATCAGTATCTATGAAAATTTTTAATTGACTATGTTACCCTTAAAAAATATTTTCATCATTATAGTTTTCAATAAAACTTTCAAAAAATCTTCAAAAACTTTATCAATCTAACATTATTTATTTAAAAAATAAAGATAACATTATGCTTATATATGTGTATTTTTTTATTCAAAATTTCAACTATTTCATTTGTAAGGTAAAAAATAATATTTTATGTAGTTTTTTTCAAAAAATAATTTATGTTAAATCAATATAATTCTTCAACCATAGTAAACTTTTCATGTTTTATTAAGAGTTTATATTAAAAAAAAATTAGTATATTTTTAAGTAAAACTTGAATTTTAGAATTTTAATATTATTTTAAAATATATATTATAAAATAGTATATTATATTTTAATGTTAATAACATTTTTTGTCCATGAAATATGCATGTTTTATCAGTTTGGTCATTATTGTATCAATATTGTCAATTTGATCTCCAAAGTATTTAGTTAATGTTTAAATGGTCTGTACATAAGCAATCACTTAAGTTTTTGACATAAGTGAACACGTGCTGGTCACGTAATACTAGGGGCGAAATCAAACATGTTTTGTAATGGGGCAACCTAAACAATATGAATATTCTAAATATTCACAAAAATATAATTGCATTAAAAGAACGTCAATTAAAGACACTAACCGTATATACACGAGTTATATACAAAAAGAGCTAACAAGAAAAGTCTACTATAAGTTGTCAATAAGACCTAATAGAAAAACAAAATTAGCGCTCATATATCGAGTCTATACATGAAAAAATTCAAATTCTCAGACAATTAATAAATGTTCATAATTTTTCACCACAAGTTTTCATATTTTAAAAGCATTGAATGGTCATTTCACTATCAATAGAATTTGAAAACTTAATTATTTTTCATAATGAAGCATGTCACTAAGTACTAACAAATGAATTATTTTTATCTTTTTTCTTATATAATTAGAACAACGAATCGTTAAAAATAGACAATATTTTTAGAATTATATAGTATCAAACCAACGATAAAAATATAATTTTAATAAATTTGATATGATATTTAATGTACGTACACATATATATACCTAATACTTTTTATTAATATTTTTTATACGAAAATTGTTTACGTGCAACACATGTTGCATGCTAGAATATAAAAAGGCATGAAGGTTTAGCTAAGGAAAGAAAAAGATGAGGTAGAAACTGTGAGATTGAATCTAGAATTAAACAGTGTTATGTGATCCGAAGTTTAGGGAATTCAAATATGTCGTTCTTGAGATCGTGATGATATTATTTATTGGTGTGGATTGAGGATCCGTGAAAGGTATCTTTGTATCGGATGATGGTCTTAGCTTCGATTGTTATCAATTTTGGAATTGTTAGTAATTTGAAGTTTGGCCATATTTTCAGTTAACGTATCGTTAATCGTTGTGATGTTGGTTAGGTGAAATACTTGAGATTTATACTCGGTGGCATATTTTAATTATGATATGTGTTCTTGGCCGGGTGAACATGATTGTACGAAATGCACCAAGTAATTCCTATCATGTTGTTGAGGTTGACCACGTATTTAGCCATAAGTGATTTGAATATCCGTATTTTCGAATTCGTTAATATGTTCAATATATTTATGTTCCGTAAATTATCATATTAATTCTTGTGTAGTACATTATTTATCAAATAATTTATTAATTATTGTTTCACCCTTTGAAATCGTGTGTTATGTATTAAATTACTTACCGGGTTTTCCCAAGCTCAAACCCCATTTATCCTCTCAGTTAGAAGTTGAACTTGGAGTTCAATTTGGTGGAGAATTGGGTTAACCAACGAATGAAAGATTTTCGATCAAAGTTGCTAAATAGATTGGGGTGTTACAAACTCCTCTTCACCTTGAATATATCTTGACTACTTAATCCTCTTGGGATGCCAAGCAATATGTAAACCAAAAGTGGGCTGCACACATGCAGGTAAAGCCACATTCCAAACTAGATGCTAGAACTGAAGTCAGGCCAAGGTATACATGATCATCTAAGTAAATTACACATTAAGCAAATTCATGCGCCTTGTCTAATGTATTGCTGAAGTTTGATGGATTCAGCGTACAAGTATTATTGGCTATGTAATGGCAACACTCTGTTGATGGGATGGCCAATATACGCCTTCCCTTGTGCAGGGGAGAGGAGCCGGTTGGGCGATGAAGGTAGGATACCTCTGCCCTGGCATGAATACTGAGATACTGGATGCATATGACATTGATACCTGTCACAAAGATTACCAAAATAACATTTGTCATGTTAAGTGTACGATTTTGTTTTCACTCTTTTTTTTAGTGTGTGTGTGTGTGTGTATGGATTTGTGTTTTCCCATTTTCTATGGCCTCATACTATCAAAATTCTCTTCAGTCAGTGCCAATTTTTTGAGTGCAAATAACAACATATCCTTTCAAGAATGAGGTTGGTCATTTCAGTTTGAAGCCAGGAAGCACGGATACGGATACGGATACGGCGATAAGACAAAACTCTCAAAAATAAGATACGGGTATGGCCAGGATACGTCTATAAATATATATATTTATTTTATATTTTTACTATTATGTAATGACTTGATAGCTATAATCTTTAGTGATTCTTTAATAATAATAAATAACATCAACAATTTTTTATTTTCAAAAGGTTACTTGTCTTCTCACTATGGTACATCTACAAAGTAAACGCGATTAATTAAAGGAATAAGAACTAATATTTAATTATGTTGTTTGCTTTAGAAGTATTTGTTACTAAGATTATAGAGTAATCATCTCATTTAAAAACTTTAGACATATGATAATGGATAATACTTAGAATATAATCATGTGTCTTCTAAGTCACATCAGTTTTTGTTAATGTATTGCATTGTATGGGAAATCAAAAGGAATGGGTAAAAATTGAAACGAAAAATTACAAGTAACTTGTTTACATATAGAAGTATTCCTAACATATCCAAATATTTTATTTATTATTGGATACATTTGGTGTGTATCCGATATATATCCGACGAGTTTCGTATCCAATACGAATATGTTGACCTATCCGTGCTTCATAGGTTTGAAGGGTTGTGGAAAAAAGGATGCAGCTGTGCTTGGCAGGATGAAAATGAGGTGAAAAGACAAATATGTATGAACTTGACTTCTATCTGTTCTGTACTTTGAGTGAAAATTTCAAAGAGATTGTGAACTTCAACCTTGTGGAAGTTTATCATAAGAAATAAAATTGAGGGACTTACTGTTTGTGGATTACCAAGTTTCTGCATTGTTCCTGATTCCAAGGGGCTGTTGGTGTCATCTTGAGGTGAAGAGAAAGAAGGATTTGGCCTAAACAAATGCTCAAAGATGGCCATTATAAGAAACATTGATATTAACAATGCTGTAGCAACAAAGCCAATAGAAATGGCGTTCATGGATGTGCCAGACTTATTCCAGGGTTTTTCTTCCCAATTGCCTCCTGTTTTGGATGGGCTAGGGTCTGAACTAGTATACATGTTCCATGGCTTTGTTCCTCTTGAATTCAACTCGTTCATAATTTTCTGTTTTTGTGCTCTGCTCATTTGTGGATGGACATTAACCCTGCAGCGAAAAAACGGTTAGTATAGACCATTTCTCGATTTGTGCATGTCATCCTTGTGCAGCCGCAGGAGCCATGCTAACTTTCTCTGTATCGTTCCAATGTATCGGATGCCCCCAAAGGGACAAATTTCAAGTAAGTTTAGAAATCAAGTTCTTTAACAGAAACTTGCAATTCCTCTTTACACTTGAAATTATTTCAAATTAATGAAAAATAATTGGATCAGTAAGCCCAGTATAGGCACCTCTATTAGTACCTGTTTCAAAATCCTTTCTTCCCCAAAGGGAATCATAGCAAAACAAATGCAAGGAACTGTATTCATCTAAAAAATTATGGTAGAAGTCCCATGGAACACACACACGCACACACATAGGAATAGTTGCCGCAGGCTGACTCTAAAGCTGATCAAATTAGCTACATTTCTAGCAGAAAGTTATCTACTGACTAGATTAAATTGGTTCGCGCATTGCCTCTCATTTGCATAATATGTATACAAGGTTTTCACAGTTGAACATCCTATCACACAAAGTTTGAACAAATTCAGTAACAGCAACTTAAATTTCAAACCATAATGTGAGGATGAATGCTCTGTGATCTTTAATTTCCAGAGGCAGGAGCTAAGATGACGGTTGCATAACGATAAAAATGAACTAAACACGAAATAGCTTACAATTACCTACAAAGGAGGGGTCTGAAAGAGATCAACTTTCAAGGCTCTCAATGAGGCTCAACCTGTGAAATGCTGAATAAAGAGATTGATAGATAAGGACAAGAAGAGTATAAACCAACCTGTTAGGAGAAACTGCAAAGCCTTTGCTTTTTATCCTGAGATGTAGGGGCACCATTATCTTAGTCTTCCTTTTTTATTGGTAACCTGTACCTGGCATGGAAGAACAAGACACCCACATTAGTGCAAGATTATAAAAGAATGGAGGTCCAGCCTAGCTAGCTTTATACCCAATAAGAAAATGTAAAGAGAGTGTTACACAATAACCCAGAGCTACATTTTTTATTGTTCTGATGTTCTTGACCTTGATGCCAAGCTTAATGAGGATTGTATTTTGTCTGGAGAAGCAAACTTAAACAAATCTAAAGTATGGGCTGTCCTGTCTGGAGAGCCATCACAAGAGTGGCCCATTGATGCTTTCAAAGCCATTCAAAACGTTTAAGAAAAATGTAGTTCAGTTCATGAGAGTCACGTCATAACGGGATCTGATGTATGCAACGTTACCCTCTCTGTGAATAGACAGTTTTCACGACTTAAATCTGTAATCCAAAGAGCAAGACTAATGGCACAACCTTACCACTTTCACTTCCAAAAGCTTTCACTTTTGAATAATTATTGATGTGGCAACTTCTGATCCATCCTGTTTAACCAGAATGAACCGTTTTAATTAATTAGGGGGCTAGCATTTCACACTTCTCAATTAGATTCAAACCATTTGCATTGATCATTCAAACCTGGCAACATATCACATAATCTCCCACTATATGGACAAGGAGCAGAAAGCTGTCCATCAAGGCTTCAAAAAAAAAATCAAAGGCTGCAGAGCAAGGTAGTTGTTACATCTTTAAATTTCTATGATACACTATAATAGAACAGGTGTGTGATCAAATCCCATTTAAAAAATGCAAGAGAACTAGAGGAAACATAACAGAAAAAAGAAAGAATCAATTTTGGATATTTTACAGCTATGCACTACCAGAACAGCCATGATTCAAGGGAAGAAAGAAATGGGTCTGCAACAAAAAGAAAAAGAACAAGAAAAGCAGGTGATGTAGACCATAGACCCTTTTATTCCTAAATTTTCCCTGAAGACTTGTACAGATGAGCCCACAACTTTTGTCAGAAGCACTAAACACTGTATCTGAATTATTAGTTAAATTTCATGTTTAATAATAAAACTTATACTTAACAATCCGAGCCATGCATATAGAGAAACCAGGAATCAAGAACCCTTCAAAAATTGCAGAAAAGAAATGAAGCAATAATTGAGATGTAGATGATACAAAGGAACCATGAGAGAGAAGGAGAGGTGAGGGAAAGCTTTCAGCTAGCAGGGAAAAAAAACATTAAGTTTAATCCATGTTAAATCAAATGCTTAGGAATGGTCCATAAATTACATACTTAAGCTCTAACAATATTTGCGTAAATGGCTATTCCCTTGTTCGTTGTCTTTTGAACATAACAAACAATTCTCGTGATCAAACACATAATTTTGTGGTTAATTATAGAAGTTTGGGAAATTTCATGGTTAATTATAGAAGTTGCATTATACAAGCTGAACAATGCATATGGATTATGCTAGGAGCCAAGAACCTTTCAATAAAAAGATTGAAAAGAAATGAAGTAATAATTGCAATATTTCTTGATAGGAAAGCAATAATTGCTATATAAATCATACAAAGGCCTAAACCATTGTGACAACTGACAACCAATAACCCTCAAAAGGCCTAGCTTCCAACTTATACATTATTATTATTATGCCTTCACTCCCTAACCTGCCCAAATGAAGTGTAAAAAAAAAGGCAATACACACTCCATTGTTTATCAGATAGGGGTATAACCCCCCCCCCCTTCTTTTTAAGCTTTGTTTTTCCCTATCTATTCTTCATCCTTTTCTAAACATAAACATTTCATAGCTTCATTCACTGAGGTCACCACCAGGAGAGAATATGATTTTTCTGTTTCTATATCAGAAAATTTCCTAAAGATAAGGACCCCATGATAAGAAGGGACTCCAATGTTTCTATTCTCCAACTGAAGCAACCTCTCTCTTTTTGGACATGTCGAATGATAAATCACAAGACTGAGTGGCAATTTTCACTATACAAAAATGCTTGTCAATGGTCTCCTTAGTGCAAGGTGCTTTAACTTCAAACAAAATGAATAGAAATAATATTTGCAGGAAGAGTAAGGTAACCAATAAACAAAGAATAGGGACTATGTTATTTCATACTCTTATGATTTGCTTCTTTAGCACATGGTAACTACGCTTTTTTCTCTGTTCTCTTTTCTGGGGATTTACCAGTCCTCTTTTTCTCATGTTTCCTCTCTTTAATAACCCTTCTCTCTCCATGTGGGAGTGTGGCTTTTTGTGTGGGAGTGTGTGCATAACAAGTCCTTTCCCTGTTTCTCAGCCGCTACACTGTGCCAGTATGCTAATAAAATAATTGGAAGACACTGTTAGATTTTGCATTAGATTCTTGATAATGAGTCTCACCTTCAATTGAAATGGATGTGCAAGGTTTTTGAGAGGACTTAGGAATTATTGGCAAATATTGGGTGTTCATCGACCCGATCTCAGCTGCCCAACTTAGACTCTTGCTCGAAGGCTCAGGCTTACAAACCTTCAAGCCAAAATTGAACTCTTTTTTTTAGTTCAACAGTAAAGGGTTTTTCGACCAAATTACACACATTTCAACTAATTTCCTTTCCAGTCTAATCAAAGGTGAGTCATCCACACCGAAACTTAAATATTTATGAGAGATACATTCAATTTAGAGATAAGTGCATCATTAAAACATAGTTTTTTTGATGAAAAAAAATATTTTTTTTATAATTAGAATCTATTCGCACCAAGACATTATCCATCAGCGTCGGGCTGTTTACAAATTTGAAAGGCCTTATCATGGGGGAAGATACAGTTGCCGATCACCAGTCTTTGTATGGGTAACCACTGTTGGGAGTCTAGTCTAATGAACATAGCTGCAGAAGAAATGCCCCCGAAACTATCAAGCTTTCAACCAGCAAGCAACAAGAACATCAACATTGCTCAATGCAATCAACAAAAAGAAACGTAGTAGTGGAGTAAAATATCCTTATATTTGAAAGATTCCGAGAAAGGGAAGAACTCCGAACTAAAACTCGCAATAATGAGCCCAGCAAAATGCCAAAAAATTTAGAAAAACCAAACAAACTTCTCTCATAAGGTACCATGATCCCAGAAAACATTGTCAAGATGTAACTGATAAATAATAGCAAAATTTCTTCAGCAACCTAAGCCTTAAGTCGTCCAAAAAACTTTGCCTTCTCCTGTGTTGTCTGGAAACGACCATGGCCAAACTTAGAGGATGTATCAATGAACTTAAGTTTGATCTCCTCCAATGCAACCCTAGATGTCTGGTTCAACAATGTCTGCCTCAAGGTGACAACACGCTTCTTTGGTCCCACACAGCATCCCTTTATCAGCAGATAATCATCTTTCACAACCCCATAATGAGGGAAACCTCCCATTGGTGTAATATCCTTCTCAGTTCTGCAAAGAAAACAGTCATTAGCATAAACTAAATAGTATCACAATGGGCCGCTTGAAACTTTACAATGTGGATATCTCATCAAAGAAACTTCTGATCTGATTAGGAGTACAGAAAAATCAGGCAGACTTTCTAATTTATCATACATGTAATCCATAAAAGTTGAAGCCATGAGGAATGCAATTGAAGTTACATATGGGGGGGGGAGGCATTCCAATGATTCCTAAATGAGCTAATAGATTCGTGAAGAACAACTACTACTCAGTTTATATAAAAATTAGATAGTCCAGGCCATTCCCTAGTTCAAGGCAGCAACTCGGGGAAGATTACAGTACATTACAAGTCCAAAATAATATAAAGCTACTCAAAAATAAACCTTCTTCCCCAGAAGATATGATTTTAACTGGCTAGTACAGTGTAGATCCGCATGAGAAACCCAGTGAAAATGTAGAGAAAAATCCTAAAACATGAAGAACATACAACTTGAGAAAGAAAAGTTGCCTAACCTGTCAAACTCGGTGATAGCAGAATGAGACTCCTGACCCGCCTTGCCCAGCCTGTAAATTTTCTTGTTCATCTCAGTGCGATGATGGTAACCATTTTGCCCAGCCCTCGCAACAGTGAATGAAACCCTAGCTGGATGCCAGGCACCGATACAGGCAACCTTACGAAGCCCACGGTGGGTCTTGCGAGGGAGGCGGGTTACACCCCATCGGGTCACCACACCCTCATAGCCCTTACCCTTGGTAACTCCAATAATGTCAATCATCTCATCTTTCTGGAATACAGCATCAATAGGAATCTGCTTCTCAAAAAAGCTGTAAGCATAATCAACCTTCTTAGCAATGTCTCCGCCATTCACCTGAATCTCCATCAGGTGGGCCTTCTTCTGCTTCAGGCCTTTCATCTTTCTAATCTACAAAATCCATATGCATCAAAGATAAGTCAAATGGTAAACTAAAGTCAGCCACAGCATGGTACTCTACAAGATTGTTTGCTTCAGTCGGACACCATCACAAGAGACAAATAAGGGTATGAACCCAACATAAGTAGCTCCTATTATTATGCAGCCAAGCACCTCCCTTGATTCTTAAACTGGCTTTCTCAACAACTCTAAAACTTTTTAATAAATAAGAGAAACCTCGGGGAAAAGACTATTAAAGCAAATCTATATAAGAAAATACCTGAGTATGAGCCAAAACACGAATGACGGTACAATACTTCTTCATTTTCTCCAACTGTGCCTGAACGTCCTTTTTCCCTTCATCAGATTCATACTTCTTTGAGTACTTGGTGAAAGCCTTTTTCTTGGACTTGCACCAGTTCTTGTAGAATCTCCTCTTCAACTCCTCATTAAGATGCTGGGCCCATACAGTACTCAGAGAGCGAAGACCCCGGGGTGTTTTGACATATCCAACAACCCCAACAACAATCATTGGTGGCGTTTCTACAATCGTTACAGCCTCACATGTCTCCTTCTTATGGAGCTCTGGAAAAATGGGCTTTGTAAGTAACAAGTAATACATACAGATAAAGCAGGTGCAAGTTAAAAATGAAGGCAAGATGATTGTTTTTAGTTATTTCTACAGTCTGGTGCAAATAGTTGTCATGGGAGCAAAATAAATGGCAAAAAACAAAAGAATGGAAATTAGAGAAATCTGAAGCCTCAAACAATACAATGTAAGGAGGACATAAGTTTGCAACTTAGGAAGTGAAACCCAGGGAAATTATATTGTAACATGAACTATATGCTTTTACATAAGCAAGGAAAATGCTGGTGAATACTATATTCCGTATGTTCAAAATTGATATAATATCTCACTTTTTTTCCTCTGGTACTTAATGGTGGCTTATGCATAAACATCACTGGTTAAGATCTGTAGATGAGAAGAAACTCACTTGACCCAGGTTTTTCAACTTCTCTAACAATATGAGTCATCCCAGCTTTATATCCTAGGAAAGCAGTTAACCTGCAAGGTTTTGCCGGATCATCTTTGGGGAACGACTTCACTGCAAGAATACCAGAGGAGATAAACATCAGGAACCAAGGACAACCACATAAAAATACTTACATTGACGATTGAGGAATGGACTGAAGAGAAAAGAAACTAAGAACACGTTGGTAAAGGAATTACAACGCTAGTTGAATGGTAAAACTTTATTAATCAAATCCAAAAAATTAATTAACTTTATGTATCAATAATCCTTAATAATGCAATAAGTTAGAAGACACAATGATGTACGCCTCAAGCATGTAGAGAAATGTCATAAACTTGAGCCTCAGCTTTCCCCCATTTCCATTGGTTGACAAACTTAAGCCCCAGTTTTGACAAAGTTCTTGCAGATGAGCACAGAGCCTGACACTTCTCAACACAACTACACCCATTAATGGCTGTCATTGAATGGGATTCAACGACTAAATAAAAAGTCTGGGTCATAAATAAGAGCCAAGTACGTGTGACAAATCAAGAGACCAGGAACTGACAAAGATCTCCAAGAGTATAGACGTTAAGGAAGATCCTCAGCTATCAAAAGTAGCCTTTACCTAAAAGAATCCTCAGAAATCTAAGCAAAAATTTCTCTTTTGCAAGATTATTCTAAAAACAAGCCATAAATAACTGCAGGCCAGGGGGAAAAAATCTGTGACTATACTAAAGATAAATTTAAGCAAAAGAACACCGTATGGCATGTATCTAAAGATTCTCGCCAAAAGAACAGAACATCTCAACAAAAGAGACACATGGTCATCAATTTTTTTTGATAGGTGACAAAAGCTCATCAATCATGACACAATATAAAATCCTTTGGCAATACCAACAAGGAAACAATAAAAGTAGAAGAACAATACCAACTAAAGCATATTAAGACAAAAAAAAAACAGTATAAACCTTTTCCACGGTGACGGGCAGCTCTTTTTCTCGGGAGAAATCCTAAAGAGCCATGTCTTGGGTGCTCAAACTTGCGATGAGACATGCTGCCTTCAATATTCCTGCAAACCTCAAGAACCTCATTTCTTTTTTTTTTTCCCACCAGAAAGACACGTAAAAACCTCTGTATAGATTAGCATATATATATATCTAAGTCTGCGTAAATTATAGAGTAGACAGATAAATTGCATAACTAACTTTTTGAGGGCTTCGAAAAAATCAAGTCCATGAAAATGTAATATATGTCCAGTATATGAATCTATGCAAAACAGGGTGACAATCCTGGTATGCTAGAATAAACACTAGCAAGAATCATAATAGAACGATAGGATTCATTATATATGTTCAATTTAATATATATCATAAATAAAGAAACAATTTTAGTTCAGTCACATAGAAGAACAAAAAATCTTTCTTCAAAATAACAAATCCAACACTTATTTTCTGCATTATTGACAAGTTTCTCACAAACTATATATTCCTAGGTAACCATTTCAATGAAAACTATAAATCATAACATTTTAATGATTTTATTAAGTGTTAGGCTGGGACCTCATGTTTAAAAATACTAACAGCATGAAGAATTTCAAGAAAATAGTATTTTAAAATAACTCTTGAATATACACATACTGAAAAAACAGAAAGTAACGATACAAAACTCATGTTAATTGCAAATTGGGTTCAATCATTTGAACAAAAATAAAAAATAAACCTTGACCAGCAAAACATGTGATCTCACCACCAGTTCCAGGCTTTCACCAAATGAAAGAATAAGATCCTCCCCAAACCAAAGGCCTATGGCACATTCTCATGCCAATTCTCGAGCTCATTGGTGTTTCTTCCCAAAACCCAATATCAGGATTTTGGCAAAAGAGCCCCTTCGAGACTCCAGCCTTGATTACTTGCGTTGTTTTTAGGGAGGCTATATTCAATCATCCCAAGGAAAGGAGCGACATCAACATGCATACCAGAGCAAGGGCACTTAATTTCAAATCCAAAACAATTAAACCCATGTCTAAGAACTCCAAAAAAGTTAGGAAAAAAATGAATAAAAAAAAGAGCAAACAGTAGCCAACAAACTCCAAAGCATCTTATTTTGTGCCAAATGATAACATTAAGCATGTACAAAATATCTCAGTTTACAGCATAGCATCACCTTCAGAATAAGTGTTATTTGTATTATAGATCAGATCTGAGTAATTTGTAAGTAAATCTCACCAAACTCAATTCGCTTGCCGAGAAAATGCACAAAACGACCCTCCAAAAGCGCACACACAGCTTTCTCGGAATCGAAACAGTACTACTAGTCACCTAAAAGCAATCGATTTTACTCGGAAAAATGAAAAAAAAATCGACAGATATTACCTCGAGATCTAATGGAGACCGAGAGACAGGAGAGAGAAAATGAGCTTCTATATCCGAGCGGCAAGCACTGCTAACAACCAGATGTAGAAGTCGAAAGTAGGGCTCGAGGGCATTATAAAGCGTTTCTTAGGATGTTTCGACGGTTAGGATCATTTTGGATGGTTTACACTTACCGTTGGATTAGATGGTTGCTTCTATAAAATTCTAGGGTTTTGAACTTTTGAGAGCCTTCATTTTGGGTCGATATGAAGAGGGTTTAAGTTTCGTTGAGCCCATTGGATTTTCTTAATCAAGTATGTTGACTCATTACTCAAGGCCCATTTATTATGCCCAAGACCTATGCAAGCATTTGTTTTTGTAAAAATTGAGACTGCATCCTCCTTAAAAATCTTATAATAAATTGGGTTTTAAGGGGTCGGTACCCTTTTTAAAAATTATAGGACAAAAAATACCACTTTTAAAAACATAAGTCAAAAAGTACACAATCCCTAACAAATCTCTAAAATATAAATATTAGGGATTAAGTTTCCTAAATTTATAGAATAGCATTTTTGAATTTTAAATTATATCTTTCCCTTTCATTCAACTTAAGTTATTCAAACATTCATATCTTTTTCATATTTGTATAATTTTTTTTTATAAATCGTAATAATCAAGATGATGATTCTGATTCGGAGGATGATTTGCTACCTCGCACACAATTGAAACTTAAGGGATCTTATTCTTTCCTTGGTTGATTAGTGATCCAAATATGCCGATAGGGTTCGTGTATGTGAATTGTATGTTTGAATTGGAAATTTGGTGCAAGAATAATTGCAACTACATTTGTATGTAGTCTGGATGTTATTAAGTAGGGCTGTTAATCGAACTGAGCTACTCGAGTTCGGCTTGTTTTGGGCTCGTTCGAATATTGTAAACAAGCCAAATATGAACATAATCTTAGGCTTGTTTATAAACGAGCCGAGCTCGAGCAGCTCGAATGGCTTGATTAAACTTGTAATTTTTACCTATTTTTATTATTATTTTTACTGGTTCATTTATAGTCGTTGATTCCAAACATCTATTGAGATCCAACGGTGAGAACAACACTACTATTAACATGTCTTACCCTAATACACCTAAACCCCTAATCTAAAGGCACTGCTCGATGATGGGAAGCCCCAATCTGAAGGCGCCTCTCTCATCGTCTAAAGCTCCTTGAAGCCTTCATTGTGTGGTGAAGCCCAATGCCCTCGTTTGCCTTTCATCGTCTGAAGACGACTGAAGCCCTCGTCTGCCTCTTTCATCGCCTAAAGACTGAAACCCTCATCTGCCTCTCTCATCGTCTGAAGATTGAAGCCCTCATAGTGTGAAGCCCGAAGCCCTCGTCATGCATTTCATCATCTGAAGACTGAAGCAAAAGAGGTATCCTTCACCTTCGTTTGCTGTGTATATATTTATGAATATAGAAGATGGCTTGGGTATACTTTACCACATCATCATTAACGTTAGTCGTTAGCTCCTTCAGATTGGCATATAGAATCTGTTTTTTATAATTCATGAATCTGTTTTTTTTTTTTTGGTTTTCTTATATGGAAGCCTTATTAGTTGATGGATTGGTCTAGCATTAGCTTCTTCTATGGAGAAGCTGATTAATTTTGTTATGCTATGTTGTGTTAATTTGACAGCTTTTGGTTGTTTATGTTGTGTTAATTCGACAGCTTCTGGTTGTTTATGTTGTGTTAAGTGGTGTTGAATTTGTTAAAATTCAAGCCTGTTTGCAAGCCTGAATTCAAAATTTTGGATCAAGTTTTATATGAGCTAGAGCTCGGATTCGAGCTTGTTTACAGAAAACGAGCCTAATCAAGTCAAGCTTGAACTTTTCATTTTTTTACCAAACCGAGCTCGAGCTAAAAAATAAGCTTGATGTTCGAGCTCAAGCCGAGCTTGAGCAGCTTCCCAAAATGTCGAGCCGAGCCTGAGCATGGTGATGCTCGTTGAGCTTGACTCGATTATCACCCCTATTATTAAGACTAGGTTTCAGGTTCATGACCTACCAAAGCTCAGTGATGGTAATATTAAAGGTGCACAAGAAAACTGCTTCATTGGTGAAGAAGAAGATCGTTGTGTTTCTCTCAACATTTTTATTTAATCTACTTTTTTTCCCCTCAATTACCTTTTCTATTTCTGGTAGTTGATACTACATGCACACCAAGTGTTCGATCATTTGCTAAAAAAAAAAACAAAGAGGCCATATATATTGTGACATGCGTCATGTTAATGTATGCAGTGTGACATTGACTTGCAGTAGTGTGATATTGGTTTGTAGCAATATAGATTTGGTTTGTAGCAGTGTGACATTTCTAGTACCAGTGTGATATTATCTTGTAGCATTGTGACATTATTGTGCAAGACAGTAAATTATCCTCTGAATAAGAATAAAAATCATCATCTTGATTATTATGATCATCCTCATTTGAGTCATTATCAATGACATTTATCCTCACATGAACATGATTAACACTAAGAGACCGTAACGATTTAATAAAAAAAAACATGTGGACGACATTGTAGCAGTGTGAATTTGGTTTGTAACTGTGTGACTTTTTCTAGTACTAGTGTGACACTTTCTTGTAACACTGTGACATTAAAGTGCGAAGTAGCAAATTATCTTCCGAATCAGAATCATCTTCTTGATTATTACGATTTATAAAAAAAAATTATACAAATATGGAAAAGATATGAATGTTTAAATAACTTAAGTTCAATGAAAGAGAAAGATATAATTTAAAATTCAAAAATGCTATTCCATAAATTTAGGAAACTGAATCCCTAATATAACTACCATATTTGTCTCCCATTAAAAAAAGAAAAGGGCATTTCTGTAAGACAAAAAAAAATACAACTCAGTAAAAGTGTACCTTTTGATCAAACATTTACACACAAAGGTATTTATACACATATGTTTTATATTGAAGTACTTTTCCACAAATAAGTTCTAAAAAGTGTACTTTTTTACAATTTTTCCTAATAAATTTAGTCCGTCAAGAAAACTTATTTGAAAGTAAATCCATTTTTAATAGTTCACTATTTTTTAAAAACTCCAAAATTCCCTTTCGAATGACTTAAAAAACAATATCCAACATTAATTCAGTTTCCTAAACAGTCATCTTCACAATTAATGGAAATATTTTTTTTCATAAATCTAAAATTTAAGTTTAAATTTAAATTTGACATCACAACCATCTCTCTCTCTCTCTCTCATTTTGTTTTTTTTGTTGAGAAGACTATGATTAATTTAATGTTAAATGTTATTCTACATGGTACTACTTTTTTTCCATGTTTCTATTTTTTTTATAAGTATGTTACTATTTTTCCAAAAGATCAATATTCAGTGTTACTTTTTTTTGTTAACCATGTTACTATTATTATTTTTTTCAAATATGAATATTCAATGTTACTATTTTTTTGTGTTTAAGTGGTACTATTTTTTATGTTTGAATATTACTATTTTTTATTTTTAATATTACTATATATATATGAGTGAGAGAGAAATAAATAGTCCAATTCTATACATGGATATAGATAGATATGAGAGGGAGCGAGAGAATTTTAATGTTAGTCAAACTTCTAAAATTCAAGAGTTGTTAATTTTCAAATTTGTTGTAATTAAATATAATTAATGAGGGTATTGTGGATAATGGATATTAAAATAGACTTAATATTAAACAAGTTTTTTTGATAAACTTATCACCAAATAAGTCCACAAATGGAGACCGACCTCTAAATTTTCCTTTGTTTTAATGTGACAATTAGGGAAAGAAGATTCACTAAGTCCATTAGTTATGAAGAATTCACCAATGAAGCAAAAGAGGACTAGTTCAGTGGTATGTCAAATGGCAGCTGTAGCACCCAACGGATCTTTTTGACATGCAATGCTTCTCCAATGGAGATGCCAAAAGACCAGTTTTTTTTTTTTTTTTGATCAGTGCCAAAAGACTAGATGACAAAATGAAATTTGGCATATCCCCTCTCCTATGACAAATCCATTATTTTATTGAATAAAACAGTTTTTAATGCATACTTATACCAGTTCTTCATGTCGTTGAAGGCAACGTATTCAAATATATATATAGTTGTTGGGATTTTTTTGACCACTACTATAAAATTAGCTATTATGCTAGCAAATTTTTAACTCCTTTGAAGATAACAAATTTTTTTCTATTTTTTATTTCTTTTCTCGCTCACACCATGGATTCCTAATACTCCCAATTTTCAAAATTTTCAACACAGCAATCACAATTTTTTGGTGAAAGACTTGAAATCCCTACTCAAGTATCACATAAAAAAAGGACCAATCGAGGTGCAGGATTCAGTAAAAAATAATATTGTCTTCGTTAGTGCATGAATAAACACCAATATAGATGTCATACATGAAAATGAATAAATTTTATACTACTTTTCATATAAATTTAATAATATTTTAAATATATTATTTTTAATAATATTTACTTTAATAGATCCCAAAAATTATTTTATAAATATATATTAAATTAATA
>CM042191.1:24761623-24777823 GCA_023539305.1 Ilex asprella
TCCCAAAAATTATTTTATAAATATATATTAAATTAATATAAGAAAAGAGATTTAAATATAAAGATTAGATAAAATAAAATATTTTGACATATCGGTTGGAGTACAATCAGATAAAGATGTCAAATGTTATATGTCAAATTACCACATAAGACTTCAAATTTAAATTTTGTACATCAATTTTGACATTTCCATTTGGAGATGCTCTTAGGCTACAATTCGTTTTGAATATTCCAAAATTATATTGAAACTTCCTTACCACTGAATAATTATGTGTCGGACATGTTTGCGACAATCAAAGGAAGTGAAATTGGGTATTAATTATAGATATGTTAATCTATAATTTTGTAGGTGGGAAGTAAATGGGCTCATACACTTCATTACTGGACAAATTGAAGAGGAGAGTATGGAGGATGGAGAAGGAAAAGAGAAGAGAAAAGAAGAAATGAGAGAAGAGAGGAGAGTTGATGGAGAGAAAGAGAGAGAGATGCCTCCTAGGCTTAGAGTTTAAGGATTTTACATTTATTTTTCTCTCTGTCATTTTTTTTAGAAAATATAAGGGTATTTATAGAGTAAGGCCACATAGACACATATAGTGCAAGCCGATATATTAGAGAAAAGTGCCTTAAGTATTATTTAGGTAGTGAAACACACCTTGATTACAACATGTAGCTCGGCCTTCAAGACATACATCTTGTTACTCAAAAGTATAATAATCACGAGTTAGAATATAAGAAGTACCTTGGCCTTGGAACCCTGCCGCGAGACTATACTGCAGGAACCCTACCACGAGACCGTTGCCTTGGGACTCTGATTGTGCTAGCCCAAGGTCTGTTCCACGATTCGATTTATCTTAATACATGTGTCACAATTTATTTTTTTCATTATCTCATTGAATTATACTGTTTAACTAGGAAAATATATCCTTAGACTCAAAATATAGTGGAACCCTGTATGGTGGCCCTAGGTTCCGCGTGACATCTTTTCAAGACTAAAGCCCCCTTTTAGCCCACCAAATCACAACCTTCTTAGAGTTCCCCAGAGTGATTTATTGATGTGATCATCTATGCGGTAATATTACAATATTCATTGTCTACATAGTTGTTCATTATCTTCCTCTTTTTTTTGAAGTATGTGATGAGCCTAATACATTGGGGTTTGTATTGGTGGTGACTTTGGGGTTTTGTGCACCACTCATAAATTAAGACTATAATGCAGGTGTCAAGTTGTTATGGTTGATTTTGAGTTGGTGGTCTTGTTTGGTGAGCTTTTTGACAATTTTCAATAAATTTTCCTTTTTCCTAATTGACATTTTTTGTTTTGTGTTACACGATGTCCCAAAGCATGAGCATATCTAATATATATAATAAAATACAATCCAATTCAGATCTCAATAGATAAACAAAATAACTTTTATTTTTTACGGTTGAGATTTCTTTAAATTTTAATTCGACAGCAAATATTAACACTCAAAATTTAATATAAAAAATAGGCTTCTAAGAATTTGTTTGGGGTGACTTTTTAAAAGTCTTTATAGAACTTAAGTAGTGTTTGGAATCACCTTACCACCACCACTACCGCCCCATCACTACTACCACTATCACTGCCACCTAACCCCACCACCACCATTGCCTCACAATTACCTCCACCGCCTCACCATCATCTCCACCACCGCAACCACACCGGACCAGAACAACCATCAGCATCACCATTACCACCACCCCCTCTGCTCCACCACCACCGTCGCAACTTCCACCTCACCACCACACCACCACTGCCACTATCCCACCATCACCTCTACCACTAACATCATCATCATCTGTTACCACCCCACAGTCTCTGTTGTCACTCCATCACCACCCACCACTAATTACTACCACCATTTTCCACCGCCGCCATCCACTATCTTCATTATCTTATTCTTATCTTTATTACCATTACCATCATCACCCCACTACCACCGGCACCGTTCGTCAACATCCATCACCATCATTGTTGCCCAACACCCACTACTAGAGCCCATAACCACTTCTTGTCGTTCATTATTGTTGTCAACCATTGTTACTCAACTCCATCATACCTACCACTACCAACCACCACTACCGCCACTCATTGTCATCCACCCCACCACACCTACCACCACCACTACCATTTACCACCACTCATCACATTGTTACCCAAAAGCATCCGTCGTCACCCACTACCACAACCCACCATCGCAACCACCACCGTCGTTGCCCTACCACCACCATCACCATTGTCTGTCACCACCCATACCCAAAACTACCATTATCATCACTCATAGTTGCCACTATCACTATCATCACCCAAAATCCATCATCACGATCATCACCACTCACCTCAACCATCACCGTTTTCCACCACCACTATTGTCGTTTACCATTACTATCATCGTTCACTCTCATTACAATCGATACTTAAATTCCTTTCTCTCTCCTCTATATTTGTAATTTAGTTTTGGGCATGAATACACATACGCTTATTGTTAAACATTTTTTTATTACTCAAACATTTTTTTATTACTCTGTGCCTTCAGGCATAGGTAATAACTAGTATTTTTATAATATAACATTATATTGTTCAATTTTGTCTCGACAAATGCCTCGTGATCTATGTATTTTGTTATAAATATGATAGTCATAGCCCATGGCCTACCCAATTTTCCATGTGCTGCCCTAATAGCACAATGAGTAGCACCATCTCCTAGTTTTGGTAGCTTTGGCTCCTTGAGATGTCTTGATTAATGCCTGAAAAGGTAGTTGAGGTAAGCATGTTTTTCTTGTTCAGTGACCTAACAAAAATTAAAAAAAAAAAAACTTGAAATTATAAGCTAGTATAATCTAACCATCTTTTAGGTCTATAAATACAAGGGTTAAATGTAAAAAAAATCCTCCTATACTTCGGGTCATTTGTAGGGATGGCAGTGAATCACATGGGTGGACCTTGTTTAGGCCTAGGGCATGTGCCCACCTGAATTTTTTTTTAAAAAAAAATTACCTACATCTATTTTTAGAATTTTTTTTATCATATTTGGATTTACCAACCCTATACTATTTGATTGTAAAATTAATTGGTATAAATATCTAATTTTTGGACATCCTTCAAACACGTAACAGACGTATTCAAATAAATTTTAGGTATATTGAGGTTATTTTATAATTTTTAGCAAAAATTACGAAATTATTTTGATATTTTATAAAAAAATTAGGATCATTATATAATAAAAGAAAGGGTCATTCTGTAGGTCAATAAAAAATTAAGAGTCATAACTACTATAGAAAGAATTTTGAGCTCAATTGCATAACTGAATGAGTAATAACTAAGTAATTAATAATGTCATGTAACGGTTCAAAATGTAAAAATGGTCAAAGTTAATTGTAAATGGTTATAATTATTTTAATTTAGTTATAAATGACTTTTTTTAAAATCTATTTTTGATTGTAGAAACTATGTATAACGATTTTTTATCATTTTTATGTCTAGTGAATTGTTGAAGTATTAAATATGAAAAAAATTAAGTGTCCACCCTAGGATGATTTTCTAGCTCCGCATTTGAAGGACTGGGGATGGGGGAGTAGTCTCCACCCCCAAATTCGGTTCAAAAATATTTGTCCATCCCTATTAGTGGGGGAAATTTTAGTCCTTGTCCTTGCCACCATCCCCGCCCATAACAATTAATTTCTATGATTTTAATAATATAAGTGAAAAAAAATCATAAAACCTTATAAATGGATCTACAAAGATAGATAAAAACTCATTATATAACAAATGTATCAAATATAAAACTCACAAAAATAATATATATAACCAATGTGTGTTGTGTCGGTGTGTGAGTTGCACTTAAGTGTGTAAGAGAGAGAAATACATTAGATTTGAGTCGGTGGGCTAAGAAAGAGAGAGGTGACGCAGTGATGTGGCGATATTCTTGGTTGAATGTGTGTGTGTCGATGATGGGTTTAGTATGTATATGTGAGTTACAGAAAAGTGGTGACTGGTTAGCTGAGAGAGATACGAGATCAGGAGAGAGAATGGTGAAAGAGAAAGAAAGTAATACATCGAAAAAAAAAGAGAGCGAGAGAGAGGAAGTAAAGTGTTTTTTTTTTTTTTTGGTAAAGAGAAAGTAAGTGGGTGGGTGGGTGGGTTTTGTGATATTATATATATGTATTAATAAGTGGGTGGAATGGTGGGTGGGGTTTATGTCTTAAGATAGTAATTAAAGTTTTTCCTAAAGAAGCCGTTGAATGGAGCACATTGCATAAATAACAGTAAGCCTTACCATATCAAAATTAAGGAATCTGATGTCAACCGTGATACATTGTTCAAATGCGTTGACAAATGCTACAGTCACTTCATGATTCCAATATAACCATATTTGATCAAGCTTTCTCCTTTTTGTGACCCTTAGAAAGTATTTTCAACAACTCAATTCATCATGGAATTCAATGAAAACATTGGCACCCTTAGCTCTGTAACTATGTAGAGCCAAGTGTAGTTCACGTCAGGAATAGAGGTTGTTGATGTAGTTGTTTATCATTTTCAGATTCACAGTGTACCTTAGTATAAGATCGAAAAAAGTGCAAATGACCCTATGTACAAGATTTTTTTTTTTGCATTTAACCCTAAATACAAATATGCACTTTTTAAGACTTTTAAAGACATGTGTGCACAATATGAATTGTGTGGTCCACAGTTATCATTTTTTATATTAATAATATCCTTTGTCTTTATTCCCTCATTTGTTAGATAAGATTTTCCTCAATCCATTTTTCTTGTCTCCTCTATCTTAAGTCCCATTATTCTGCTTTCCTCTCATTTCATTAATTGTTCTCTCTCTAATATGAGTTTCTCTTTTCTGTCTCTTTCATAACAAAGTTCGGTCGCAATAAAAAGTGTCAAGCATATCTGTACTATCAAATCTCAAAACTTCAAAAAGAAAAAAGGTATCTTTAATTGTGTTGTGCATTACACATTGTGGAATATTAAAAACAATAATTCATATATTTTTGCACATTCTAAGAAATTATGTATTGAATTGGATATTAAATGATAGCATGAGTTGAATTTTTTCCATTTCAGAAAGACAATTTTGTAAATTATTTTTTTTTCATTTTTATTGTCATTTTATAGTAGTATAGATATATATATGTAATATTTTTTTAAAAAATAGGTTGAGTTGAGCCCAATTTTATTAATTCCAGCTGAGTTCAAGGTTGAATTCGTAAACCCAAAATCTCAACCCGTGTATTGTCCGAATTCAACTTAGGTTGAAGTTTTTTGGCTCAATTCTAATCTAAGTTTTAAAAAACCTTAAACCAAACTTTTTTTAGACTGAATTAGGGTTGGGTTTAGGTTAATTCAACCAAATTGCACCGTGTATGAGTGATGGGTCCATATATAGATAATGGGCACCATGCGAATACATAGTGGGTGATCTATTATTGAATAAAATTATGTGAAAAATTATGGAGAATATCCCAATCATATTTATTGGGCCTTGTTTTGAAGTTTGATTGACAAACCCCTTTTTTCGATTATCAAACACACCCTTATATTAAGAACTAGCTCACGTGCGTTGCACATAGACTATTTTAAATATTAAATATTCTATATTACTAATAAAAAGATTACGAAATATTATCCATCATATGATCCCTAAAGTTGAACGTGTGTAATTTGTCACTTGTAGATAAGTTTTTTGGACTATTTTGTCATTCTTAAGATAACGTTAGAAACCTAAAAACAAGAGTTCACAACAAAACTTGAGATTTAGAATCAAACGATGAATATCATTGATGTTTCTAATCATTCTATTTTTTTTAAGACTTTTCCACATAAGTCCGATATGCATGAAATGGTGTTTATGTGGAATCTTGAAATAACACCAACTATGCCAACATTTAGAATGTCCATACTAAAGAAAACACACCCTAAATATTACCTACTCCAATCCAGAAACAACATGGAGACCAATATGAGTTTCATATTTATAAATTCAACGTGTCCTTAAGTTTAAAGTACTTATTAAGTTGAAGAGGCATTTAGAATTTTTTTTCAAGGAATGAAATGTTACCATGTAAAGGAATTCAAAGGTTGGCTCACTTATGACACCTCAATGTCATACCATCCCTCCTAGACAATCTAACAAGAGTATCTCACCTTCATTTTATCTAATAAAATAACATAAATTCAAACAACTCAAAAAGCGTTCATGCTTGACCCTGACCATTATCATGCATATTTTCTCATGATAATACGTAGTATACATAAATTAAAAGGCATGGGCGACTCATATGATCTAAAATTAAAATGAAATGAGATAATAGAGTTACAATGAATTTTTCTTAAATAAACAAGATGGTTAAATTGTAGAAGATCATGTAGCTCTATCTAACCTTGTTACGGAAGGTAACCTGTTAGTAAATTTAACCAAAAAACTTAATATCTACGATATCATGTTTCATAGATAAATTTTTGCATGCTTGCTATTGAGTTTTCTTAATCTTATTGTTTCTTTGCTAAATAGATTGTGCTAAAATAGAGTATAAAATAATGTTTGAAATAGCTTGTAAGTTAAATAAGAAAGAAAGCAAAATTTACCAGATCGCAATAACAGTGTCAATTATAGCAAGCTTCATTTTTACAGACCAATCTTGAAACTATCTTACAAATAGATATAAGTTATTTGAAACCATAAAGTTCATTTCTTGAATTGGAAGCTTTTTGTTTTCTAATCATGGAAATGAAAAAAATGTTGAGTTGTTTTACTTTTGGTTGCATTCCTAATCATCAATAGTGATAGTGAAGTAAGGTGGTGTTTGATAAGACTAAAAACTGAACATCGAAAAACTGAATGCTGAATTTTAAGTACTGAATGCTAATTTTTTTTAATTCGCAGACTGTTTGTTATCAACTGAAATTTAAGTATTGAATTTAATTAAACTGTTTGACAATATAAAGAGCTGACGTTTAAAATTTATTATTATTCTAATTTAACCATTCTCTTTAACCATCTCTTTGCAATTGCCTTATTTCTATCACCATCATCACAATGGTAGTGGTAGTGGTGGCGACAATGATAGTGGTGGTGATAATGGCGACAATGGTAGTAGTGGTGGTGGAGGTGACACAATAATAGTGGTGGCGACAGCGATGGTGATAGTGATAGTGGGCGACACAATAGTACTACCAGTGGTGGCGACGGCGGTGATGGTAATGATAGTGGTAATGATGGTGACGGTGACACAATAATGGTGGCGGTGGCATAATGGTGGTGGTGGTCATGGCGGTGACATAATGGTAGCGGTGGTAATAGCGACATAATAGTGGTGACAATGGTGATGGTGGCAATAACGTAATTGTGACGGTGGCGGTGGCACAATGGTAGTGGTGGTGGCAGCGTGGGCAGTGGCAGCGACACAATGGTAGTGACGGTAGTGGTGATGGTGGTGGCAATGATAGTAACAGTTGTGGTGGCGGTGGCATAATGGTTGTGATGGTGGTGGTGGTGGTGGTAGCAATGGCACAATGATGGTGTTGGCGGTGACATAATTGTAGTGGTGGTGGCGGCGGCGACACAACGGTGGTGACGGTGGCACAATGGTAGTGGTGACGACAACAATAATAATGGTGACGATGGCACAATGATGGTGGTAGTGATAGTGATAGTGGTAGTAGTGGTGATGGTGATGGTCGTGGTGGCGGTGGTACAATGATGGTGGTAGTGGTGGCAATGACAAAATAGTGGTGAGAGTATATTTGTCCATTATGAAAATTTGATAAAATCTTTAATGACTAACATTTTCAGCATTAAGTGATAAGTAGATGACTTGTTACTTAAAATTTTAGCTTATTTTTAAGAAGTGCTTAAAATATTAAGTAGTATGAATTTTAGGTTATCAAATGAATTTAATTTATTAAGTGTTTAAAATATTTAGTTTTAAACCTTAAGTTATGTTATCAAACAGCCCCTAACTTAGCTACTACTTTGTATAAATATTGACTTGAAATCAAAATTAACGGATGCATAAGAGTTAATTTGTTGAATCTTTGAATCATTTCTCAAAAGTATACCAGAGGATATACAACTTAAGTTCTAAAGCATTTTTAATATCAAGAGGCGTAACTTAGCACATTAACATGAAATTCACCTTCAAAAATAGAATTATAGGTTTTTAGTTAATTTTAACCTTGTAGGATTATCACTGGAAATTACCTCACCAGTGCATCTGTCCATCAATCAATCTTTAGAAATGAGTAGATGAGTCTTGTGAATTACAAGCATGAATAAAAGCCAATGGTACCAGTGTGCACTATACGAAAAAAAGAACAAACAAACAAACTAAAGCAATCAACATATACCTAACATACAACACTCTGAATTGTCTTAGTTATGCCTAGTTGAAAAAAATGATCATAGAAGAATTCTTATGGAGCTGACAAACTTGATGTTAAGGGTGTCCTCCACCACCGCAGGTTGTCTCAACACAACTGGAAGTAGCAACACATGATGTTTAGACGATTGGTAATATAATTTGACCAGGATTAATATGACATTTTAACATGTTTTTACTAGTTTTAGTAGATACATCATATCTTCCAGAACCATAATTAATTTCATTCACTATGTTCATGTTTCTTTCGTGGTGCTTTGTCTAGTCCTTTTTTATTCATAATCACGACGACTTTGAGTGACTTGATTTATAATTTTTGCTTCATGTTAATCTGTTGACAAGCATACCGATATATGTCTATGTTCACATGTATTGAAAACACTATGAATATAAGCAAAAGTACAAAATTTTACGAATAGAAAACTAACAAATAAAAATACCTCAAGCAATAAAATTGTTCATCCAAAATTTGAATTATAACACTAAATAAAGAAAAAAACATAAAATAATAATCTTCAATACACATCGGATACTTGTGGCAACAGTTGGTGAATGAAGGAAGAATTGGAAGATGAAATGGTTCACCTTTTAATTGACCAAAGGGATGTAATTATTGATGAGCCCAAAATCTAATTGGGCCAGACCTAATAAATTGACTAGGCCCAAGTTAGCTAGAAGGCAGCTCAAACCCATTTTACCAATCCGACTTAGTCCAAAAATCTAAGGAGTCCAGGAAGATACAAGCACGTGGGAAATAGAGAATATCAGGATATGCATTCGTGAAGATTAAATCCTAACCTAATTGTACTTACTAATAAAGTAGTGTCATCTCCTTCATGTCACCGCCTCACGTCATCGTCTTACCAAACCTATATATTGTAAGCTCTCTCCACGAGAAGAGACACATCTTGAGACCTTTACATCTCATAACATCTCTCCCAATACACTTCTCTACATCTACACACATAGCTTCTCTCTCTCCAAACTATTGTAATTCTCCTAGAATATACTCTCCCGGTTGTTTTATTCATCAATAAATACCACCAGCCACCGCTGCCATTTCCCGAAAGTGGAGTAGGTCACCCATACCGAACCACTATATATCTTAGTGTTGACTCCATATTTACTGTTTCATTGATTATCTTATTTATTGCTCATTAATTGCATCTCTTCATATATTCGACCGTTGATCTTGTACAAGACCGTTTTGTACATCACCAATTATCATTTATTTACTTATTTAATACTTATTCATATAATTTATTGTGTTGTAAATCAATTTATATCTATACGACTTAAAAAAGTGGGGATACTTAAAAAATATTTATATTCTACTTTTACCCATAACTATTGATATAAAGTCAATCATGTCCCCAATTTCTTTTGGTCTTCCTTTAGTATGAAACTAATTATATTTAATTTTGTTAATTACCTCTAAAATGTTTATAACTCATTATCTCCTACAATAAATAAATCTTTCTGCTGATTAAAAAAATACCTCTATCTTGAAAATCTTCATTGTATTCCACTTTGTCTTTTTTTTTTTTTTTGCTTTGTTATATGTTATCTATACTATACTATATTACTCTAAAATGTGAATAAAAGTGAAATTTTTTTAGATCACTACATTACCTTAACAAATTACCTAATACCATATATATCCTACTATAATATTTATATTATATTATATTATACTACTTTAAAATGTCAAGATACATGAAAAACTTTATTTAGACACTTTTGTCCTCCAAAATTTTTAAAATGTCAAGATTATAATTGGAATTAGAATACCAAACACTTGTGACATTGTTCATATCAAATGGGTCATTAAATATTTTACATTCATTATTATTATTTTTGCTTAGTGTATATATATCACTCAAATATACACACTCTTATAATGTTTCACATTCTTATAATGTCATTAAATATTTTACATTCTTATAATGTCAAAAATATTATATTAACTCTTCATCTTCCAATATTTTTATGTTATTATTAACTTTGTCAGGTGTGAGATAGGATAAGCGAAAGGTCATACCTTCCTTCTCAAAGTAGTCAGCATGGAAACTCTTCTTACTATTACCATATAATCTCAGTTATCCTTCAAAACTTTGGTTTTTTTTTTATTCCTCAACGTTACAATTAAGTCATCTTAGTCCATTGAATGTAAGTTAATTAGGTTAACTTAATTATTTTTGTTAAGTGCGATTTGCTAAAATTACACCTCTTCATCTCTTTGTCTTATTAAATCACTCTATAGAAATCAGTCGGCAAACGTACTGATTTTGTTCTAAGTCTCTTGATCTCTACTCTCCTAAATCTAATTTTAATTAGTAGATGTGTGCCTCATTTTTGCATTAAACCTGTACAGCTTCTTTGGGCTTTTTCCTTTTTCTCTTGTGCTCTATAAATTATTAGAATTAATGTGTAAAGTTGCAATGATTCTATCAGTTACCAATAGAATTATGAATAACTAAAGTTCTACAAATTTTCCCCTTTCATATGCCACCTTTCAGGTCGTAGAGTTTTATATCATCGCTTTCTCTCTTAGACGAGCACACGCCATGTGCATTGCCATTACGAAACCAAGGGGCTACTGCTTGATCAGGTGCAAAGATATGTTCCCTCTTGTTCAATTCTTTTTTTTTCCCCATTTTTTTTCCCATTGTGCATAAAAATTCTATGCATCATGGGTCATGGCTCAATCGAGGTGTTACTTTAGAGTTTAATGTAGAGGTGTGGCAAAAACATAAGAAATGTACACCAAACTCCATGTGACAAGAATTGTAAATGAGTTGACAACATTAGCCCAAATAATATTTGTTGAGATTGAGATTTTTAAATGCAGATACAGAAGCATTCTATGAACACAAAATCAAATAATAAATGAGTATGAAGAGTTATGAATAAACTTCTTGTTGTGAAATGCAAAAACACAATAGGCAACTTGAAGTAATGATTAAATCGGCAGAGTACCAAACTAAGGGTAAACATTAAAAACAACTCGCTAATTTGTCCACATTAGCATTGGGGTTTAAACCATTCCAGGGAAGTTTCGACAAAAACTTATACACTAGCGTTTCTTAGATGTAGGACTCAGATCATTAGTATTTCTCGTTTTGATTACAAGACACTATAATTATTTGTATAACCTGAGACTTTGTTATAATAGATTGAACCCTTGTTCGCAGTGATCCCAGATTTTGTGAGAGAGAATTACAAGAGCATGTTAATGACCAAGCAACATCTTAAAGATTCAAATTTTTCAAAACTGCCTTGTGATGTACTCGTCATAACACCATCTTACCTCAGTCTCAGTGCTTCACCTAAATTTCCTGTTAGATGGAAGGATTCCAAGGCATTGAAGCTCAGAGGAAATAGAAGTTTGATAAGGGAAAAAGGCTCGAATGTGGTGATAAGTTCCGAAGGGCTTCATGAGGGTATTGATCTATGCTATCAAAAATGGCAAGGGGTGGACCAACGATTTTCTCCAATTGTTTCCTTTTGCAAGGTTCCGGACTGTATTCTTGGTGTAATTTCAGTTTCAAATGCTATCGTTGGTTATTACTTGGTATATGGATTTATTTATTTATTTTATTCCCAAGTATCGATTTGGTCTTAAAGAAATTAGGTATACATTTGCTTTTTATATCAACATACCAATTTAAAAAATATATTTGAATCACGTCAGGCTCAGCTAAAGTGTTTCTTTTTACATCTTCTACCTTCTCTTCATCTCACACTTCAGCTTAACTGTTGTTGTTATTGAACATCAACTCATTTTTTCCTTAATTACATTAGTCTGATAGTATAACTTTCATCTCTCTCTACTAATATGATATTTGAAAACAACAAACACTCAAAATAGGTGTGTCAGGAATGGATAAATATTATTGTCTCATTGATTAAACTGCTACATATGCATGTGCATCATCTATTGTGGATCTATCTTGTTCTTAATTTTTATTGCTTCAAATACATATATAATTGTTACATTGCTCAATATATTATACGACTTAGCCTGTAAGACTTTATAATTTTTACTAGACAGTATAAACACTTCATCGAAGCATCTTGAACAAATAATTTGACCAAATAAACAAAAAATATACTTTTAACTTTCACAGGACTCACGTGCAATGCATGTGTGCATTTACTAGTTATAGTAGGAAGACTAAAAATTAACAAGGAAGTAGTTATAGCAGCCTTACCCTTTTTGAAAGCCCCATCACAACTAAATGTAAAGGGGGAGTGCCGACATAAAAGGGGAGCCAAAAACTCAACTGGAGCAGAAACAAGAGGCAAAAAAGACTTACCAGTTGCAACAATGTCAGTCCATAAATTATGTGCATTGAGCATGGTGGTGAAAACATTGGACACTTCTTGATTAAAGAGCGCATGATTTCTCCCTTTCTAGATTGTCTATGCTATTGTCGCAATATGCCCCATGACTTCCAAAGAAAGAGGAGTATTACTGATAGTATCCAAGATTGCAGAAACCCATTGGATTGTCGTAGAGAAAGACTGCTCAGCAAAACGAAAACCAAAAACAGAGCCAAACCAAACCTTCTGCGACCATTTGCAACCAAACAAAATATGTTCAATGGTTTCAACAGAAACCAAACAAAACTGGCACCAAGGGGAGCTGCCACAATTCCTTCGATACAAGTTTTCGCGGGAGGCCAAGGCGTTGTGGCAAACCTACCACCAAAAATGCCTTATTTTGGGGGGAGTCTTCATATGCCAAATGACACGCCATAACATTCGGTGAGGCGAAAAGGAGGACCCAACATTCTCCATAGATGGAAGATTAAGAGAGGCTGCCAGTGAATGCCCAGATTTAACTATAAAGACGCCAGTGGCAGTTGGGTGCCATATCCTTTTATCGACCCCAAGTGATTTGGAAAGTGAGACGGACATAATAGCCCTGTATTCCTCTTCATTGAATAATTCCTTGAGGAGCACCGAATCCCACACTTTAAACGGTCGGATAATGAGGTTACTAACATGGTGGAGATTGCATGATGGAGGTTTTGGGGAGGCAATGACAGCATTAGGCAAAAGTGGAATCCATTTATCATCCCAAATTTGTATCCCAGTGTCCTCCCCAACCTGCCACACCAACCCTTTTTCAAGCAAATCACGACCCTTAAAATGCTTCGTCAAACCCAAGAAGGGCGAGATCCCAGTTTAGCCTCCATAAAGTCACACTTCGGAAAATAAATTGACTTAAGAAACCTGGCCCAGAAGGAGTCATGGAAAGTAAGACTTCTCCACCCTTGTTTAGCAAGAAGGGCTTGATTAAATGAGGAAAAATCCCTGAAGCCCATTCCCCCTCGCAGCTTTGGTTCAATCATATTCACCAATTTCTTCTAATGAATGCCTTTCTTCTCCCCTCCTTTACCCCATCGAAAATTTCGAACATATCTGTCAAGCTTAGCACAGAAGCACTTGGGAAAGGAAATTACTGACATTGCATAGGAGGGAATAGCCTGTATCACTGCTTTGATTAAAATTTCTTTTCCCCCTTGTGTGAGTAATATCCCCTTCTAACCCTGCATCTTCTTCAAGACCCGCTCAAGCAAAAATCCAAAAATCTCAGACTTTGATCTTCCCCAAAATGTAGGAAGCCCTAGATATTTTGCTCCATTAGAAAATGGTGTTATCGGGCCACAAATATCGAAATGAATTAGCTCCAAAACACCTTTTGCTCGCCATGACTTACCTTGAAAAATTGAGAACGATGTTGTTTGCCAACAACACATTCTTCACAAACTTGGGAAGGTATACTAATATGAGGAATACCTATCACCATATTTTTCTGTTGGAGGGTCTTTAATCCACCAAACTCAAGTGGCCATAACGAAAATGCCATAACCAAGAAGGATCTTTTACTTTAGCTACCAAACAAGATTGCACACTTTCAATCTTCAATGGAAACAACCTGTTTGAACTCATTTTCACAACAGCAATAGCTTCTCTAGTAGGATCATAAATCTCACAAGCACCCTTTTGAATAGTGATTACAAAACCCTTTTCTTGTAATTGACCAACACTTAATATATTGCTTTTCAAATCAGGAACATAAAGGACATTAGAAATTGTTTTTACAAAACCATTATTGGTTCTTATCTCAACATCACCCTTACAGCGGAACAATCACCAAAACTTACTGTAGAATGAAAGCCTTCATTTAAATAAGAGAAAAAAGACTTATTTCCACACATGTGGTTACTGCAGCACGTATCCACATACCAAACCTCAGACTCAAGTTGCTGATTACTTTGAACATTCATCAACAAAGTTTTCACTTCTTTCTTTTTAGCAAAATTCGATTGCTCTTCCTTTTCTTTGTCATTAGGTAGCCTAGTGTAACATTCAGAACGATAATGTCCAAATTTATGACATCTAAAGCACTCTACCTTGAATTTGTCAAAATGTTGATCTCGTCCTCTGCCTTTGCCCTGAAATTGATCATCATTGACTTTGAAATACCTTCCTCTGCCTTTGCCCTAAAATTGATTATCATTGGCTTTGAAATACTTGCTGCCATCTCTATTGCCTTGATCTTCCCTTCCTCTACCTCTACCCCTTCCTCTAGAGTTTGAGAAATGAGTAGAGGTAGAAGCCTTCAAAGCTTGCTCCTCTGAAGTTGAACTTCGGTTCATTTTCTGTTCATGGACCAGCAAAGAGCTCTGCAGTTCATCAAGAGAGAATGCATCTATGTCTTTCGATTCTTCAATTGAACACACGACATAATCAAACATTGGTGTCAATGAACGCAATATCTTCTCCATAATGGTGACATCTTCCATTTTCTCACTATGAAATTGCATTTTGTTGCTTATCTCCGTAGTCTTAGCACAGTAGCTGGTGACAAATTTCCCATCCTTCATTTGTGGAGTCTCAAAATCTCTTCTCAAAGCTTGAAGTTGTGCACGCTTCACTCTAGCTAAGCCTTGATATTTTTTCTTCATGGAATCCCAAATATCTTTTGGAAGTTTCTTTGCTAAGAATTGTTTCCAAGATGGGACGATTAATTGCCTGAAAAAGGTAATTTGTTGCTTTCAAATCTTTAAGCTCTCTCCCTTCCAACTCTGTTTTATTGGCATCCGTCAAGACTGTATTTGTTGTTGGTTCTTCAATTTCAGATTCAACGATCGCCCAATACTCTTTTGATCATAGAAAATTCTCCATTAGTATACTCTAATGGTCATAGTGACCATCAAAACGTGGAATCGCCGCCTGCACAAAATTTGATTCCGAAACCATCAACGCCTATAAAAAAAAATAAGTTAGAGGAGAAAATAGCTGCTGCTATTTTGAACTGTTTTGGGAACTCTCACTATTTGGAAAATCTCTCTCTCTTACTTTCTCTCACATGTTTTTTGCTCTGATACCACTGGTACAAAGTTAGGAAAAACAAAAAGAGATGTGATGAAATGGTAAAACTCTGTATATTATTGATAAAGAAGACTACTTCCTCCTAGCACTAACTACCACTCCTATAAATTAGAACACTTCATCATAGCACTAACCACAACTCCTATAAAATAGGATTACACATAAGACACTTACTCAGCCACAAAATCAAATAACCAAATACCTAAAGACCCGAACAAACCTACCAATGACTAGAGCTTCTAATAAATAAATATGAAATAAAAAATATTTATATCTTAACATTAAATACATAAATATATAAATGTCTTTTATTAGTGTCCTGTGTTGCCCGTCCGATATGTACCTATCCCTCGCCTGGCGCCATGTAATCCTGTAACCAAACAGT